>OX326958.1:50840155-51232655 GCA_946800325.1 Luzula sylvatica
GTTTTAAGGAAAGTAATTTAGGAAATTATTATATGGCAAAATTTATTATAGGAAAGTAATTTATGAAATAAGTTTTAAGGCAAGGTTTAATTCCTTGTAATGCAAGTTTATGGAGCCTATAAATAGGCCTTACATGTTTAGGGATTAATCACATTGAAATCATATATCAAATATCAATTAGAAAAGAGAGAAAGACTTGTAAAAGACTATTAGAATTATAAGAGAGTTTTGTTTATTAGAAATTCCTATTAGAAATCCATATTCGAATCCCGTATTACCAACAGAAAATAGAAATATTTAGTGTTTAGTCAAAACAAACCACTAACCAGATAATTTTTATTTTTATCAGGATATAGATGTTTTATGGTTTCGCGACCCATCCAGACACATTCCAATAGGGCCACACATTGCAATCTCCATCGATGTTTATATAGGCCCTCCTGAGAGTGTAGCGAATTTCGCTAATGGCGGGTTTGTCTATGTAAAATCGTGCAACAAATCGCTCGAGTTTTACAAGATGTGGCAGGAAAGTAGTCAGAAATATCCCGGCAGAAACGATCAAGAAGTTTTCAATGCTATTATTAAGACTGACGCGATTTCTCGAATGATGGTCAGAAATATTTTTCTTTTTTAAAAGAACAAATTAAAAAACAAGATAAACTATATCATCTTGACTAGTAAAGGGCACATTGATTTTTTAAAGGTGAAGATTCAGTTCTTAGAGACAGTTTATTTCGGCGGGTTTTGCCAGTTGAGTAAGGATTTGTTTAAAATTTGTACGCTTCATGCAAATTGTTGCGTTGGATTAGCCAATAAAATTCATGATATGCAAAGAGCGCTCGAAGATTGGAGGAATTATAGAACAAAATCTGCGGCAGTACAGAGATGGGGGGTGATTCAGTGGAGGCTTCCTGGTAAATGTATTCATTGGAAAATAAATGGTCCTTAATTTGGTCCAATTAATTATGCGTGTTTTGTCCATTTCAGTTTATTTTTTGTGAAAACTATGTTGTTCAAAGAAATTTAGTTTTTATTCTGTATAAAAGAAATGTACACATATAGGGTATCAAAGATAATTTTACAAGGATCTATATTATAAAAGATGGAAAATGTTGTATCACCCCCAAATTTCCCCTCACATTCTTGATGTGTTGGCATGCATGTTAAACCATAACACACTGTTAAACCTTCCGCTGTCAGATGTGTTACCATTTAACACCTAATTGGAGGGAAAATGATTTTGAGTTTGAATTTTGAATTGTGTGAGTTTGAATGTTTGAGTTCTTGTTAATTAGTAAATTATGTTGTTAAACGTTAATTGCTAATTTTAATGTTATTGTATTTTGATGATTTCATTGTTCGTTAATTGCTAATTTTGATAATTTTTTGGTGTTTAACCATAAACAATTTTGTAATTACAATAATTAACTGTTAATCTGTAATTACAATCACAAAAATAATATCACTCAACTGTTAATCTGTAATTACAATAATTAACAATCACAAAATGGTAATTACAATTACAAAAATACTCCAATTAACATTTATAACATCACTCAACTGTTAATCCGTAATTAACAATAATTAAAAGTTTATGTGTGTATAACAGTTAATAACTACAATATCACTCAAATTTGATTTTATTAACAATAATTAACAACAAATACAATTACATTGCAATTAACAACAATACCATTTAACAACAATACCATTTAACAACAATAATTAACAACAAAAATGACAAGTAATTAAATTCATGCTTAATTATCAAATCTTTCAAATAATACAAATATTTTCCTTAATAATACAAATTATTTTCTTAATATAATACAAAAATTTTCCTTAATTAAATCTTACAAAACCGTCCCTGACATTTACAGAAAATGAAAAATTACAAAACAGCCCCTGAAAAATTACAGAACAGCCCCTGAAAAATTACAGAACAGCCCCTGAAAAATTACAAAACAGCCCATGGGAAATTACAAAACAGCCCCTGAAAAATTACAAAACAGCCCCTGAAAATTACAAATTTACGGAAGAGCCCCTGAAAAATTGCGAAACAGTCCCTGAAATTTACAATACTGCAAAACAAACCCTGAAAAATTACAAAACAGCCCCTGAAAAATTACAAAACAGCCCCTGAAAATTACAAATTTACGGAAGAGCCCCTGAAAAATTGCGAAACAGTCCCTGAAATTTACAATACTGCAAAACAGTCCCTGAAATTGAGAAAAATGGATTCAAACCCGAGAAAAAACGACAAAAATCGAGTTAAACCAGAGAAAGGCGAGAAAAATCGGCCGATTTTACCTGAGGCTTGCTGTCGTGGATTGGCCACCATGGCTGAATAGAGGAGAGAGAGAGAGAGAGAGAGAGAGAGAGAGAGAGAGAGAGAGAGAGAGAGAGAGAATGTGTGTGTAGGGGTCGCGTGCGTAGAGAGGGAACGTAAGCGACGGTTGCGCGGCGGCGGATCCCCAGTTTTCGGCGTTTACGATGGACATGGCGGCTGTGGAGAGAGAGAGAGAGAGAGAAAGAGAGAGGAGGCGGCTGTGGAGAATGAGAGGAGAGAGAAAAATAGGGTTTCTAATTATATATAGAGTATGGGCCTGTTAAACGTTGGGCCTGTTAAACGATAGATGGGTAAAAAAATCGATCCCCTTAAGGGTTGGGAAAAAAATACCATTTAAGGTTTAACATCCAGCACTTTACAGCACATCAAGAGGTGGGGGGTAAGATAAGTGGATGCATACATCACGACTCATAAAAGATTTCTTCTTACAAAGATCAAATGCTTCAATTCTATTTAATAGATCTAAATATAATAGTGCCATCAATCTCGATCCTTAGAAAGATTTGAATGAATTCAAATATGAATAGGGATATGAAATAAAAAAAGACACTTCTCATTTATGGAAATAATGGAAATAAAGATGAATATGTTATCTCCTTATAAAAAAGTTTTCATATTTATCTCTCTCAATTCCATAAAAATGTAGCAGTCACCAACACCGGGAGTTCCGAGCTTTCCAATCAGGATTTTTGAGGGGTTGTGAAAACCAGTATGGATTACTTCGTAAGACTAGTCCAAAACCGGCCCTGGCCATTGGCCGGTTTGGCGGGCGCCACAGACCTCCCAAAATACGAGACCTCTATTTTTTTGAAATGTTTATGTGTTGAATTTTTTTTTACGAATTGTGCTCAAGGTATTCGATAAAATGTCTTATAACAATGATGAATTTATATTTTTCAAAAATGAGTTTTCATATGTTATTACAATGATATAGTACAAGGCATTCATTTTTATGAGAAGTTTATTTTTAGTGAATATTTTGATATTGTAAAGTCAATGTTTTGAAATACAAATGTTTATAGTTTGATATACTATGAGTCAAGAACTCAATATTTTGTGATATAAAATTTTACACTCTAAAACTGGCATGTGTATACATTTTGATTTGAAAAGGTTATTATTTACAAAATCAATTTTAGTAGCGTGAATGTTTCAAAATAATTTCATATTGTAAACATAGATTTGAATGTGTGATAATTGTGATTCGACAATATTATGAATGTCAATATGTTTGAATGATTCATGATAAAATATGAAAATTGTGATTTTATGACACAATTCAGAAACATTCTTAAAAACGATAAAAAAGTTCAAATATTCAACTAGACACGCAATGCACAAACACTTGGTTCACACAAAATACGACAAAATACACGATAAATTGTTTTCAAAACATAATTAAAACTAGATAATAGGACTCGAAAAAAAATATAGATAATAGACATCGCAAGTCGTAAATTGCTTTAATATGCCGAAAGACCACTCGAAGATGCACCACTAAAATTCCCTCTATTGAAGTATGCCTACAAATCCGCGAAGTCTTGATCGATGTGTGCGTAAATGTCGTTGCGCAAATCATTTAAATCCCCAAACGTGACGTTTCTTCCATGATCCATTTGAGGGGTTCATTATCCATATTCACATCCATATCGAATTCGGGGTCCAGTTGATCCTGATTTTCAATTTCATCATTCATGTTTACATTCATACCGAATTCGGGATCTAACTGATCTTGATCTTGATTTCCAATCTATTGTCAACACATTAATTAATGAATTAATGTGAGAAAATTTAAAGAAGACGTGTATAATTTCTTTTGTTTTTTCTTGCATTTACTTCAATCCGAAGTGGAGGTTGTAATCATGTACGTCTCGATCTCTCTTTGGCATGCATTATCAGTGTGTACGCTTCCTCACTCTCTTATCTATGTACGTTCCTCAATCTCGCATACCACTTTTATATAAACAAACAAACGTCCTTAATATCCTCCTCCTCGACTATAAATCCATCCAAACCTCTCTCTCTCTCTCTCTCTCTCTCTCTCAAGTTAACCAATGATTAAGAGAGCTCAATACGGCGAACTAGTCACTAACCCTCCTCTTCAGCCAGGCCCGGCCCCAGGCACAGGCCCACAAGGCCTGGGCCTAGGATCCAAAAAATCAGAGGGGTCCAAAAATTTATGTTACTTGTATATATATGTAGTAGAGTGCTAAGCCCAAAACTAGTTCTCCAAGACATTGAAATCCATTTTTAACATCTTAGCGGATCGGAATTAAAATAAGACTGAAATTAAAATAAACGGACAAACAATCAGATCCACTAACTACACCTTTCTCTCTCAATCTCTCGTGGCTCACCGTCGAAACCCTAGCCCTTTACGAACTCGACATCGCCAGCAGACATACAGCCCAAATCTGGGACGAGATAAGGTGCAGGTCGTCCACCCCCTGGCATCTCTATTCTCGGAAACTCATGCCCTAACTCGCCCAGTCGCCACTCGAAGCCCCTCTCTCTTTCTTTGGAATAAACTATTTCATTTTACTTTTCTTTACTAATCATTTCTATATTTTTTATCAATGTGCCAAGTTCAAGGTGCAGCTGAAGTGGTCGACGGCTCAAATTATTACTGGAACCAAATTCTTTGAATTCCCAGTTCAGTATTCAATCAAAGATTTGAACTTTGAGAGAGAACTATGGTTCTCTATACAAACTTGATCTCATTTAAGTCATTTCAAGATGAAATTACCCTTTTATCTAATTACTGAACGGATTAGGATTATTATGATTATTTAGCTGCTACAACGCCCCGAAAAATAGAGATTGAAAGCTTCATCGAGGAACGACATGAATGAAAAAGGTATTATTATTATTATTATTATTATTTTAAAGTACAAATTTCAATTTTTAAAAGTTATGCCTTTCTGTAATTAGATAAAATAGTCCATGTAAAAAAAAATATATGCAAGGATCCTTTTCTAAGTTTGGCCTTGGGTCCTTTAAAACTTGGGACCGGCCCTGTCTTCAGCTCTCCATTCAACCATTAATATCCTTCGTTATTGGAGCAGCCACAGCCATGGCTTGCATTCTTGTCTACCTCTCGGCTAACCTGGGTTCAAACTCGCCTTCCAAATCATTTCTCTTACAAGCTAACTTGACTTTTCATCACATTAATCTTGACTTAATTAATGAAGAAAAAGTTAAAAAGATGGAGGGTTCAAATGAAAAACAGGCTAATGTTACTCCTTTGAGGGTTTGGATATTTTTCTCGTTAATTTGCTATTTTCGGAATTAACCTCATTATTCATGTAATTTCATTAATGCAGGACCAGGAACAATATGAACTCTTTCAAATGCTTAAAAGCTCATCGAATGAGGATAACACTGTAATTTTGACACTCATAAATGAAGCATTTGCTGCTCCAGGCTCGCTAGTCGATCTTTTTCTAGAGAGTTTTCGTGAAGGAGAAAATATCGAGCACCTATTAAACCATCTCGTTATTATCAACTTGGATCCAAATGCATATTACAGGTATAAAAGAGACCATATAAGTATAACTCTTATTCAATTTTACGATTAATAATATTAATGACATCAAATCTGAAGGTGCAAATCGATCCATTCGCATTGTTATTTTCTCAAAATAGAGGGTGCAAACTATACTAGCGAGAATCTATTCAGGAGTAAAGGGTATCTCGATATTGTGTGGGGCCGTATCAAATTCCAAACGACAATCCTTGAGCTGGGTTTCAATTTCCTTTTCTCGGTAATTCGAAAATCATAATGTTTTGGGTTTAGTCAAAAGACTCAAAACTATCCACCAACCGATCATATTTTTATTTTATCAGGATATAGATGTTTTATGGTTTCGTGACCCGTTCAGACACATTCCAATATGGCCCCACATTGCGATCTCGAGCGATTTTTTTGTAGGCCCTCCTGACAGTATAGGAAATTTCGCCAATGGCGGGTTTCTCTATGTAAAATCGTGTAACAAATCGCTTGAGTTTTACAAGACTTGGCAGGAAAATGCTCACAAATATCCTGGACAACACGATCAAGAAGTTTTCAATGGTATTCTTAAGAGTGACGCGTTTTCTCAAATGATGGTGAAAATTTCAAAATAGCCTACTAATTTTTTTCTAAAGAAAAAAAAACTATGATTAGTAAAACTAAAAGTAAAAACCTTAATTTGGCAAGTTGCTTTTTTTGAAGGTGAGGATTCAATTCTTGGAGACGATTTATTTCGGAGGGTTTTGCCAGTTGAGTAATGATTTGTTTAAAATCTGTACGCTTCATGCGAATTGCTGTTTTGGATTAGCCAATAAAATTCATGATCTGCAAAGAGCGCTCGAAGATTGGAGGAATTATAGAACTAAATCTGCTGAAGTACAGAGACGGGGGATGATTCAGTGGAGGCTTCCTGGTAAATGCATTCATTGAGAAATCAAATGGTAATTAATTATGTGCGTTTTATCTATTTTCAGTTTATTTTCATGAATATTATGCTGTTCGAAGAAATTTGGTTTTTTGTTATGTATAAAAGAAATGTACACATATATAGTATTTTTGGATAATTTAGAAGGATCTATCTTGTATGTTATAAAAATGGTTCCATGTATTTCTCATATATATATTTTTATGTCCAGTTTATCTTTATATTGCACCAAATCTCTTTTATGTTGTTTCTCCAAATTGTTTTATTTGCTTCTCCATTTTTGCTCAAACCAACCGAAAATAGTGGAAAATGGTGAAGAACAACCTTGTAATCAAGTGTTTGTATGTACACAACTCTTCATTGACGAATTTAATAATTTATTGCATAAATAAATAGCTCATTCGAGCTTAAAAAAAGACAAGTAAATTAGTTATGGGAAAATATATACTTGGTCCCCAAAACTCACTCAAACACTTTTGATGCGTCAATCGAGGGTGTTTAAATGAATTGATTAGATACCTAATCAATGGTTAAATAGATTAATTCAATTGAGGGATCCAATCAATTCATTTAGGAATCTAATCAATCTATTAAAACACCCTCGATTGACGCATCAATGGTGTTTGAGTGAGTTTTGGGGGCCAATTATATGACCCCATTAGTTATCCTGGGATCATCTTAGCATTCATTAAAATCTGAACATTGAAGAAATTTTAAATTGATTGAGAATATTGATATATATCACAGATAAGATTTAATCGCTTAATAGTGTCCAATTAATAAAGATCAAAAAAATAGTGTCCAATTAATAAATGATTGGATTAATGAGTTTTTGGATCAAGATTAAATACATGGCTGAGCTAGTTTAGTTTATGCATTTGTTTCTTTCATATTATGTTTAGGATTTCATCTCTAAGGATGGACTATCACAAAATAAAATAGGAATTTAACCGGTTTAATCCATTCCATATAAAACATGGAATAGAACTATTTCACATAGTAGTTCTTTATTTTGGATCAATTTATTCTTTATTATTAGTATTATTATTATTATTATTATTAGACAAAAGTTAAATTATAAAGACATTTTAGTCATTAGCACCATTCATTCTTTTTAAACCTACATTCTTATTTCATTAGTTTTGACGAACGATGTTGGAATAAAATGATTTAATTAACTATTTTCTATTCCTAGAATAAAATGGTTTAATTAACTATTTTCTATTCATCGCTTACCGAACGGACCCTAAGAGCGTGTCTGGATTCAAACATTAGGCCGAGATAAACAAGCTCATCATATAGTATGCTTTGTTAATCCAATTACAAACTTAGAATTTAATAAACTGAGAAATGAGAAACCACATTAGACTTTAATTATTCCAAGAAAATCACATGAATTCTTTTTTCAGAAATAAAATCACATGAAGTGTTTATTACACAAATTAAAATATGCATATCTAACTTTATTTATAAGGAAATAAATATATGATTTTGTTTAGGACCAAGAAAAATAACTATAGTTGTAATAGTTTTTCTAAAATTATACAAACAAATTTAAATAGCTCATTCAAATTTCAAATTTTCCTACAAGTCGCTAATTTTTTATATCGTTTGTATTAAATCACGTTGTATACATATCTCAAATTCTCAATACTTGAGCATTACTAAAATTGAGTAACTAATGACAACATAATACTAAAATCACAACGAGCACAAAATTGGGACAGTGTAAAAAGTTTCAAAACGCACAAATACACAAAATTAAATTTTGATGACCACCATTGATGTAATTTTAAAAATTCAGAAAGTTTAATAACATACGAACGCGATATTAAAGTTCTATTTTTGAAGATCTTACGCGGTATAGTGTTCAATGAACTTACGCGGTATAGTGTTGACCTTTATAATCATAATTGAGAAAAACTAGTTGTGTGGTATAATTTAAACAAATAAAAAATTCAATGTAAAGGTCTGTGCAATGTGCAACTTTCTCCTTCGAAACTGTTTGCCAATTCTGTGCCTGAACAGTATCAATATTTTTGTAGATCTTATTCCGCGAATCTTCATGTTTAAACCTCAATCGAGTCCTCTACAAGCTCGAGATCCCAATTAGTCCTCCAAGAAGCCTGCTTATATAATAAATTAATAATATATGCAAATTAAAAAAAAAAATGCAAACTAAAATAACATATACTCGAGAACGGACCTTTATCAACCATTTTACGCAACAACTTGACCGCATTGTCAATGACGTCATTCCTACACAATGCACCAACAAGTATACCGTACATCTTGGAGTCGTCTAAAAGCCCTTCGCAAATCATTTCAATCAGTAATTCTTCCGCCTTTCGCATATCTCCCTTCTCGCATAACATAGATATGAGCGTGCTATACATCGCACCACTAGGTTGATGTCCATCATAAACCGCTCTGCGAAATATCTCCTCGACCTTATCCCACTCACCTTCCATGCTAAATCCTATCATGAGTGTATTGTATATCGCGAAATCCAATTTATATCCCATAGACACAATATCACGTAGCAGTTTTTCTGCTTTTACTAATTTCCCTTGGTTGCAAAATCCTTTAACGAGCCTGCTATAGGTCACCAAATGTGGCTTTAGTCCATTAGTAACCATTTGGTGTATCGTTTTGTTTGCCTTTTCTAATTCCCCTTGTCCGAAAAATCCATTCACAATCGTAGTGTAGGTCGCCACATCTGGCGCTAATCCTTTCGAAACCATATCATGTAACAATATTTCTGCCGTTTCTGGTTCCCCTCGTTCGCAAAATGCATTTACAAGCGTGTTATAGGTGACCCCATTTGGTTCTAACCCTTTAGAAACCATTTCGAGTATCAAATTTTCTGTTTTTTCTAATTTTCCGTCTTTGCAAAATCCATTCAGAAGCGTGTTGTAAGTAGCCACGTTCGGCTCTAATCCTTTCGAAACCATTTCATGTATCAGTTTTTCTGCTTTTTCTAGTTCACCTTGTTTGCAATATCCATTCAGAATAGTAGTATAGGTCACCACATTCAGCTCTAATCCTTTCGAAATCATTTCATGGATCAATTTTTCTGCCTTTTCTACTTCCCCTTGATCGCAATATCCATTTACAAGCGTGTTATAGGTCACCACATTCGGCTTTAATCCTTTCGAAACCATCTCTTGTATCATTTTTTCTGCTTTTTCTATTTTTCCTTGTTTGCGGAATCCATTCATGATCGTGGTATAGGTCACCACATTCGGCTCTAACCCTTTCGAAATCATTTCATGTATCAATTTTTCTGTTTTTTCAAATTTTCCATATTTGTAAAATCCATTCAGAAGCGTGTTATAGGTCGCCACATTCGACTCTAATCCTTTAGAAACCATTTCACGTATCAAGTTTTCTACCTTTCCAAATTTCCCTTGTTCGCAAAATTCATTTACAAGCGTGTTATAGGTCACAACATTTGGATTCAATCCTCTCAAAACCATCTGATTCATCAATTTTTCTGCTTTTTCTAATTTTCCTTGTTTGCAAAACCCATTCACAATAGTAGTATAGGTCACCACATCCGGCACTAATCCTTTAGAAACCATCTGGTTTATCAATAATTCTGCCTTTTCTAACTCCCCGTGTTCGCAAAATCCATTTACAAGCGTGTTATAGGTCACCACATTTGGCTCTAATTCTTTCGAAACCATCTCCTTTATCAATTTTTCTGCTTTCACAAATTCTCCTTGTTTGCAAAATCCATTCAAAATCGTGTTATACGTAGCCACATTCGGCTCTAATCTTTTAGAAACCATTTCATGCATCAATTTTTCTGTTCTTTCAAATTTCCCATGTTTGTTAAATCCATTCAGAAGCATGTTATAGGTAGCCACATCCGGCTCTACTCCTTTAGAAACCATATCATGGATCAAATTTTGTACCATTTCGAATTCTCCTTGTTTGCAAAACCCATTCACGAGCGCATTATAGGTTATTACATTCGGTTTTAATCCTTTAGAAACTATTTCGTCTACAATATTTTTTGCCTTCTCCACGTCGCCTTGTTTACACAAGCCGTCGATAAACGTGTTGTAACTCCTGACATCAGCGATAATGCCCATGTCATCCATTGCACGCAACAATGCCTCCGCCCTTTTCAATTTTCTGTTCTTGCATTGTCCGTTCAGAAGAGTGTTGCACGTCGCTGTGCTGGGTGTGGGACCATTCGAGATCATTTCGTTGAACAACTCCTCTGCTTTGTCTATTGCCCCCATTTTGCACCACAGATTCATTAGAATGTTGTACGAAATCACGTCACGCTTGTATCCCATCTTTGGCATTTTGTCGAACACCATGGCTACGGCCTCTGATACCCGTTTCTCCACGCAAAGACCCTCCAGAAGCATATTTAATGAAAAGGTATCGGCCCTAAGCCCGTTCTTAATTAAGTGTCCGAAAAAACCAAAAGCGAGGTCGACCCGGTTAAGCTGGCAACAAGAGTCGATTAGGATCCGGTAAGTATACTTATTTGGATAAACCACGCCTTTGTGATGACTCATGTGGTTAAAGAGAAAAATCACGATGAAATATCGATTCATGTCGTATTTCATGTGGCAAATGGTTTTAAGGAGGCTGTTGAATGAATCAATAGATGGATTCGGCTTACATTTCTCTGCTCGCAGCATTTCGTCGAGCATATGCAGCGCTTCTTCCATTGAGAGACTCTCCTTTTCGACTGGCGTCCTTTTTGAATGGAATTTGGTGGCACGCGTTACAAGAGGTACTGAAAGGCAGCAACAGCAAGTATCATGGGTGAAGGAAGTACGGAGGGATAAAAGCTTAGGAGAGCCATGAATGGGGGTCTTGGAAGGCGGGAAAGAGGTGGAGTGGAGTAACGGAATTACCATCCTTGTCAGTTATTCGAAAGCTTCCGAAGGTAACTAGGGGGTTAAGAAGAACGAAACGAGTACTCAGATTCACCGATCTGCTTAGTTCTTGTGGATAATATGGCTACTGGATTCTTAAATCCCAAAGACGTTATGAGTAGTGGAGAACATGAAGAAGGGCTTGATTGACTATAATCTTATGCCTGGGCCTTCAATTTATATCAAACAATTGACTCGTGATTGTATAATTTTGTCTAAGCTACTTTTGTTTACAAATCTGCGACAAAGCCCGTCGGGCCAGGTCCACATCAAGTTATATGTTATTAGAGTAGTGATAGTGATGTATAATATTAATCTCTAATGTTGTAAAACAGGAAAACGTTATGGATATCGTTTTAGTATATTATTCATAAAACGATCAAAATAATGAAAAACGGTCACTGAAAATAATAATAATTAAAATTAAAATTTAATAATAAAACAAACAAATATATATAATAATTTAATTTTAATAGTCACCTGAAACAACACGGAATGTTCAAAATACAAAAAATAACATACGAAGTATTAATAAAATATAACAAATCAACATCAAACAACATAAACGTAACATCAAAATACAAATACAAATCCGTAAAAAAAAATTAAATCGTAAAATCATTAAAATTAGTTGGTATCAAATTCGTCGAAGTTGATCAATTTTTAATGTCAAATTCCACATCATCATCCTCCATTGCAGTCAAAATCTCTTTCTTTACTTGTCAATAAGAAATGGAGTTTCGGCGAGAGAGTCTTGCAGTCAAATTGAATGAATTAGTATTGCTTCTCAATTTCTCAACTATGAGTGAATTAGGGTTTATGAGAGAGAGAGAGAGAGAGATCCCGCGCCAAAGAGCAACGCATAGTTTATGCTATCGTCCTTTATTAAAATTATAAATTCTACTTATTTTGGTTATTTTTGATAAAACGAGTTTTGTTCCAAAAATCGTGCTAAGTTATGAAAATAGAAATTATTTTGTTTACGATATAGTGAGTGTTATTCTCACTTTTCACCGTTATTTATACCTATTTTGGTTAATTTGATTACAACGGATTTTGTTCCAAAAATCGTATTTAATTACGAAAACCTAGATTATTTAGTTTATGCTATCGTTATATATTTGGAACTGATTTTGAATAACAGGTAGGACGATTTATGATTTTAAATGAGTTGCGAAATTATGATTTTGAATTTGGATATTCATTCAAATATAAAAAGTATATTTCGAATTTGTTTTCATAAATGATTTGTGTTAAAAAGTGTTTTTGTTTTAATAAAGATACTTAGTAAATAATATAGTTATAATATTATATTATGAGAAGGCTTTTAAAGAGACTCTATATATGTGTAGAATTTTATTTGGATAAAACGTAAGCCGGGCTTACGATTTTAGTGAGGCTCTCCGGGAGGCTCTCTATATGTATGATTTGAATTAATCTAAAACGTAAGATGTGACTTGCGATTTTAGAAAGGGTCTCTGGGAGACTCTATTGAGGGAAAGGCGTAGCTAACTTGATGTAGTGCAAAGTCCCGACTCATGAGGGGTCTGGCTGTGGCGCAAGGATATCCAGTCGTCGGGTGAATATGTTCCCCTTTTGTTTTGTTCCAGTCCGTGTGTGACTCGCTATCAACTCGGGTTGGCACTTCAGTCGAGAGTTATTAGCGCCCTCACCCCGGTATATATATTCGGTATGATTATGATTATGATTATGTATGAAGTTAAGTGATTTTGATTTCGAAAACCGGGGCAAGTATTTTGAGATATATTTAGAAAACTTATGATTTGAAGATATACGAGATTATTTTATGAATTCATCTGAAAAGTATTTATTTTTAGTATAACTATTTTTAACGAGGTTTCACTCACTTAGTCACTTCCGTGACTAATCTTTTCGATTTACATATTTTTAGTCCAGGTATTGAAGGTCAAATATTGGGAGTTGCGGGTACCTCGAGAGTGAGAACGCCAACAATATTGAGTTTCGTATTAATATATTTTATACTTCCGCAATAGTTTTGTATTATTATTTTAATTCCGTAATGTATGTATATGTATGTGTTGTTGTTGTTTTCGAATCAGTTTAGTATCTTGTTTTGTGATGTTTTCATATGAGAGCCTGTGGTATACGAGTTGTATACAAGGGTGTCCGCACCCTTTTCCATTTTATTTTTGGGGTGTGATAACTATGATAGCGAAATTGGCAACCGAACGAAATGCAAATATAAATGTCTGTGGCCATATATAAAAAATTTATATTGGATAAATATTTCTAAGGCAACAGACTATATGTATACACATATTCTACTGACAAGCTGCATCATATTTTACTGACAAGCTACGTGGTCGTAGACAATAAGCTTCATGGTCGAACGAGTCATCAGCCACAAATCATTCGGCATAGTACTTCAGGACCAGTTCAAGTCAGCACGTACACTATTATTTCCAACAATTTATGATATTTTTAGATTTTTTACATTTATCAGCGAGCTATCTGGAAACGGAGAACGGCAGTGAACGTTACAAAAACAGAGATTTAAAAATATCTCTGGTCACGTCGAACATTATAATAAGACGAATGAACAAATGCCAAGTTGAATATGTACGAGGTAGTTATTATAATAAGACGAATGAACGTTAAGATCAATACGAACCTGAAACCACTCTACCCGAACCTCCTCGCCTTCGAGGTATGCCTTTTGTGCAAGATTCCGTACACCGAGTAGTTACATCGTATTTCTTGATCTGCTCATAAACACAAAAGAGGACGTCGAAATACTCCAGAAATACGATGTTATCGAAAACACGCTGCCGGACGAGGAAGAGTTGGCCTGTTACCTTAATCTCATCGGGAAAGTTGCTTTTTTGGACTACAGCGATCATTACTATGTTAAAATGTTCAGAGACATAAACACGTACTGTCACTCGTGTCTGAACAAACAAAGAGCGAGACTCGTGCAAGATTACTGCAGCAGTCCATGGGCGGTGATGTCAGTTATTGCCGCCTTTCTCTTGCTGATTCTGACGATAATACAAGCTTTCTTCGCCTTCTATCCTTACATGGAAAGAAATAGTTAGATTCCTTATTTTATTCTGTTTGATTATTTCTTGAATTATGCATTAGTTTCTTACTTTTTGTTATATTGATATTTATGTAATGTTTGTTATCTCATTTGAAATAAATTTATTTATTGAGCTCAGTATATATAAATTCAATAACCTCTAAAAACAGATAAAAAATAAGAATTTAACTACATAATTTCAGTACGAGTATAAATAAATGCTGAATTTGGGGCATTTATCTTATTATTCTCCTATCTCTTTGAAAGTAATTTTAGCAAGGTTGTACAACAAGAAAAAGAGAGAAATAAAGCCTAATTCACTATCTCATAAAAAATCCTCAAAAGGCTTTTTACTTATAAGCACCCAAATAATGTAAACAGTATCTCAGATTGGCATTTTCAATTAAAACCCCTAGTTCTCATAAAATACTAAATAAGTTAAAAAGTTTATTCTTATTCCTCTTTTTTGCTCGTTAATTTAGAATCTGTGTTATTATTATTATCTTCCGATTCTAAAGCTTCGGAAGCTTCCTTCTCCTCTACAGCTTTCGATTCATTGAATGCCAAAAGCTACAAAATCATAATTAACAAAACAAAATTAATATGAGATACATAAACAAAACTGGAGAGAGAAAGTTGAAGAGAGAGAGAGCATACTGGTGTAACATCGCCGTTCCACAAGCAATGAACGGCTACAAAACCAAGTACGCCAGGTACTATATACAAGAGAGCCGGCTGAAAGACATTACGAATAATTATGTAAATATCAAAACAATTAAGGGCATATATGTAAAAAAAAAAAAATAAAGCACCTGAGCAGCTTGGAACCAATTCATGACAGCAATAGTGAGTACAATACCGACTGTATAGCCAAGAAATGCGCTTCTGAAATACTGATTTTGTTTCCCTCTCGACACGTCGAATCTCAATGCAAGTGCCACAAAAATACCTGATTAAATAAAAAATGCAAAATTAAACAAAAATAAGTTGAAAATTAACTTAAATCAAGGTTTTTAGTTTTAATTTTAAGAACTAAATGTGTAAATACCGGGAATGACGATGTCACCGAGACCGAGCATGGAGAAAGGGCGTCTAGGATCTGAAGTTGGGAACAAAAGCTATACAAAAATACAATTACAAATTAGTATTGGACTTGAGTGAAAAATAATAAATGCAGAGGGGTTAATTAACTAACCTTAATAGGGGCATCGAAGGATTTTGCCACGCTAACCATAACGGGCGTGAAGAATACCCAGAATATATCATAGAAAAATAATCCAGCCTATTAATTGAACAAAAATATTATGAATGTAAAAATAATGAATTTGTGAATTAAATTGTAACTAATGGATAGAGAAAGAATTGTACCAGAAGAATGGCACCGGTTTTAAAAGAACCCAACGAGAGCATTTCAATTCCCTGAAATTGAGAATTATTTAAATATATTTCATAAATGTACAAAATTGGCAAAAAATGCCAAATGAAGGGGTATTTTGTAATTTAGGCATAATGGAGGTCTTGAAGTATAAATTTTTTTTAAAATAAGGGATATAAAATAATTAAATGTACCTGAATGCAAAATGCAACACCCAAAATGTTATTGGCAAGCCAATGCTTCTTGTAAGCGTACCAGGCACAAAAGAATATACCAGGTATTGAAGTAATTACTTGGGCCTTGGTAAATTCAATCGAAAATGCTACATTATTAATATATATCATTAACAAAATCATTAATTCATTCATTAATTCATACAATAATTAGTCTATAGAGAGGAACTTTAGACTTACAATTGAAAAAAGGAGCGTGCCAAACAATTTCTCTCTCGTTCCAATCTTTTGAGAAAAATCTCTTGAGATATGGCAATAGTGTTGCACTTCAAAGTTAAGATATAAAAAAAGTATATAAATAAACATAAAATTAGCATAAAATATTTAAAAGAAGTACTTACGAGAGGGCTGCAACACCGAGAACAAAGAAATAGCAAGTAAGAACCGCATTAACCAAATCTTTCGACAAGAATTTGAAAAGGAGAAATAGAGAGAGAAGCATGGCACTCCCCACTAGAGGAAACCTCATAGCATGCTCATTTGACATCGTTTCCTAGAAATCCATCAATATTACGAATTAGTCCTTGAAGAAAACACGAATTTGATGAAATGAACAGATGAATTTGAGAGAATTGCTTACCGTCGGTGGAGTGGGTTTGACAGAGCGATAGCAACCCACATAAACAGTTACACATGCAGTTAATACCACATTTAAATTTGGATTCACATTCATAACCAGTGGTAGTGCCATCAAGCCTAGAAGTTGAAAATTGAAAGTAAAAATCACAAGTATTTAGCGAAAATTGTACCTGTAACACAAAAATTTGAGCAAAATTCGAAGTAAACCTAAAATAACCCAAAATTCAGCTAATTTTCCCCAATTAAACATAAATGGATAAAACCAAAACAAAAGATCAACAAAAAAGGAATGATCTTCGATCAGATCTTGAATCATAGAAAAGCAAATTAAAAAAAAATCGAGATCAAATCCTTACCAGCAAGAGCAACCGTTGCGATTCGTTCACATCCCTTCATCTTGTCGGAATTCGATAGTTACGGTACCTATAGCAACACAAAATCTGCAAAATATAAATTACAAAACATCAAAAAAAAACTTCACAAAACAATCTCTTCACAAAATTAACACTTTAAAGCACGACACAAACAGATCGGAAAGATACGACTAGAGAAAAAAATCTGACCTTTCAGAGGATAAAACTTAGAAAGAGAAAACTAGGGCTTGCGAAAGAAAATGAATAAGAAAGGAGGAGGGTTATGAATCTGAATTCCCGATTCCGACAGAGAATTGGAAAGGAAATGAATGATACGACCGATCTCGTGTGACATTTCTATGTAACCTTTTATGTAGGGAACACTTTTGATTTTTGGATCATTCACAACCGTCCGATCTCGTCCGATTTAGATCGGATGACATAAAATTACGCCCAGTGCGTGGCACGGGCACTATTTGAACATAACGGATCCGGTTTTAAACCCCGAAAACCATTATCCCCTCCGGTCTTATATACTAGAGGGAATTGTGAGTTAATTAATGCTGCAAGGATATTACGGGCTGGACGGGACATATGAAATACAAAAAAATATTTTTGTTCGGCTTTAGTGTGAGGGTTTGATATGGTGTCCCCACCCAATCTCAATTAACGCTCTTGATGCGTCAATCGAGTGTGTTTAAATTGATCAATTAAATTTTTTAATTGAATTGATTGATTCAATTAAAGAGTCTAATCAATTTATTTAAATACTCTCGATTGATTGACGCATCAATAGTGTTTAAGTGAGATTGGGAGGCATGCTATTGTTTCGAGCTTACGGACGAACGTGATCTGGTTCAAGCTCGACTCGATAAGCATTCGAGCTAACTCGGCTCAATTCAATTAATTTCGAATTGATATCGAGCGAGCTATTACCGAACTATTATCGACGCGAGCACGAGCCACGAGCCATAAGTGAAAGTTGCAGTCATATGTACAGTACACTCAACCGGTTGAACTATGTTCCCGTTGACAAAATTATATAGAAATTCTAAATAAAAAAGGAGAATTCTCCTAACATTTTTAGAAACCCCCCTCCCCCCCCCCCCCCCCCCCCCCCCCCTAACTTTTCTTCAAATTATGAAAAACTCCGTTATTTGTAGAAAACCCGCTATCTTTTTTAGATTCCTTCAAAACCGCCTATAGTTTTTGTTTTTATAAAAATTCTCCTAACACTTTTAGATTTCCTAAAAAATCCCTATCTTTTTGTTATGCTTTTAAAAATGACCATTATACCCCGATAATTTTATTTTATAAATCTCTATAATTTAATAAATAATAAATGGATATTAAATTATTATAAACAAATAAAAAAGGTTAAAAAATAAATAATACTATATATTAAAATATTATAATAAATAATACATAAATATTAAAATATCATTTTCCACAATTATTAATATTTTAATATCTATGTATTATTTATTATGATATTTTAATATCTATATATTATTTATAATAATGTTTTAATATTTATTGATTATTATTATTATATTTTAATATATATGTATTATTTATTTTTTATATTTTAATACCTATTTATTATTTATTAAATTATGAATATTTATAAAATAAAATTATGGAAAGGGGTACAATGGTCATTTTCAAAATCATAACAAAAAGATATCGGATTTTTGAGGGAATCTAAAAATGTTCGGGGGTTTTTGGATGAAGCATGAAATATAGGGTGTTTTTTAGGAAATCTAAAAAGTTAGTGGTTTTTTTTAAGAATTCCTCAATAAAAAATAATAATTTATGGAAATACATTAACCAGCAAATTTTATATTTATATTTCATGGCTCAATGTTATCCCTAAAACTGGTTGATGTGTAGAACTCATGTGAGAGTACTCCAGTTTAGTTCTTTCAACTTTACATTAATAGATAGATAACTCCTAAATCAATGTTCTCCGATAAATAAGGTTAAGATCTCTGTAATAAAGTATAATCGAACCAAAAGTACGACTATTCTTGCCATTTATATAATATTTTTCTCTAATTAGTCTTCCAAATTGCATGTGCCAGTCAAATTCAGAGAGTTGACAATGAGATAAATGAAGGTTTAAATATCAAGAGTTCTTCTAGGGAAATTACATGAGATTTGATTAAATCACACACTCTTTCTCTCTCTCTCTCTCTCTCTCACACACACACACACAATGGGTAAAAATGAAAGCATGCTTCAGCCATTAATTCCGTTTCTCCTCGGCGCAATGGCGGCAGTCATGTTCATAATGATTTATCATTCTGCAAACTTCCATGGAGGTGGAGGTGAAGGTGGAGGTGGAAGTGAAAGATCTATTCAAATGATTTCTTCTAAAAATGCAACTCAAGTTACAACCAATAAAGAGATCTCATTTGCAGAAAATAACACTAAAGAAGAGGTTTGATCTTTTTGTTTGTAGTTGAAATTGAAACCTTAATTTAACTAAATCTATCAAGTTCGTGACTAAAAAGTTATTTTTTGAATATTTCACCCCTTTCGATTGACGGAACAGGAAATATTTCCAGACTTGCTCCCCTTACTGAAAAAAGTTGCAACGGACGATAAAACCGTCATAATAACCTCGGTAAACGAGGCATGGGCCGCACCAAATTCACTTCTCGACATTTTTCTCGAAGGATTTCGTATCGGTGAAAAAATAGAGCATCTCTTGAACCATGTCATTGTCGTAGCACTTGACCCAAATGCGTTTCTCCGATGCAAAACTGTGCATCGATTTTGTTATTTTCTGAAGGTGGACGGGATGAACTTTACAACGGAGAAGTTATTCATGAGTAAAGAGTACATCGATTTGGTATGGAGCAAGGTTAAGCTTCAAAATCGCATTCTCGAACTCGGATATAATTTTCTTTTTACGGTATGTTTCGTACCGAATGCTTCTTTATTGATTTGTCATTCAAAATTTTAATAATCGGTTTAAATTTTAGGATGTCGATGTTTTATGGCTCAGAAACCCGTTTAAACACATAACTGTCTATGCGGACTTAACAACATCGAGTGATGAATTCCGTGGAGACCCCGACGAAATTTCCAATTATCCAAACACGGGGTTTATTTACGTAAAATCCACCGAGAAAACCGTTAGAATGATGAAATATTGGCACGATGGTCGCGAGAAATTCCCTCCGAATCACGAACAAAATATTTTCAACTACATAAAGGATGACTTGGTAAACCAACTCGGAGTTAAGATTCAATACATCGACACGAATTATTGCGGTGGATTTTGCAATCACGGAAAGGATTTGAATAAAATATGCACAATGCACGCGAATTGTTGCGTCGGTTTAAGAGCGAAGATTCATGATTTGAGAAATGTTATTGATGATTGGAAGAATTATTCAGCATTACCTGTAGAAGAGAAGAAGAGAGGATGGTTCACTTGGAGAGTTCCTGGTTTTTGCATTCATTGATCAAATGTGAACTCAGAATTCTAATGAAAATAAGTAAATACAGAATTCAAGTTTGTTTGTGAATATTTTTTTCTGGAAAAAAAAATATCAAGTTAATAATATGACGAATATAAATCGGATCGATATTATCCGACCGAATCGAAATCCTATCTGCGAAGATATTTGTATCCGAATAAAAGAATATTCGTATCCAGACGAATATAAATATGAATACGAATATTATTTTTAATACGAATATATAATAAAACAATTCGGGCGTTGAGAACTTTAGTAGTGCTTTGATTTTAAATTTTGAATGAAACTGAAGATTGTTTAGGGTTGTTAAGTGCGAATATTTGCTTGTTCATTAAACCTGTATTGATTTTAAGCCGTGAAATAGGGGTCAAAAGCTCAAAACCCCATTTTCCTAAAAAAAACATATTATTCATGTTGTGATTGTTTTTATTTATTTATTTGTTTCTTTTTATTTGCTTGTTCATTATATATGTAAATTATCATAATTTATTAATTTTTGTTTTTGTTTCTTTTTATTTTATTTTTTTTAATTTTGATCGTCATTATTTTTTTTTTATGCATGATATTTGAATATTCGTAAAGATAACACACTTACTATATGTAATAATATCAATAATAATATTTTTTATGTATTGATAATATGTATAATTTTATAAAGTTAAATTTATAAAATGAATTATATTATTTTTACATTACTTCTTTTTTCAAATAAATAATAATATAAATTTCAATATTAAAAAATAATTTGTATCAGATAAAATTTAAATCGCATTCGTATTCAATAATTCAACAATATCAGCATCATTATAGGCCTTTAAATCTCCGTTTATACTATTAAAAAAAAAAAAAATCTCCGTTTATATAATCAAGAATTGGAATCTTGGGGTTATATCAAATTCCGAATTCAAATATCGGGTTCATATACCCGAGATTTCAATCTCTGGTTGTTTGCAAACTTTAACTCCTGCTATAGGAATACTTGAGGGAGAGAGGCGAGAGAGGGAGAGAGAGAGATGCCGAAGAGGACGACTCACACGTATTCCAGCGCGGATGCGGCGAAGGAGGGACCCGAATCCGATTTGTTCGTCTACTATTGCAAACACTGCTCCTCCCATGTCCTCATCTCCGGTTCGATTTCTTTCTCTTCTTTTCCTTTTCTCTCGTTTAGTAATTTCCCGTACCAAATACGAACTTTTGATTCAATTTTTGAAATATAACGTTATAGCATCAATTAAGCTAGTTATCATGAGCAAGTAGAAAGAAAGAACAATTTTTCAGTGATAATTTTGAGTTTGTATAAATAAAGACATCTTTTCTAAGATACTGATTTAATTTCTCTGAAGATACTCAATTGCAGAAAATGCCAAAAAGAAAAACGGACAAATCATATGTTTTGGACAAGAAGAAACATCTCTCTAGACTTAACATCAAAGAAGCTGGCAAAATCCTTCTAAAAAGGTAAATTTTTTTCAAGTTATTTAAATAAAACAATCGTTATCATTTTGAATTTTAATTTTAATTTTAATCGTTTCTTATTTGCGAAATAGAGGAGAAGGGAAAGTGGAGAGACAATTCAGAATGGCCTGTATCAGCTGTGATTTATTCGTGTGTTACAGATCTGAAGAGGATTTCGATAGCGCTTCGTTTATTTACATAATTGACGGTGCTTTAAGCTCCGTTATTGTCGAAACCAATCCACAGGTTAATTCATTAAATATCATGTAAAGTAGGGGCTTTTTTGTAAAATTCCAATGCTTTGTTGTTCAGGATGCACCGGTACCGCCGTGTATATCTCAGCTAGATGGAGGACTTGTTCAAGTTGCAATTGAAGTTCAAGATCGAGCACAACGCTCTGCAATTACAAGTACTTTTTTCTTTTAATTTTTAGTTAATATAATTTCAGAAAAAATTATTTGAGGGACTGAATTGCATTATTGTTTTAGGAGTAAATGCAGATGACGTGAGAGTGACGATAGCAGCCCCTGCAGCACGTGGTGAGGCGAATAGTGAATTACTTGAATTCATGGGCAAGGTTTGTTTTTCATATTATAAACTTTTCGGTATTTTAAAAATATTCAGAAATGTTAGGGGATTTTTGAAAAAATTTCTCATATTTATTTGTTTTGTTGTAAAAAGGTGCTTGGGCTGAGATTGACTCAGATGACTCTTCAGAGAGGATGGAATAACAGATCGAAGCTCCTTATCGTGAGTATATTCATTTTAGCATGTAATTTATCAATATTCCATTTTATTTACCAATATGAGATTTTGATGTATCGATTAATGTGTTATTTCAGGTCGAGGACTTGACTGCAAGGCAGATATATGATAAGCTTCTAGAAGCGGTTCAGCCTTAGAAGCGTAGTTCGAATCTGATAGGCTCGAGTTACTTTTTTAATTTTTAAGCACTATTATGAAGCTGTGTTGTATTACTTAGATGATCAAGTGTGAATTTTAAATTAAGTCGAATTTATTGATATTGTTCATCATAAAATATCAATTTCATAGTCTCTTTTTTTCTTCGGCTTATTCATCAAATAATTTTGAATTTTCAAATGAGCTGCATAATTTACATTTATACCAATAATATTTCAAATGATTTTATTTGATAGTTTGGCAAGATTAACATCGTTATTAATTTATTATCACTAAAAACTGGAAATTTGATCTACAGGCAAAATATGTAAGGATCATTTCATTTGCACAGTACTTTTACTCGTAGTTCACAGAGAAATTAAATCCTATTCTATGCGAAAAATAAATGGTAACCAAATTTATGTAATTTTAGAATTCGTAAGTAGAAGAAAATGTGGAGAAGGCAGTAATATCAGCCCAATTTGGGAAAAGGCTCTTTAATTCGCTTGTACCAGCTGTTAGGTACTGATCCAACACAGCTAAATCAACTCTTAATGGCTCTGAATTCTTCGCCTATTATACCAAAAAAACAAAATTAAACAAATTAAGAAAACCTCAATCTTATTTTTTATTAATGTTTTTATTATTTTGGGGGTATATATGTAAATATTACCTCCAACCAAAAGGTCCAATTTTCATTACTCTTTCCACTAAGCCTAGTAACATATGAAGGTGGTCCCCCACTTACTAATTGAGGCTCTGAGAAAAAAAATAATAAATTTAGTAAAGATAAAACTAGGGGGTTCTATGCAAATTTACAAATAAATGTTAACTCACCCGAGAGGGTACTATCCGCAAAAGACCAATTCTCCAATGGGCCCGTAACATTAACAACCGAAACCCAAATTTCTGACAAGGACCTGCAAAACCACACAAAAAAGGACTAAGATGAAATTTCTTGAAAATACAAGGATTAAGAAGAAAATTCGCAGTATTATTACCCTAAATAAAGCTCGAGATGAATCCTTCGATGCCCATTCTCCAAATTTGATTTTTCAATAATCGACAAACTAGGCAAATATTTATAGTGCTCTAATATTTCATCTGTTTTTGCTGGATATTTTAAGCTCCCACTAAACAAGAATGATACAGGATACAATGCCTACATAAATTGCAAAACCATAATATATTAGGATTGTTAAAATGTTATATTTGCTCTGTCCCTATAAAAAAACAATTGTGTGCATACCAGCCAAGAGCTTCGATCAGCGAGATATTTATCTTCGAAAGAAATAATAGAGTTATTATCTAGCCATCTAGAAGCTTCTGGAGAGTTATGGAAAAGGAAATTCAATCCATTCGAATCCACCACTGCAAATCCATAATTCGATTCTACAATCTCACTAGAACCTATTAAAAAACAAAATTAAAATAAAATAAATAAACAAAATCAAATAAATGAATAATAAAAAAAATACACGAATAAACGCCCACCTTTAGTGAGAAAAGAATGTTGAAAAACAACTCTTTTAGGAGCTTGTGTACTATAAGGAAACAACTGAGAAGCTAGAGCAAGGGAAACAACGGTAATTTGTAACAAAAATTTAATAATTGATGAACGGGTCAAATAATGACCCGCTACAGCAATTACAGGCCCCACGCACCACCCTGTAACGACCCCTATTATCGCTGCCACTGCTATATCCGGCACAAAATATCCTGAAAATTTTAACCAATAATTATTGCTTTGTGCTCAATATTTCATTTTTTTGTTAGAATATACCATTTTGAGAGGTTATTTACCGTATGGTCGTGGGAGGGAACCCATCATGCCCATTTTTTCGAGAAAAAATTGGGCGAGAAAACCGCCATAATAAACGCCATATAATGCACATGGTATCATTGGTATTACATAAAAAGCCAATGACCTACATAATAAAAAAAAGTAATAAGTTAGTAAACTTCTTTTATTTTATTTTTTTGAAGATATAATTATTACCTTAGAGAATGATGACCGAAGAATTTTTTGCTAGTAGAAAATGAGAACCAAGCAAAAAGCATAGATAAATTCATCATATATGTCAAAAATCCTCCACCTAGCCCTCCTAGCAAATAAGCCTATTTACCCATTTTCAAAAGTTAATATTTCATAAATATTCAAAAATATCTTCAAAAATAGGGAAATTATGGAGAAATTGAGATATTATTATACCATAGTCATTAGAACATAGAGTCCATACGCGCCCCAAAAGCATGTTTCCTCCTTTATTTTCTACAATTATATCGATGAGAATAATTAGAGAAAATTAATAAAGAATCTTTTCTCAAAAAAAAACCCTTGTAAATTTCGAAATTAAAAAATGTACCCAAATTGTTAGTGGAAGCAATAAACCAATTAGCGAACTTGGGACGAACATTAAGAAGGCCACAAATGGGTGCGCAAACCTATATTTAATTAGATATATAACATGATAAGTATAAATAAGTGGCACCATATAAATGAGCGAAAATAGGAAATAAATTATTTACCAACTCATCGAATATTTAGTGAAAAGTAATCTTAAGATGGCAGCTATAACCGGTACTATTATTCCAAGAATTAGACGCGAGAAATGAAACAATATTCCTGGAAATAATAAATCAATATTAGAAATTCTATTTAAATTAATTAAAAAATATATATATATAAAATCAACTCATTGAATATAATACCTTTTATAATATCAATGTAAGTCATGAACAAAGAACTCAAGGTTATATTTGGAAATGTGAGATAAAATGGTACGAGTAACAGAATAACAAGAGGGATGCTGTGAAGAATTACTGATAAGTCCCTCGAATAAAAAACCTTGTAAACAATTAAACAAACGAATCAGCAAATAAATAAATAATGTAGGGGTGTAAATGCAAAAAAAACATTATAATAACTTACCATAAAGAAAGTAAGGTAGTCAAAAAACACGGCCCTTTCATCATATTTTTTTCTTTCACTTTTTCGGACCAATAATGACGAATTACTAAATGCCTTAATTACCCCTATCAAATTCTCGCCTCTTGCTTGTATACTACCTGGTCTGAACAAAATAAAAACACAACAAATATTTAAACAATTAAATAAAGACAAGATAATTAGTAAAAAAATTAGAAATTTCTAATGCTTACAATAAGTTTTCGACAGTATCGTAGGAGGTGTGGTAGAAATAACCACCAAGAAGAAATATTATATCGAGACCGGGTACATTTGCAAAATCTTCGGCAATGATTCTGTAATCTGTATCCCCCGGTATAATTCCAAAAAAGTCCTGCATTTTACTCAAAAATTAATTTTTTAATCCCAACCAGCATGCATCAATAAATAATTAACCCTTCCTAAAATGAAAATATCATACTTACCCTTTTAAAACTTATAAAGTAAAAAAAAAACAAATTGTTAACTCAGCGTTAAATTTGTCAAGTTAATAAAAAATATCCGAATCGGAACTTGGGTTAATATGATATTTTTTTTTATTTATGAAAGGGTAAATATGATATTTTCGTTGTTTAGAAGAGCCAATATGTAAATTCCCCATCATTAAATAAATTTATGAACCTGAGCTACACTATTAGCCATTGGATATTTCGCATTCTCATAATAAATTTTAGAAGGCCAAGATCCAGGTCCAGATTGGCACACTAAATCTGTTAGAAGATAAATAAACAAGTTCAATATTTAGGCATAATGCAAGGTCTTTTTTGCAAATGTACCAAAGCCGCCATTGCCAGAGGCTTCGATGTCGATGAAAGCCCCAATCGTGTCTCTCCATTTATGTGTTGTTATAAAACCATGCGAGCCCTGCATTATGATAAATTAATAATTAATAATTATTATTAATTTCTCAGCCCCTCAAAAAATATGAAAATTATAGATTTAAATTACCAAGAGAAAAAGCTCTTCAGCCCCATTAAAGAGGAAAATTATTGGTTGAGGCGGGACCCACTTCGAATCGACAATTAGCCTTGCTAATTCAAGCATAGACGCTACAATAAAAAAAACACAACTTAAAATCTATAATTAAAATGTGATATTTCTAGTTTTGCAGGGGCATATATGAAAATTAAAACATTGATTGTACCAACACAAGAGCCACAGTCTCCAGCGCCGAGAGATCCAAGAGGGCTATCATAATGGGCGTTAACCAAAAACGAAGCATCGTTTTCTTTAGAAATATTTGATGAAATCCTGTATTTATTTCATTTGTTTATTAATTAATTAAAAATAATAATTAGGACGATAATCATTGCTTTTTATTGGTATGGTGTTCGGCACTGGACAGTTCCAGCTACACCTAAAAAGAGGGTGTTTAATAATTTCCTAAGTTTACTTGGTAAGTAAGCAAACCAAAGGAATAATTACTAAACATCAATGATCAAACCTAATTAATTGACCCCTTCAAAAAATGAAAAATAAGAAAATAAATATTTAACTTTAATTACCTCATAACAATATTTTTGTGGTTTCTATAATGCATGGTGACTCTATGTCGCAAAAAATACAGGCTGAATGATCCATTTACGAGCGACTCCTCAACTTCAATCCTAAAAAGATATAATTTATAAAAATGTTAGTATCTCTTTCATATTTTACCCCTTAATGTCATTAATATTTACAAAAATGACACTGTTTGTGCATACCTGTAACTAGGTCCTGCTCGTAACGCAATTTCCTCTAATTGCGATTTTATATATTGAGCGGCTATTTCAAGACCAGGATTTCCTTCCTGTGATTTAAAATTTATAAATTAAGTCAACAAAGAAGGAACTGATTATCATTATTGCATTGCATTATATTATATTAAATTATCCAAATTAAGAAAAGAGTACAAAAATAAGTTTCTCAACCCAAATTGCAAGTACTAATCAAATTGCAGTTCCTTAGAAGTAATGAACTGAAACAAATTAAGTATTAACCTTCAATACAGAAATAAATTTGAAAATTTCTACAAAGTATCTTCATTTGAAACAGTTGATTAATTTCAACAAAGTTGTACATGCAAATATTTATTTTCAGATAAGTCTCTTCTGGAAAAGGCTTTAATTGCAGTAGAACCCAAAAATGGAAAAAGCAAAGAGGTATGGCTAAAAAGAATACATAGGTGCATAAAAAATCTTACCTTTGTAATGGGAAAAATAGCTTAATTGAGTAAAAATAGAATCTTAGCAGTGGGCAATAACAAAATAAAATCATTGCAAACATCAAATTCGAAAGTTATGTCCTTCCGTAAACGACAAAACAAGAAAGTAATGATTGGTCGTTCACCTGGCGGCCGCCGGTTCCGACAGTGAGCTGGCGAATATGTTCCACCGCACGTTCTTCGGAGAAACGGTCAACCGGCGCGTCGGAACCGAGTGGCTGGATATGGCGCATGTGAACCAAGTTGTATACCAGCCACGAAGCCAGTCCGTACAGGATGACGAGGTAGAAGAGACATCTGAAGGCCAGTCGATCCTCGATGGACCGCGTCCACGGAGCCATTTGTATAAATCGTCTTCTTTGATTGTTCTTTCAGTACGAGATCTATGAATCGAAGTGGACGAGGAAACTTGATTGCTGTCTGCTCTTTTCTTGATCTTTATCTTTTTCCTTTTGCGAGAGAGAGTGAGAGGTGGAAGGGTAGTGACCTCCATTTCTCCGTGGCCATTAAGTCTGTAGTCTGTACAGTATACCACTGACAGTGGGTCGACATTGGGGGCTTTAGTTTTGCAAATATTATTGGGCCATGAAATTTCTTCATCTCTTTGGGCTGTGATGAGGTAAATTCGTAATAATGGTATGATTTTACCAATTTTGTATACAAATAAAACCATGCTACATTCATCTTTTCTTTTCAAGTTGCATGACATGGAGGGTAGGGATGTCAATAACCCGCGGTTATCCGACCCGTACGGGACGAGTAATACTCGGAAAAAAAAATACCCGCTCCGAGTTCGGGTCGGATACGGGGATAAATTTTTACCCGCGGATATATTCGTTATCCGAAAAGTATCTGATCCGAATCCGAAAAATACCCGATCCAATAATATGAACATTTTTGATGTTTTATGGATTGAGTAGTTGTAATGTTTGAATTTTTAATGTATTTGTACGTGTTGATTGTTTTGTGAATTTAAAATTGTTGGTGATTATACTTATTTGTATAATAATTTTTTAGATATTTTATTGGTGATTTTCGGGTGACGAGTTCGGGTTTGGATATGATTTTTATCCGCGGATATTTTTAGTTCGGGTTCGGATAATACTCGAAAATTTGGATTCGGATAATATCCGAAAAATCGGGGTCAAGTATAGGGGAGCCTTATCCGAACGCGCCCCGCCCCGCCCCATTGACATCCCTATGTAGGGGTGTTCAAACGATTGTGTTTATTCGTACACCGAGCCGAACCGGCTAAATTCAAATTAATCTTTTCGATTTTCGGTTATTTGGTTCAGTTCAGTTCAAAAAATAATATTGTTTGATTTATTTGAATCAATTCGGTTTTGGCGTTCTTAAAACCAATAAAACCAAATCGGCGGAACAACATCCCATTTTCATATTTTATTTAGTATGTTAATGTTAACATAGAAAAAAATAATATATTAATCTTATAAAATAATATAAATATATTTTATAATATATATTTATATTTTTTGATAAATAAAATATAATTTTCGTATTAATTTATTTTTATTTTAAAATTATAATGTTTCTTATTCGGTCCAATCGAATAAACCGAATAATAGTTCGATTTATTCGGTTCAGTTTTTAATAGGTCCAAAAATTAAACGATTCGATTCGATTTGAATTTTGTTCAGTTCAATTTAAATCGATTTGGTCTTATTTTGGTTCGGTTTGAACCGAACCGACTAAATGAACAGCTCTAGTGACATATGAGTCTCGCATATATTGATTTTGTAAAAAATAAGTGAATTTCATATATGACCCAACCAAGTGAATTTCAAAATAATTTTGGCATCGTTTGTTATGGAGACTGGTCGTGTCTTGTATTTCTTCGGAGAATCATGTATTTTTTGATATCTACGGTGACGACGGATATTAGTACTAGGACATGTGTATCATATTTTTTATTTTTTCATTATATTAATTTAAAAAAATCATATTATAATATTACTAATGTAATTATATTTTATATGATTTGTTTATATATGTTTGTTAAATATAAAGTTTATAAACTTAAAACAATATATTTTAATTTAAGGTTATAAAGTTTCTTATTGAAACGAGTAAATCGAACAAGAATTAAATTTATTTGATTCAGTTTTGGATCGAATTAAAAATAAAAAAAAAATCAATTCAATTTGAATCTAGTTTTGTCCAGTTTAAATCAATTTGGTCTTGCTCATTTTTATTTGAAGCGAATCGACAGCCGAATGCACACTCCTAGTAATTTTGGGTATTACCTTATATCGCGGTGCTATATTATGCTATTTAATAGAATCTATTTTTTGAAGCATAGGCCAATTATGTAATGAGCAAAGCTAAGCCCACTCCATCCTCCATTCCTCAATAATTTAAATTGCGACGTAATGATCCATAACGTTTAAAATGTAATTTATTAATAATTTTGGGTATTGCCTTATATCGCGGCGCTATATTATGTTATTTAATAGAAGTCTGTCTACTATGACATTAATGGTACCAAGAGTTTGGTGCCACTAATTTCATGATCGTTGGATCTACATTTTAATCCTGATGGTGAGATTGTGATAGACGGGACTGATTTAAAAAATTAACACCGTCAGACTACCTTCCTCTCCTCCATAGTCCATACTCGTCCTCTTTCTCCTTCCTCTCGCTAAGTACCTTCCCCTTTGCACAATCGAGGGTTTTCTCCCTGCCCATTTCCTTCTCGACCTCATCTCCTGTCAAGACTCGATTTGCCTCCCCTCTCTGATTTTGTCGTTGCTTATCCTGTCTCCTCTTAACAGGTCCGAACCAACCTTACTGGGGGGCGTTTTTACACTCCTCCATCTCAATAGATTGATGTAAGCCTCTTTTGTCCATACTTCGAACAGAAAGCACACACGTGATCCCTTTTTATCAGATTTGTCAGCGAAAAGGATAGTAATTATTTGTAATTACTAATTACTGGACTTTGCTTTTTTTATTATTAATTAAATCTGAAATTAGAATTTTTTTCGTTCATCAACGTCAAGTACTGAATTAGGGTTTTTTCGTGATTTTTGGTTAATTGGGGCTGACTTTTGGTAAATTAGTTATTGTAGGCTCTTTTGAGGGAAATTAGGATTTAGTTTTGGTTAATTCTCGGTTATTAATAGTGGATTTTTGTGAATTAGGGATTGTTATTGCTGAATTTGAGGCTTGTTTTTGCACATTTGAAATTGTATAACATAGTTGAACACAACACTTTTCACTGATATTTTTTCTGATATTTATTATATTTTAAATCGTGCAGATTAGAGGCTTGTAGATGATACTATAATTTCAGTATCGAGGGAAGAAGATTTTGAAGATTGAAATTGTATGAGATCAGAGGCTTATAGATGATACTATAATTTCAGTATTGGGGGAACAAGATTTTGAAGATTGAAATTGTATGCGTCGTTGTTAGGTTGTATATGTGTGGCATGTGTGATAAGAGTTCTGTTTTTATTTATTCATTTGAACTGGATGTCCAAAGATATGGTACACAAAAGAATTTGTAAACATGCTTGTAATATCACCATCGAAATGGATGTTTTTTTTTTTTTAAGTTTTGGTTATTGAAATACAAGATTTTTATAGTGAAATATATAATACCAATCCAATTTCATAGTGGTATCGAGAGATCAAGGAAAAGCCAACCTTCTATATTTAATTGATACCAAGAAATAAAAATACAAATCGTACTTGTAGATCAAAATATATCAACAAACACATACATATCATTCCTAACATGGATATTACCAAAAATAAAATACAATCGAACATACGAACACACATAAGTAATACCACAATAATTATATCTACGGTGTATTGACAACAAAATTTTCATACTGAAATACATTTTAAATCACACTCCAATCAGAAATTTTTTTACCAACATCCAGTTTTTATCTTATTTCCACATCTAAGATGCAATCACATTTTGAAATCATTCAATTAACCATCTCCTATCTTCTAATGTGGAGCTAAACTGTAACCACGTGCTTCCATTCGCTTTAACATCCTGAATAAAAAAAACTGTTAAAACATAAATCAATAAATTCGAGGTTCATGAATAGTTGCAGTCGAGACCATATATCACTTGCATAAGGGATATAAGGAGGCGGTCCGATGTTTCATGAAGGGGCAAGCAGAACATGAAATTTGGGTTATTTCCAATTCCCTAGCCAAACAAAAAAATCAAACTTTCGTCGCGGCTTTGACTTTTCATAGCTCGACATTTCAATTGGACTTAATACCCAGACATCTGAAGATTTTATAGGTAGAAGAGGTGGAGAAGCCCTTATCTCCTGTTATGCATAATTATCAATATTAAAAAAACTAACATAATAAATACTAGAGAAATTAACAATGAATACCTACCTAGTTGACCAAATATCAGCCCTTATCCACCAAAAATCACTACACAAAACTTAATTCGACGGTACTAGGGGTTGATGAATTATCAAGAAACTATAATTTCAGATAATATCATAAACAACTCAAACCACAACAAAAACAGAGGAGAAAGACGTAATGGTACTAGTCAGAAATTATATAACGCAGACATGTAGAGAGGGGAAACGAGATACCGGTCCCCACAAATTAAATTCATTAACAAAAACTAATATTAAAGATTGTACCAGTGAGTGGAGAGAGAGAGAGAGAGAGAGAGAGAGAGAGAGAGAGAGAGAGAGAGAGAGAGCCAGATGTAGATCAACGGTGAAAGGATCAGATTGACAAAGAGGCCCAGCCAACTCGATGAGAGAAAATAATTCGATCTTGAGAGTGTCACAACTCGCGATTGACAGTGTCCAGAGATCAACGGAATCCAGAGCCAGGTCGAGAAGGAAATGGGCAGGGAGAAAACCCTCGATTGTGCAAAGGGGAAGGTACTTAGCGAGAGGAAGGAGAAAGAGGACGAGTATGGACTATGGAGGAGAGGAAGGTAGTCTGACGGTGTTAATTTTTTAAATCAGTCCCGTCTATCACAATCTCACCATCAGGATTAAAATGTAGATCCAACGATCATGAAATTAGTGGCACCAAACTCTTGGTACCATTAATGTCATAGTAGACAGACTCATTTAATAGAATCTGTTTTTTGAAGCATAGGCCAATTATGTAATGAGCAAAACTAAGCCCACTCCATCCTCCATTCCTCAATAATTTAAATTGCGATGTAATTATCCATAACGCTTAAAATGTGATCTACTAATAATTTTGGGTATTGTCTTATATCGCGGCACTATATTATGTTATTTAACCGAATCTATTTTTGAAGCACGGGCCAATTATGTAATGAGCAAAGCTAAACCCACTCCATCATTCGTTCCTCAATAATTTAAATTGTGATTTAGCGACCCATAATTCTTAAAATGTAATAATTTTTGGCTATTGCGTTATATCGCTATATTCTTGTTATATAATATAATTTATTTTTTGAAGCGCAGGCCAGTTATGTAGTGAGCAATGCCAAGCCAAGCCCACTCCTTCCTCCGTTCCTTCCCTCTCTTGCTAGGGAATGACCAATGAGTATGTGTGTATTTATTTTTGTAAAAAATATAGGGGTGATCCCACTTGCTAATGACACTTGAAAATGAATTTGAAAGAAGATTTGGAAGTGATTAGAAAATGAAATTTCTTCTTGTAAACTAAAATTTAAAGCAACCTGATCAAATCTTGCACCGGGCTTTATTCATATAATAATATAGATCGTATAAAAATTATCAAGGTCTGTCAAAGTTTTGAGTTGGTGGTTTGATAAGGTACCCTCCATCAATTAAAAATGTTTAAATGAATTGATTAACACGCAATTCAATGGTTAATTAAATTGATTCATTCAGTGAGTGTAATTAATTTAACTGAACATCTTTAATTAACACATAAAAAATATTTAATAAAAAATGAGATTTTTTTTGACAAGTAGCATTTACAAAAAGCCAATTTATCAAAAGAACTATATTTTTGTCCATTTTGTAAAAAATAACGCTTTCGTCAGAGGACCTGGCGAAAGAAATATGTTTTCCTTAAAAAAACTGGCGAAAGAGTCCAAAATCTAATTTTGCACTAATCTGAGGATTAAACAATCTTAAGCTCTTTCGTCAAAGAATTTGGCGAAATAGTGCATGCAACGTATGTGAGTCCCGAGGAGACAATGAAGGAAATACAGTTACAGATCAACTAGTTGAATGTACAAATGAGTGTAGACAAACATACGTGTTCGTCGGAACGATTGGATGCATAATAAGATTATGCAAATCTGGCAGAAATTACATGGTGCGTCATGACGCACCAAATTGTGCGTCATGACGCACAATAGAGTAATTCTGAGAAAGCCAATCTGTGAGTAGTACGTCATGACGCAAGTTATCTTGCGTCATGACGGTACACATGAGTGGTGCGTCATGACGGACGTTATCGTGCGTCATGACGGTACACTGTGTAACGGCTATATCCAAGTAAATGTGACTTGTGCATCATGACGCACCATATCGTGCGTCATGACGCACAGTGATCCGAATTCTGGATTAGCAGTTTCTGATACTCATTAATACACCATTAACTCTCAGATTAATATAAGATCTGTGGATTCTTCTTCCTCTCTCTCTCTGGCTGCCAGACCTAATTCTAGTAGAGAATAGAGAGAACTTGTGAGACAAGTTAGTGGAGAATAGAGATTAGATTTAAGCAAGCTTGCGGGAATTTTAGGGGAATTCGCCGCAACCGAAAGACGCGAGCTCGAGGTGGATACGAGTAGAGGAATCTCAACTGAGATTCTGGACTGTGATCTAACGAGAGCTAAGTCGAGCAAGATCGAAGACGAATCGGATAAATTCCGGTTGTATACGACAAATAGGAGCTTCGAACAAGGTGTCGAATCACGCGGGCGTGGGACGTGTGTGTCGCCGGGATCGAAGCAAAGAGCGAAGCAAGCAGCAGCTAATAGAGTCAACCTGTCTCCGTGATCAATTTCACGCGGTATGATTCTCTATGAATTAAGCGTTAATTTCATAGGTTAGATGCATTTCATGATTCGTACTTTCGGGTCGTTGATGTGGTCCTCGGGATCGGGTCGGACCGGGCCTCACAATCCGCTGCGCGGGGCTCGGTAGTGACGCCGATACACAACAGTGGTATCAGAGCGATCGTCACGATTCGATCGTCGAATCGATTTCGAATAAGTGTTATTCGGAATTTCATGTAGAATTTTAGGACATAATCATGTAGTTGTAAAATTAGGACCATAGAAATCTTACTAGTATTTGATCATGAGATGATCAAAAGAATCTAGAAGTAATCATGAATTGTTCATGATTAATCGTTTTTGAAACGATTAAAATCTGTTAAAATTACAAAATAAAACTGAATTTCAGGTCTGGTGCGTCATGACGCACGATATGGTGCATCATGACGCACACGGGAAATCCAAGAGTTGGATCTGAGGCGTTACTCAGTCCGTCGTGACGCACAACAGTTGTGCGTCATGACGCACTGTGTAAATTCGTACCATCATGACGGACCGTTTGGTGCGTCGTGACGGTAGAAGTCCAAAAAGTTTCTGGCAAACTGAACAAAATGGTTTTGTTCAGTGCGTCATGACGCACCCTCTGGCGTCATGACGGACCAGAACAGTCCGTCGTGACGGTATAACCAACCATCATGACGGAAGAACCTCAAAAAGTTTCTGGAAATCTGGACAAAATGGTTTTGTACAGTCCGTCAGGACGCACCGTCTGGCATCATGACGGAAGAACACGGTCCGTCGTGACGGTAGTAACCAACCGTCCTGACGGAGGAACCTGAAATAGTTTCTGGAATAGACAACAAAATTGTTTTGTATGGTCCGTCGTGACGCACTGTCTGGCGTCATGACGGACCTGTGAAGTCCATCGTGACGCACGTTATGTTGCGTCATGACGGAAGTCAATGGAAGTCCATTTTAGTACGGTGCGTCATGACGGACGTTATGTTGCGTCGTGACGCACAGTGTAATTTTTCTTGATTTATTTAATTGTGGTTCTAATCATTATTAATTATGTTCATTCATCATGATATACTTGCTTATTGATATAATTAGATTATATCACATAAATCCCTGCATAATACTTAAGTCATGAAATGCCTTCCATGTTCACAACCTCCGAGGTTGGTCATCACACCTTGCACGGTTTCAGGCCAAAGTCGGGCGTGCATTGTTGTATGTATCAACGTGAGAGGCAAGCGTTAATTGGGGACAAATGCGGGTTCAGGCCAAAGTCGGGCGCATTTGTAGTTCAATTGAACGATATGTGATCATGGTTGTGACTTAACCGTCCAAGCCAATCCGATTGGGGTTCGGGGCATAGTTAGGATGCACAAACGGAATTTGAATCATATATGATATGGTTCGATACCGAAATCCTATAAAAGGTCAAGAGTCGTATTGGATGCGATTGGATTTATCCTACCTAAATAGTGCGATCCCATTTGTCGGCCAAAGTCACTTGTGGGAGGATCATGAAATATGGGTCTTGAAGTGTTATTGGATTTAGAATCCCGAATCAATATTAGGGTTATTGATTTGATAAAAGTAACATATTTCATATCATCATATAAGCATATAGCATAAGTTCGCACATATCAGTATCAATCTCATTTTAAAGTATTTTTCGTTGTAGCAATCATGACATCAAGCAACACCAACTCAATGTCGATTAGATCGGTATTGGAGAGGGAGAAGCTAGTCGGCAAGAACTATCTTGACTGGCACCGTAACCTAAGAATTGTTCTTAGGCAAGAGTGCAAAAGTCACGTGTTAGACACGAAGATGGTTACTCCCGACGAGAACGCTTCGCCCGAAGAAAAGGCGGCATTTGACAAACTTAAGAAGGAGTCAAATGACGTGACGTGCCTCATGTTGGCATGTATGGACGCGAACTTGCAGAAGCAGTTCGAGGATTCGGATGCGTACGAAATTAACGCCACGCTCAAGGAAATGTTCCAAGAGCAAGAACGCATTGAAAGGTTCAATACGTTAAAGGAGTTGGTTAACTGTAAGATGCCTAACGGATCTTCGGTTAGCACTCACGTGTTAAAGGTACAATCATTGATTGATCGTCTCGAGAAATTGGGAGAAAAGGTGTCACCAATAATGCAACAAGATTTGATCTTATGTGCATTGCCACCGATTTTTTCAACTTTCGTAACGAACTATCATATGCATTCGATGAACAAAACGATTCCCGAGCTCCATGGGATGCTCAAGAACTTTGAGTCGGAGATGCTTAAGGCATCGGGGGAACCCAAAGCAAGAGTTGCTAGGGATGTCCTCATGATTCAAGGTGGGATTCGTAAGAAACAAAAGTCCAAGGGCGGTGCGGGCAAGTCGTTGTCCAAACCGAAGACTAAAGGAAAGGAGAAATCTGAGGATGTCACCTGCTTCCATTGCAAAAAGACTGGGCATTGGAAGAGAAATTGCAAGATTTACCTCGAGGAGGTGAAGAAAAGCAAGGGAAAGGCTTTGGAAGCCGGAACCGCAGGTATGACTATTATAGATGTTAACATTTCAATTTTGGACAATTGGGTATTAGATACCGGTTGTGGAACTCATATTTGTCGAAATATGCAGGTTCTTCAAAATAGAAGGAAGTTAACACGCGGTGAAGTGGATTTTCGAGTAGGGAATGGAGCAAGCGTTGCTGCATTGGCCGTCGGAGATATTTTTATTACTTTACCGAGTGGATTTATTTTAGAACTAAATAATTGTTATTTTGTTCCAAGTTTGTGTAAGAACATTATTAGTGTGTCTAGACTAGCTAATGATGGTTATGAATTTATTATTAAGAATAATGAATTTTCTATTTGTAAGGATAATTTATTCTATGGAAATGTTCTATTAGAAAATGGTCTTTACATTTTAGATATGAATTACACAAATGATAAATCAATCTATAATATAAACACGAATCGGATTAAACCTAAAGTTGATAGTAAAACTTACTTTTGGCATTGTCGACTTGGCCATATAAACGAAAAGCGCATCTCAAAACTCCATAAGGATGGACTTTTGGATTCATTTGAATTTGATTCATATGGACAATGCGAATCTTGTTTACTTGGCAAGATGACAAAAGCACCATTCTCAAAAGTTGGAGAAAGGTCCAAGGAACTATTGGAACTTATACATTCTGATGTATGTGGTCCAATGAGTACCGAGGCAAGAGGAGGTTATCGATACTTCATAACGTTTACGGATGATTTTAGTAGATATGGGTATATCTACTTAATGCGTAACAAATCTGAATCTTTTGAAAAGTTCAAAGAATTTCAGAATGAGGTTCAAAATCAACTTGGCAAGACAATCAAAGCACTTCGATCAGATCGAGGAGGCGAGTATTTGAGCTATGAGTTTGAAGATCATCTCAAAGATTGTGGAATCGTTTCACAATTGACTCCACCTGGAACGCCTCAATGGAATGGCGTGTCCGAGAGGAGGAATCGGACCTTATTGAATATGGTTCGATCTATGATGAGTCAAACTAGTCTCCCAAAATCGTTTTGGGGATATGCCCTTGAGACAGCGGCTTTTTTGATAAACCGCTTACCTTCTAAATCGGTTCAAAAGACACCATATGAGATGTGGACCGGACAACCTCCGGTGTTATCTTTTATTAGAATTTGGGGATGTGATGTTTATGTTCGAAAAATGTTTTCGGATAAACTCGAACCCAAATCTGAAAAATATTTATTTGTAGGATATCCTAAGGAAACTAAAGGATATTATTTCTACAATCCCGAGGAAAACAAGGTTTTCGTAGCTCGAAGAGGTACCTTCTTGGAGGAGGATTTTATATCTCAACGAGCTAGTGGGAGTAAAATTGATCTCGAAGAGGTTCGAGATTCAGAAATAAACATTGAACCGATGGATGTTGACCCGAATCCATCAATAGTTGAGGATGTCGAGCCAATAGCACAAGGTGCTCCTCGTAGGTCTAGTAGGACCCGGCTGGAACCAGTACGATATGGATTTATCGTGACTGATGAAGGCAACGTCGAACTCATAGATGATGAGCCGACAACCTACAAAGATGCTATGTTGAGCGAAGATTCCGACAAATGGCATGATGCCATGAAGTCCGAGATCCAATCCATGTATGATAATCAAGTTTGGAACTTGATTGATCCACCACCCTTGGTTAAACCCGTCGGGTGTAAGTGGGTTTTCAAGAAGAAAACCGACATGGATGGGAATGTGCATACTTACAAAGCACGGTTGGTAGCGAAAGGTTTCAAGCAAATTCATGGTGTTGACTATGATGAAACGTTTTCGCCGGTAGCCATGCTTAAGTCTATAAGGATTATTCTTGCCATAGCCGCATATTATGACTATGAGATATGGCAAATGGATGTTAAAACCGCTTTCCTTAACGGGAAATTATCGGAGGATGTGTACATGACACAACCCGAAGGTTTTATCGATCCAAAGAATCCTAATAGAGTATGCAAGCTTCAAAGGTCTATATATGGACTGAAACAAGCTTCTCGGAGTTGGAATATTCGTTTTGATGAAGTCATAAGCGAGTATGATTTTATCAAGAACGAAGAAGAACCTTGTGTATATAAGAAGGTTAGTGGGAGCCGCGTAGTATTTCTTGTTCTTTATGTGGACGATATATTAATCATAGGAAACGACATTCCGATGTTATCGGATGTTAAGAAGTATTTGAATACTCGTTTCGCTATGAAAGATTTAGGAGAGGCCGCCTATATTTTAGGCGTGAGGATCTATAGAGATAGATCCAAGAGACTCCTCGGCCTAAGTCAGAGTACGTACATCGACAGGTGCTGAAAAGATTTTTCATGCAAAACTCTAAGAAAGGGTTTCTTCCCATGTCGAGTGGTATAAACTTTTCGAAAGCTCAATGTCCGACATCGAGCGAAGAGAAAAGTAACATGGATAAGGTTCCATACGCTTCGGCGGTTGGATCTATCATGTATGCCATGATCTGTACGAGACCTGACGTATCGTATGCATTGAGCGTCTTATCACGTTACCAATCGAATCCAGGTGATCCGCATTGGCAAGTCGTGAAAACTATCCTCAAGTACTTACGAAGAACTAAGAATCAGTTTTTAGTGTATGGTGGCAAGGATAATGGATTGGTTGTAACAGGTTACACTGATGCCAGTTTCCAAACATGTACCGATGATTTTCGATCACAAAGTGGGTACGTGTTTTGTTTGAATGGTGGCGCGGTTATATGGAAGAGTTCCAAACAACCGACAGTTGCTGACTCTACGACGGAAGCAGAATACATCGCGGCTTCAGAAGCCGCAAAGGAGGCGGTTTGGGTCAAGAAGTTCGTGACTGAACTTGGTGTCGTACCGAGCATCTCGGAACCCGTGGCTGTGTATTGTGACAACACTGGAGCAATAGCACAGGCCAAGGAACCGAGATCGCATCATCGCTCCAAACACATCTTGCGTAAATTTCACTTGATTCGTGAGATTTTACATAGGCAGGATGTTGTGATTTTGAAGATTGATACTGACGAGAATGTGGCAGATCCGTTTACGAAACCTCTTCCAATTGCGAAGCATGATCGTCATGCTAGAACTATAGGTTTGAGATACCTAGAGGAGGAAGTTGGTTTGTAGTTATCTAAAACAATAATTGTTATGATGAGTTATTTGTTGTAAACGATGTATCACCCAAGACTTTATGCTATATTAATGCAATTTCAAAAATTTTATATTTCATTTGCATTTATCTCTTATATGAAAACTTGTGCGTGGTTGTGTAATATGATTACACGAACCTTGATTTATAACTTGTGTGAGCGTCTACATGATACGTGATCATGCTAAGTAAAACCGTCACATTTCAAAAGTTATATTTCAAAAACGTCCCTAGTCATGATTAGGATACTTATGTGATAAGTATATCTATTATAAGATAATAGACTAACATGTACACTAGCATATTCGCCGAGGTGATGATTATGTTTTGCTAATCATAGGACAAAGAGTTTGTCAAATCGGGAATATGGATATGCATTAGGCTATGCATATTGTGACTTGACCAAAAGTGCGATACCATGACATGGTTTAGTCATTGTAGATGGAATCGTAACGAATGGGGTCTTAGTTCTTCACACTTGAGATGATCATGGATCATTTTTTCGTGCGTAACATAACGCTTAGATATAATCTTCCACCATATGTAACAGGATGGTCATGGGATTATGATCGGGTATTATCTGAAACACGGAATTTGATGTGAGTCATCAAGATAGAAATTGTTCCTTTCGAGAGAAAGAGATATCCCTTAGGCCTATCGATGAATTGATCAACGAAATCTCTGGCCAGAGTCAATGATATTAAATTGTTAATATCGATTGTGTTTGTTGATTCAATTCGGTATCGAGACAATAAGTTTAGTCAATCAAATTATAAGGATGACTATTACCGTGCCTTTTGATTGACGGATATCGTGAACAAGAGAACTAAACACCACCGTTCGAGATGGGTATAAATGATCACAATCATTTTCGTTTTCAACGTGGGAAAGCTATGATGGATTTCTTCCTAGATCCCTCTCATGAGCCCGTAAACTTGGGCATAAGTTTGCTACCATTGCTTGATACGAACCTACGCGGTCACACATAGAGCTGTCTTATTTCTGGCTTAAATTTCAATCTCTGAGGTTATGTGTACATGAGATGTACGCTAGTACTTTCTTTAGTTGGATCTTGAACTGAGTGGGAGACTGAAGGAAATACAGTTACAGATCAACTAGTTGAATGTACAAATGAGTGTAGACAAACATACGTGTTCGTCGGAACGATTGGATGCATAATAAGATTATGCAAATCTGGCAGAAATTACATGGTGCGTCATGACGCACCAAATTGTGCGTCATGACGCACAATAGAGTAATTCTGAGAAAGCCAATCTGTGAGTAGTACGTCATGACGCAAGTTATCTTGCGTCATGACGGTACACATGAGTGGTGCGTCATGACGGACGTTATCGTGCGTCATGACGGTACACTGTGTAACGGCTATATCCAAGTAAATGTGACTTGTGCATCATGACGCACCATATCGTGCGTCATGACGCACAGTGATCCGAATTCTGGATTAGCAGTTTCTGATACTCATTAATACACCATTAACTCTCAGATTAATATAAGATCTGTGGATTCTTCTTCCTCTCTCTCTCTGGCTGCCAGACCTAATTCTAGTAGAGAATAGAGAGAACTTGTGAGACAAGTTAGTGGAGAATAGAGATTAGATTTAAGCAAGCTTGCGGGAATTTTAGGGGAATTCGCCGCAACCGAAAGACGCGAGCTCGAGGTGGATACGAGTAGAGGAATCTCAACTGAGATTCTGGACTGTGATCTAACGAGAGCTAAGTCGAGCAAGGTCGAAGACGAATCGGATAAATTCCGGTTGTATACGACAAATAGGAGCTTCGAACAAGGTGTCGAATCACGCGGGCGTGGGACGTGTGTGTCGCCGGGATCGAAGCAAAGAGCGAAGCAAGCAGCAGCTAATAGAGTCAACCTGTCTCCGTGATCAATTTCACGCGGTATGATTCTCTATGAATTAAGCGTTAATTTCATAGGTTAGATGCATTTCATGATTCGTACTTTCGGGTCGTTGATGTGGTCCTCGGGATCGGGTCGGACCGGGCCTCACAATCCGCTGCGCGGGGCTCGATAGTGACGCCGATACCCAACAGACAATGTGTTCATGTGTGCACGTTTTTTCACACTTGGTCTCTTTCGCGAGACTCTCTGACGAAAGAGAATGCAATAATTATATCTACCGGCCCCTCCTTTTTTCTCTCTTTTCCTCTTCTTCCATTTTTCTTTCTTCCAAACCGACCCAAACTGATCCTTTCTTCTTGCTTTCGATTTTCTTGATCTTCCCTTGTTGTTCCAAACCGAGTAGCAAAATCGAGTTGTTCTAAATCGTGTTCTTGGAGATGTCCATTCTAAATTTGGGATGTTTCTTATTCCATTGTAATGTTAGGGTTAAGTTAATTAGGTTAATTGGATTTTCATCAAACCGAGAATTTTAGGGTTAAATTGATTAGGTTAATTTCATTACTAAATAAATTCCAAAGAAAAAATCAGGGTTTAATTCCAAACCAAGAAATTAGGTTAAATTATTATTGTAATATATTTATATTTTCTGAAAATATATAAATATTATTATTTAGTATACATGTAATTATATACTTATTATTATTATTATTATTATTATTATTTAGTAGTAATATTCTAAACCGAGAAAATTGAGTATTTAATATTATTATAATTTTAATATTTTAATATTATTTTGTATTATATATATATATTCTTACTAAATTGAGTATTTAGTATTATTATTATAATTAATATATATTTTTCGAAAAAATAAATTTAGTATTTAATATTAATATGTTCACAAAATTATTATTATTATTTAATATATTATGATTTAGTATTTTATTATATATTTTATATTAATAATATGTATACTATTTATGTCCTTTTTAGTCGGTAGCACGTGGTTTAGTCCGGACAATGAACCTGGGCGGGCCTATATAAGGATGACGTGACTTTACCAAGTTTTTATAGAGATAATAATAATAATAATAATTTTGTTTTATTTTTTATATTTTTCACATTTTTATAAAAGGCTTTGTATCCCCCTATTTCCTCACAACATATTGTATATTTCTAATTGATGATTAATTAATATGATCATTAACAAAAATACATCCGATTAATAATTAATTAATATATAATTAAAAAATATATATATTAACAATTCTTAATTAATATTAATTAATTGTTAATAATCATGTTAATTAATCATCAATTAATAGTTAATTGGTGATATAAAATATGCGATGGGGAAATGAGAGGATAAGGTATAATTATCTTTTTCATAATAGAGTTCACATTGTCTATTTTGAACATTACAAATATGCCACGTGTTAATTAACATACGCCCTATATAATGCCTCTTAAGTTTCTCTCACTATCTTATATATCATCGATTAGTACTTAACTAATATGATAATTAACAAAAAAAAAATACATTTCATTAACAATTAACTGATATATAATTAAAGTATATATGAATTAGTAATTTTTAATTAATTTTAGTTAATCATTAATAAAATATATTTTTGTTAATTAATATGTTAATTAATTGTTAATTGCTGATATAAAATATATTAGGAGAAATTTGAAGGACACAGTATAATTATTCTGGACATAAAAGATATTTTGGCGAAATATCCTCTATGTGTTATGTCACGTGACTCACTTAGCATGTTCAGGTCTTCAATGTTGTCCATTTGATTTCAATGCCACCAGACCACCCGTTCATGGTCCTCCACAATTAATTACGATAGATAGATTTGCATATGCGTCCCTGTTATTTAGTATTTACAATTTCTTTCCAAAAAGTAATTAAACTTTTTTATTTATATGTATGATAAATATTTTTTATTTTGTTTTAACACTAATTGAAAAAATTCAATTAAATCTTACTATTAAATATTCGATAATTGACAAATATTCAAAATAACTTATAAGAAAAATTGGTCTATCATATAATCCCTCAATCAATTAGTAGTTTTTTAAATTGTGATGATCTGAATTTTCATCTGGAGTAATTATTTGCTTCGTCTGGTTAAATTATATTATTTTCTACTAGCTTAACCTTTTCATTCTTTTTCGTTGTAAAAATACACACAATTTTTTTTTTTCATTACTCTGGTATTTATATAGAAGTTTATCTTTATTTTTTGAATTTTATGCGCATGAGAAAATAAATAAAAAATATTATCTCATGGGTTTCATATCAAATCAATTGATTAATTTCTTTATAATTGGTGATGCTAATCTCCTGTACAAAAACATATTATTCCTTACAATCTCTTGATGAGGCGACATTGCCATGGCCATGGGTATTAAATGTGGTGTTAAATGAGTAAATTGACTCGATTTAACACATATGTATGTACTAAATGAATATATATATATATATATATATATATATATATATATATATATATATATATATATATATATGTTAACTAAATAAATGGACTCTGATTTAACAAATAAAAAATTCTATTTTCATGTATGTTTTCGTTTGGTTTGCCACTAATTGTTAACACATCAATAAAATGTGTTTGGGTGGAGGTGATATAGGCGAGGTAAATATATGTTTTCAAACAATAAATAATGATTTATTTGATAATTAGTGATAAACCAAACAAATAAGACAAATACACGTGATTGAAATATTTTATGTAAATTGGATTCATTTACGTAGTAGTACATTCTCATTAATACATAATTATTTATTATTTAATATATAATCGTATGTTAAATCATATTCATTATTCATGGAAAATAGTATTTCTAAACTGATATTTTTTAGACTAAGACAATTATCTATATTTCTATCAAAATCTCTAAAATACTCTTTTTATATATAAAATGTATTTAGAAGATTCTCGTGTATTAATTTATTCTCCATATATTTCTTAATTAATCTACAAAAATAACACCAATCTAAATTAACGTTATATTAAAACTTTCAAATACTTTATTGTAAACATTACATCTCCCTTCTCTCCAAACGATACATATGTCTCACTCTGCAAAGTTTAGAAAGTAATGATTTTAGAATCGGTAATTATTTTTTTAGTTTTAGAACAAAATAACAAATCCAAAAAATTTACCAACCCCCTTATTTTGGACCCATATTTATGCAATCTCCTCATGCCACCTCATCTCAACTCATGTCACATCATCACAATTATTTCAACCATTAAATTATGATATGTGGCAACATATGAACCATAGATTAACCTTTGATTTTGTGTGATTATGTTTTATTTGTAGATATTTATGTGTCCCTTATTTCACACATAGTTTTAAGCAATTTTAGAAGGCCACATCACATCACCTTACATTAATGATGTGTCAAAACATTATGTGTTAGGTTCATGTTGGACCAATTGTATTTGATTTTGAATTTTTTTCACAATATGATACATGATCAATTGTGAATACTAATAGAATGTGAAGAGTTTAAATATCTAACATTAATAAATTAATAAATCAATATATAATATAATAAAACATACATCAAATATTGTTAGTATTTTCATAATATAATTTAAAAAAATTAAGAATTATATTCGCTGGAATTTTATCTTTATTTTGAGATCCATATTATCATATATTTAATATTTTTTTCTAACTTAAAATTATGAAAACAATTGTGTAAAAAAAGATATAAAAATAAATATAATTACATTAATGACTTGTAAGACTAATTATTATTATTTTTAAAACTATAATTGAAAAAAATTGCACATACTACTAAGTATGTTATTATCATATATTCAATATTTTTCTCTAACTTAAAATTATGAAAACAATTATGTAAAAAAGATATAAAAATAAATATAATTATATTAATGACTTGTAATCCTTATTATTATTATTTTTAAAAATATAATAGAAATTTTTTTGCACATCCTAATTATTATTATTATTTTTAAAACAATTATGTTATATTTGTATTCATACTTAAAACATTTTCATGTTAATCTTTAAAAAAAAAAATAATGAAAGATATTTATTTACTAAACACTAATAATTTCTTTAACTTATATAATATTATTCAATAATAAACATGAAACTTAAAATTTATCAGACAGAAATAATTTTTTTAAACTTTTACAATATTATTATTCTTAATTTTAGATATGAAAATTTAAAATATCATATGGTTTTTATTTTTGTTTATGTCCACCCATGTTGTTTTATTATTTTATAGTGACATTTTTTTTTGTATGTGTTGCATTATAGTACTAAATAAATATTTCGCAATGTGTCATATTAAAAAATAGTATGATAATTTTCATCATCAAACTTCCTTAATCAATATAAAGTCTTATATTTGATCCTGAAAAGTCATAACTATATATTATGTGTATATATTACGTGTATGGTAAAATAAATGGAACAAAACCGCCGCGAAGCGCGGGTAATCTCCTAGTATATTTTATTCTCTACTTTTGTCTTTAGTCATCTCAATTAATTTTAAAAATAGCCACATGACACAAATAATGTACCTAATTCGTTTAAAGTAATGAAATAAAATATTATTTTTTTTGAAAAGAATGAAATACAATATTCAAAGTAATAATAATAATAATATTGGAACCAACCATAATAATTATTCATACAAAAATAATATCTAAACTAACTCGAGGAGTGAATTATGGGTCGTTTCGAGAGAATAGAGGTACACTATTTACGAAAAAGTATTTGAAAATTGTAATATTGGTGTTAGTTTTGTAGATTAAGGACTTGTTTGGATGCACAAGTATTTCATAGCATATGATAGTTTATCCTAAAAGTTTTGGTAAATGCACAGAAGAATTTAAATGACAATTTGGATGTAGTTTTAGTAAATTGTAAGTATATATGGATATGCGTGAAAGTTCAACATGCAATCAAATACTAACCTCAAGTTACCAAGCTAACAAAACAAATTCAAGAATATTTTATAACCAAAAATAAATCTAAGAACACTCTACTATTAAATTAGTAAAAGTAAAATAATCACATTAGATCAAATTTATTTATTACTAAGTATTTTAAAAAGTGTATAAGTGCCGACATATTTTATAACCATTTACAAAAATATCGTATTTTTCTTACATTAGTCATATTATAAATTCACAAAAAGTTATGGAAAGAATGTTTTATGTGTAGTGTGTAAAATAATATAATATATAAATAAAAATATTTGAATATAAAATAGTACAACATAATATTATTCAGTACATAATTATAAGTGCCGGAAGTCAAAAGCGTAAAAATATTGCTACACAAATATGAAAGTTATGTTTCGTACCGAAATGAAAGAATTTTATGATATTTATTAATTATAATTTGTATCTTTGATTTTGAAAATTATAGACATGAACAATTTTAATCAAGATACAAAATGTCTGACAAACATTTAATTCATTTTAAATGGGAAAATATCAAATTACCCCAGATACAAAATATAAGTATGAGTTTAATCAAATAACTATACAGTAAATCTTCACCAGGAACACACACAAAAATCAAACTTTCATAAAAATATAACTGTTGATCAATTAAATTTACAAAAATATGAGAAAAATGAAACATCCAAAGAGTATTTGAGTAAAAAAATGTATTTAAATATACAGTAAACCTTCCCTAGAAAATCCTAACTAGAACATTAACTAGAATATACTAAAACTCGTCCAAATAAAGATTAGTAATTTTGTAGGGAATTCTTCCTAAACTAAAGATTACCTAATATTAACTCATGATCCTAACAAGCCCTAATTAAGAAATATACAGGAACAAATTGATAGGTGAGACTAGTAAATACATTTCATTATTAAAAAAAGATATTTTGAAATTTTCATAAAAATATACCTAATTATCGTAGATTAAAAATTACCAGATCGAGAAATAAGAAATAACACTTCCATTTACTCATTTACTGCATGTTTATTTAACAATAAACGAGAAAATGACAACTCAATCGATATAATCACAAGATTGTAAGGTGAGTTGGCCCCGTACACTCAGTCATTGTTTTTCATAAATTCCTTTGAAGGATTATTCAACACGGCAGTTCCCCAAAGATAAGAAGATAAAAATAAAAAAATTAAAATAGAATATGCAAATAAAAAAGTAGATTTCAAATGGGAAAATATACTTGGCCCCCAAACCCAAAAAAAAACCTTGATGAGCTGGCAAAAGTGGGTTAAGTGAATTATTTAGCCTTTCTAATTGACTCGATTAAATATTAATTGACACGTTTAATTGACACGTAAATAATTTATAATATGTTAATATTAATACATGTTAATTGACGTGTCAATTTAATTAAACGATCAATTAATATTTAATCGAATCAATTAGAAAGACTAAACAATTCACTTAATTCACTTTTGTCAACTCGTTTTTTTTTTGGGTTTGGGGGGCCAAGTATATTTTCCCTTTTTTAATTGTTTAAATTAACTATGTCATCGTTCTTGCTTTTGTCTCCCAATAATGATGCCAAATAACCACCAACTTTAAAAACTAATTATACTATATTCTCTCTTTCAAAATCAGGCATTTAGGGTATAAAGGACTACATTAGGTAAAGGGTAAGAGAGTACTAGAGCGTGGTGCCACCCCCTTCTAATCTCTAGTTGAAATGGAAGAGGTGAAGGAAACCATAGTAATAGACATAGATCCACCATTAGAGGTCTCTCTTAAACAAAAACTACAATCTACACAAAGATGGGAGTCCTTCGAACCCTTTATTCTCTCTCGACTACCTTATATTATCCGCGAGAACAACAAAGAGCTCTACGAGCCGCGTCTCGTCTCAATTGGCCCATACCATCGAGGCAAGGAGTGTCTTCTTGCCATGGAAGATCACAAACAACGTTGCTTGATCGATTTTCTCGATCGAAACCCCGATACCGGGCTAGAAGTTTATGTAAAAGAGATCGGAGCACTGGAGGCACGAGCTCGTAAGTGTTATAGTGAGAGCATTAAAATGACCACAAATAAATTTGTCGAGATGCTATTGCTTGATGGGTGTTTTATGTTGGAGTTCTTCTTCAGAGTTCGAACGAGAGAACCCCACTTTCTTCTCGACGTTGGTTGGGGCGCGAAGACGATCATATCTGATTTACTCTTGTTTGAAAATCAGATTCCTTTTTTTGTCATCGAGAAGCTTTACTCCATCGTAAGTTGTAACGAAGGAGACAGAGACACTCTTTTCAATCTCCTTCACCCCTCTTCGATCTTGCCCGATTTAGTGGCGAGAGGTAAAATTCATCACTTGCTTCATCTTTATTATCAATGGTTCATACCCGGTAGGATCTCGAAGCAAAACAGCTCGAACCGTAGTAGCACCTCGACATCTTCGATAGCAAGCATTATTGCATCAGAATCCCAACGATCTACTCGGAATCCACTTGCTTGGCTCAGTTCGAGATCAAAAAGCAGCTCGAGAAAAAAACCCTACATTCCAATGCAGGCAATTCCTTGCGCAACCGAATTGCACGAGGCGGGGATAACATTCAAAAGAAAGATAGACGGTACGGACGTGTTCGATATAACCTTTGAGAACGGGGTAATGGAAATACCAACTTTACTGATCGATTCGGTAAGAAAAGTGTTTTATATGAATCTCGCTGCTTTCGAGCGAAGCAGTAGTTTGTTAGAAAATGATCTGATGAGCTACGTGGCGCTCATGGATTCGTTAATAAACACGAACAAGGACGTGACGCTTCTCCAGAGATGCGGCATTATTAACAACATGTTATTGAACGAGGAGGAATTAGCGGTTTTCTTTGACCAGTTGGGAGACTGGAGCACGTTGGATCCTGATAAGCATTATTTCGCGTCTTTGTTTAGAGAAGTTCAAAGGTATTGCGACTCGAGCTGGCATAAATATCGAGCGAAATTAATGCATGATTATTTCAATAATCCATGGTCCGCTCTCTCGGTGCTAGCCGCGATTGTATTGCTTGTTCTTGCAGGAATGCAAGCCGTTTATCCCATCGTGCATCATTAGTTTTTTTCATTTACGCTTGTTTACTTCATTGCTCGTTGTATGATTCGAGTTATGATATAAATATAAATAAATATAAATATATATTGATGTTTTTTGTGTGATTATATAATTTCTTTTTCTTTTCTTTTAGGTTGATGCCAATACTTTTTCAAAGTTGAAAAAAGGCATAGAACAAATTACTTTAAGAATATTTAAATTAGAAGCCTAGTGTGTTGGACAATTGTACATAGTGGAGCCTATTCTTTTTGTTTGTGTTGTTTAATATAATCATATCAATATCAATATGTTTCATATGCTCAGTAAAGAGCCACTTTATTCTTAACAGTGTTATGCACAAAGCCTCTTTATTTCTTTATGCACAAAACAAGCAAGAAAGATGCCTACAAAAGAATAGGGGTTTGATACGGTGCCCCTCAAACTAAAAACACACCCTTGATTAATATTGATAATTGACTCGATTATCGATTTAATTGACCGTTTAATTAAACACATCCTTGATTAGTACTGATAATTGACTCGATTACCGATTTAACAGTGTTACGCACAAAGCCTCTTTATTTCTTCATGCACAATTGCACAAAGCAAGCAAGAATGATGCCTACAAAAAGGGGTTTGATATGATGTCCCTCGAACTAAAAAATACATTTTTGATGAGACGACAAGAGAGAATTAAGTAAATTGATTAATATTGTTAATTGACTCGATTAGCAATTTCATTGATTGTTTAATTAAATTGACACATTAATTAATATGTACTAATATTAACGTATTATAAATTATTGACGTATCCAACGTGACAATTAACATTTAATTGAGTCAATTAAAAATATAACATTTTTTGCCACCTCATCAAGACATGTGAGTTTGGAGGGCAAAGATATTTTCCCAAAAAAATATTGGTCCATTAGGAATTCAGGCATTCCAAAAGAAGAAAAAAAACACCCAATTTAACAACAATTAATGGGTCAATTTATGCTTCAATTGGCATATTAAATCATCCACAAATTTCAGGTTGATTAGTTGGTTTGTCAAAATCAATAAAGACTTTATTTAAACATTAGGGAAATCTTTTGATTTGTCATCGAGATACTGAAACAAATTTGACTGTTTTAACATAATAATTGAAGAAATTATATAATATGATGCATGTCAATGGCACCTTAAATAACAGGTTCGAATTTCCGTGCTATGACAAACTATACATACAAAAAATATTAACATAACCACCAAGATTAATCAAATTAGAGAAAAAATATTTATTTATTTCAAAACATCCATCTTCTAGGGGTGAACAACCAAATAAATACAAATTATTTCATACTTTAAGCAAAATCAGAACCTATTAACTTTGAATTAGGTATATGATCATGACCCAAAAAAACAAGATCGTAATGCTGAGGCAAGTTGTTAGCAACAAAAAATTCACAAAAAAAAGAAAATTAACGTGCCAAAACATTCTTGCTCCATCTATATATATATATACCAATTAATACTATTTACCATAATAAATAAACCAATTAAACAAAAAGTACCTACTTGCAGCACGGGAAACATGAAAATGGGCCACCTGTACTTCCCGTACCGCCAGCATTAGTATTAGAAGATTCTTTCGCTTTATCTTCTGAATCGTGCTGATCTGGCGACGCTTGCACTGACGGATCAGCATTCGAAGAAGAGGGGAGTTCTGGTTCTCGTTTGGGTTTGGGTTTGGGTTCGGGCTGACCCGACCCGTTCAATCTGAAAATAAATTGAACTCGTGTTAATTAATCACTCAACAAAATTATGTTTCTTTTCTACCATATATTAAACTTACATTGGAAAAGCAAAAGATTGCTTGCTATTCATACTCCCATCAGACCTCTCAGAAATCGAAATTTTAGAATCGAGTCCGAGTACAGTGCTGGGTCCCGCACCAAGTTCGTCCATTGAACTCCTCTCTGACATTTCAGAAAGCACCGATCCGGGCTTGAACCCGTGATGACGACCCGTTACAGGTGTCCCTGGTCCAGGAGGAGACTTCAAGTTCAGACTATTATTTCCCATGTTTATGCTGAATAATGATTCGTTCGAGGTGATGCTCCAATCTGCATTGTTCGATCTCGGCGCGAATATCGACGAAGGGATCCGTTTTGGATTCGTCTCTGACGGGTCGGAACGGGTCATTACTTGCTTTGGAGGAGAGCTAATCGATGATAATTTGTCATCGTCGTCGCTCAATAACTCTTTATTAATACTGTCTAACTGGATGAAATCATTTTCGTCTCCTTCGGACGAGGTGCTCGAAGCAGTGGCGGGTTTGGGCGACGGGTCGGGTTTGATTTCGATGTTAATGCTCTCTTCATCATTTGACGGCCCGGGTTTTGCTTCCTGTTTCAGCGTAGGATCCATCTTGATTTTTATCAGTGCTGATTTATATGCTTATTGTACCTGGTTAAGAAAAACGATGAGAGAAAATTGTATTACTATCAATATTACAACAAATTGCCCAATCTATAACAAAATGAAGTAAATTTTGACTCGTTCTGATAATTGAAATGATCAAATCCAGCATACTACGCCTTAAAAACATTTCGTATCATAAATATCGGACAAAATTCAAGGCGAAAATACACAAAGCAAGAAAATTGAACGAATCATAAAGATGCTTACCACGGATGATGCGATTACACCGTCGCCAATGCCCAAACACCATTACCGTTCAAATATCAACACGAAAGGCGGAGAGAGGGATTATCGGTAGGGTTTAGAAAGAGCAGTGAGAAACGGAAGAAGTATTCTTGGCACACCTCTTTAAACGATGATCATCAATGATTTAGTCGTACTAAGTTCTGTGTGTCTATTTGTGTAACGAATATCCATGCAAATAATACAAAATGGTATTCTTGTATTTATTTTTTTTTTATTTTTTTTTGAGTAAATACTAATAGTTATCAATATCCTAATTAGTTTACTGATTTAATTATTGTGAGAAGTTGTTTTTTTTATGAAAAATGTGTCCGTATTTATTGTTGCGGATCTTGCATGAAATCAATTACGAGATAGGACTCATTAATTACTTAATTATTAAATATTTTTAAGTATTTTTTATTTGAAAATGAAAGGAGAGGGTTCTATTTAAATTTTGATAAATAGATAAATAACCATTATATATACTATTATTATAATCTCACGAAAATCGTTGTCCTACTAGTCCTCGTCTATATTCATTATTGTTAATAAATTTTGGAAGTATGTTTTGAAATTCAATTTTAATTTGCATTGACATTTTTCTATTGATGTTGGAAATATTACGTTTTTTTAAAAATAATTCTATATTCACGATAAATTTGTTATATTGTTATGCTTAAAATTAACAATATTATTTTAATATAAGTGCTAATTAATGATTTGGACTTATTTATTTATATAGTATCTTATAAAAAATGAAATTGACAGTATCATGTTTTATATTTACTATGATTAGAGAAATATAGCAATTGCATTGTCAAAATATGTTATGATTATTGCGATAATACAAATTAAATTGAGTGTTAACTTTCATATATTATTGAATCTAATAGACTAATAGTAAGAAGAGGATAACGCTAATCCATATTATTGATTTAAAATACTTACTGAGGTTTCGACTATCAAAATATTACAATTTTTAAGGACCAACTATGCACTTGTAACATTAATTAGTTTATACCTCTTTTAATTAATATTAATTTGTATATCATTTTAAGTCCAAAAAACATAGCTTTGATCTTTAGCATTTATTAGAATTTCAAATTTTTAGAACTTGATTTTTTGGGTAATAGTAATACTGGTTGAATAATATTAATTTTTTGTAGTCATTCAATCTATCCCTACAAATATTTTACGAAAAATGATGATTTGATAATATTTATTTGTGGATAAAATATTATTATATTATTTTAGTATCACAAACTAACATGTGGTCTTGTGTTTTGTTTGAACGCAGTAAAATCACTTAGCCCACTAGTATGTGTGAGTTCGATTCTCGTTTTGAACATTTTTTTGTATCCAAATTCTATATAAATTCTTCACAAAATAGTGAGACACATTTCATACATACATAATTTATATATAACACTTAAGACGATTGTAAGATTATATGAATTCTCAATATATAGTTTAAAAGAATCGAGCATTGGTGAGATAGAGTTACTTCACTTATATTATTGTATTTTAATTTGTGAACAAATTATAATATTATTATAAATAAAGCCTTTAATGTTAAGTGGTATTATTAATTGATAATAATTCTATGCTTAAAATTATAATTATATTTCTAAATAAAGTAATTTCAGTTTTTCTATTTTCACAAAAGTAAAACGTTCATTTCATATCATGTACAACCATGTATAACTTTGCGAAGACTTATTTTTGTTTGAATATAATTACCGTTCAATAAAAAATTAAAAATATGACCTATATTTATTAGCAAACAAAAAATCTTTCCTTTTGTTACTTATCGTTTGATATCTAATTTAAAAAGCTAAATTATGAACTAATATATTATACTTTGTCTTCCAACTAAATGATATGTAAGAAAAAGTAAGTAAACATTCATTCATAGTTTATAAGAAAATGATTATCACCATCGGGATTTTTGGTGGACTCGGTCTGCTAATATAATTTTTTTATTGTATATTTTTAACTATAATGTATATCTTTTCAAAATACAAAAATATATTTTTCGGTTTATATTATTTAACGCCGACATGTTTTTGAATTACTGTATTTTTTAGATGTGTAAAATATCTTTTTATATAATTAAATATATATTGTTACATGATCGTCATAATCTTTAATATTACCATATTTTTTTTGAACTACACCGTATAAAAAAGTGTAGAGTTTGTCAAGAAACATATGATATATATTAGAAAAAAGTACACTTTTGCCCCCCAATCTTTTCCAAAAAGTGCACTTTGCCCCCCAAACAAAAATCTGCACCTTTTTGCCCCCTAATGTTTCAAAAATTGTTCAACTTGCCCCCTCCGTCCATTTGCTGTTAAAACCTCAGTTAACTGATGATGTGGCGTGCTGAGTAGGATACAAATAATGGTGACATGGCAACTGAACCCATTAAATCCAAACCCGACCCAACTAAATCCCAACCCGACCCGATAACCCAAATAACCTCAACAGCCGCTCCCCCCTCTCTCTCTCTCTCTTTCTCTCCCTTTCTCTTTCTCTTTCTCTCCCTCTCTCCTGTCGCGATGTCTCCCTCTTCTTCCTGTGTGCTGTGCTCTCCCTCTCTCCTGTCGCGATCTGGGCGTCGCTGTGCTGTGCTCTTCTCGATCTCCCTTCGCTGTCGCTGCCCTTCTCTCTCGCTGTCGCTGCCCTTCTCTCTCTTGGCGATCTCCTCTCTCTTCCCGATCTCCTCCTCTACATCCTTCGTGGAACCTGGAACCATGGCTAGGCGTGGCCAGAGGTAATCGTTCCTCTCCTGGCGATGGCGACAAAATACGCAAAGAGAAGATTTACTCGATTATATGATTTCAGTCTAAAACCTTACTCAGTGAACCATGGTGGCATAAATCGGCCCTTCCTTCTTCTAAAAGTGAGGTAACTCTTGCTTAATTTCAATTATAATTGCTCAATTTCATTTATAATATTTCATTTCAATTCTGATTACTCGATTATATGATTTCAGTCAATGGAGATCGATGAGAGCGTGCTGGTTCGTATAATTTAATCTAATTCTCAGCATCCTGGTAAAATTTCATCTAATTCTATAATTTAATCTAATTTAACTTGATTTGAACTTATCATTTCTAAACATTCTATAAACAATTGGTTCGTATATTTTTGTATTAGGCAAACTGTATCGATTCGACGGTACCGGCAGAGCAGGTTATGCTAGAGCCGTTCGAGCGAGACTATGAAAATTTTAAGGGTTATGCTAGAGCCGTTCGAGCGAGACTTTCAATTATTTTGGAGGGTTTTTTTTTTGTAATTTTCAACTTTTAGAGGGTTTTTTTCATTATCTTCATCGTTTTATGTTTGTAATTATGTTAGCGGTATTGCGGTACCGGGGGGGGGGGGGGGTCTGTGTGTGTGTGTGTGGTCGGGGGGTTTGGGGGGGGGGGGGTCTCTGTGTGTGTGTGTGTGTGGGGTTGGGGGGTTGGGGGGGGGGGGGGGGTCTGTGTGTGTGTGTGTGTGGGGTTGGGGGGTTGGGGGGGGGGGTGGTGGTGTCTGATTTTGTCTATCGAAAGCGAGGATGGGATCGTGTTTTTGGATAAGAACAAGGATGGGCACGTGAGCAACGGCGAAATGGTCCAAGCTATTAAAAACGGAGCTTCAGAAAATATTTAATTTGTTTAGATTTTTGCGGGTATGGATGTAAATTGAAGTTATTGTGATAATTTTGCAATTATGTGGTGATTTTGGTACTTGATTGTATTTCGAAATTTTTTGTTATGTTTTGAGTGTTTGTTGGATTAATAATTTTGAATTAATGAACTAGATGAATTAATTAGTCTAATTATTATGAATACATATGATTTTGTCCAATTATTTGAATTGTGAAATTATTTGTCCAATGATACTAAAAATTGAAGTTATTTGAATTTTCAATTTTGAGATAGGGAGTCGATTGTGTCGATAAAAAATTTACAGAAAAATGTATGTATATTATATAATTTTCCTTTATTAAAAAAATAATGAAATAACATAATTACAAATAAGTTCCTAGAATTTACAAACTCAATTTACAAACTCGAATTTACAAGATAATTTACAAGGTCTTAAACTCGCGGATGCACCCAACTCTCTCCACCGTGGAGGACGCCCCTGACCCGGTACTCCACCGCTCTGATGGCCAAATACTCGTCGAAGAATTTGACTTCAGACTTCCAGGCTCTCAGTCGCAAACACGCGATTATTACCTCGATTCCTCGAGTCGCCGAAGAAGAAGCTTTGAGCGATCCATCTCTGTTCGCAAACTACCCCAAATCAATCTGGAAATCGAAGAATTTGAATTTATTACTTCTATTGAGTATATTGAAATTATTAGTTCTATTTAATATAAGTTTTGAACCAGTAATTGCGCATTTATCTCAACGATTTTTATTGGAATTATACTGTTTTTTTATCATCTCGCGCAGTTCTGGCATGCCAACAGGAATCGTCTCGCACAGAATAAAGCGAAAAAACATGTCAAAACCCCTAATTTGACAAAAAAACTGCCAAAATTGGCACAAACAAATATTTAATTAATTAATCTAATTAGGCAAAACAGGAAATTGACTGAAATTGAATTCAATTACTGAAATTGAATTAAATTACTGAAATTGAATTCAATTACCGAAATTATATCCTAATTTGACTGAAATTGAATGAAATTACTGAAATTGAATTAAATTAACCCAAATTATATCCTAAATGGACTGAAATTGATCCAAATTAACTGAAATTCAGCCCCAATCGAACCCTAATTTACCTAATTTGACTGCAATTCCCTGAAATCGATACGAAACGACTCAAATCTGACTGAAATCTGACTGAAATCGACCCCTACTAACCCTAATTTTAGATAAATCGATACGAAACGACTCAAATCAGGACGGAAATTAGAGAAAGGAAGGGATTAAAAGACCTGAGTTTACGGGGCTGTGTGGTTCCGTCGGAATTGGCAAGGCTCCACCTGAGTTTACAGAGAGAAGAGAAGAGAGCATGGCGATGGAGGCCTGACTTTCATGGCGATGGAGACTTGAGCATGGCGATGGAGACTTGAGAGCATGGCGATGGTTCCGTCGGATTCGCCAAGTTCAAGCTTATTCACCAAATTCTGCGTCTCTAGAGAGAGGCGGCGTCCATTTCTCGACGACGACCCTCGCTCTTTCTCTCTGGGCAAGCTCGGATCTGGGCGAGAGAAGCTTCACGAGAGTGATGTTAATGGCGAGAGAAGCTTCACGAGCGAGCGAGAGAGAGAGAGAGAGAGAGAGAATGGGTTTGGGTTAAATGAATGAGTTTGGGTTAAATGAATGGGTCGGTTTGGGTTTAAACGGATCGGATCGGGTTAGAGTTTAAATTGCCATGTCACCACCACAATATATTAAAAAAATCCACGTCAGCACGCCACGTCATCAGTTAACTGAGATTTTAACAGCAAATGGACGGAGGGGGCAAGTTGAACAATTTTTGAAACATCAGGGGTCAAAAAGGTGCAGATTTTTGTTTGGGGGGCAAAGTGCACTTTTTGGAAAAGATTGAGGAGCAAAAATGTACTTTTTTCTATATATTACTCCCTAAAGAAGCAACATATGGTAAATCCAATTTTATAAACTATTATCTGATATATATTACTCCATTTGGTTTTGTCAAGTTTTCCATAACTCACTATACATTCAATACAAACAAATATACCACACAAAAAAAATGAAATATGGAGTTCTATAGTAAGCCGTGCAATGCAATTTGGAAGTGGAACTAGCAAATTTGTATTTGTATTGGAATTCATAGTTTATTTTGAGGCCTGATCCATGACTATGGGGATTCAAATAGTTTCGGATATTAAATGAATATTAATATGATTCGGGTTCAAATTATTGTCGAATATGAATATAATTTCATTTTCAAATAATATCAAAATTAAATTTCAATCGTATGGATATGATCTATATCATCTAGATAATTTTAATTTTAATTTCAATAGTATAAATATGATAAATATTATTTAGATAATTTAAACTTTATTTTATTATTATGATTTTAAATTATTTAAAAAATATCAAAATAATATCCGAATAATAAAATCAAATATCGGATCGGATCGGAGTATTTTTTGTTTTTGGATGCAATTTGTGTCGATTGGGGCAATATCCGAACCGGGACACCCGAACCCTCCTATACACCGAGTCCATGTAAATATATGCTCGTCTCTTCTCTTTCTTTGAAACCCTAGCATACTTCGTCGTCATTTCCTCACCCATACACGAAGATCAAGAGAAAACAAAAGAGTGAAAAATACTCGAGGACGAAGCAAGATGGAGCTGGGCCAGGACGATTTTGACAGGTTGATCTTCTTCGAGCACGCTCGAAAGACCGCCGAAACCGCCTATGCTCTCAACCCTCTCGATGCTGACGTAAGACCTTATTTCTTTCTCTGTTGCTATGTTTCGGTCGATTCATCGGGGTTTAGATCAGCGTGATAACGTTGATTAGGTTATTTGTCAGCTTATTCGTTCTATTATTTGCAAATTTGTCGTCTGAGGCTGTCAAATGTAAGATCAGGGTTCTGTACTTAGCTCTATTGTAAATAGGATTTCCGTGATCGATTTTTGCTCGTATTTTTATCGAAAAATTATACTTTTGCGTTATTGAAGCTCTGATTGCCAATACTAATCAAACATGAATTGATTTTTTTGTTAAAAGAATCTGACGAGGTGGGGAGGTGCCCTTCTCGAATTATCGCAGTTTCAGAATGGCCCTGACAGTGCAAAATATCTAGAAGGTAATTAATTTGTGTAATTAAAAGTTAAACTTATGATTACTTAATTAATTAATCAATTAATTACTATGTTTATTTTTTAAACATAATATAGATGCTGTGGCAAAGCTGGAGGAAGCATTGGAAGTAAACCCTAAAAAGCATGATGCATTATGGTGCCTTGGAAATGCATACACAAATAATGCTTTTTTAATATCTGATATTGAAATTGCCAAAATCTTTTTCGAAAAATCTGTTCAATGCTTCCAACTAGCTGTTGATGAGGTAAAAAAATCAAAATATTATTTCGCATATAATCCCTTTTTGTTATGAATTGATTTTATTTGATTGTTTTGAATCAAACTTTCTTTTAACTTTTTCTTGGGTTTTTCGTAGGAGCCTCAAAATGAACTGTACAGGAAATCACTGGAGTTGGCTTTGAAAGTATGTTTCTCTCATCTTCCTTTTCAATTTTTAAATGATTTTCTTTTGCAAAAATACCCCTACGTAATTGACGATTGCAAAAAAAAGAACAATTCTTGCCTAAAAGCTCCTACATTATTGTAAATTGCAAAACAAAAGCTGTTCTTGAAGAAATTGCAAAAAGAACATCATAGGGTTCTTTTTGCAAATTTCTCTTTCTTGATTCTACCCTAATATAATATTTACTGATTATATAAATGATTATGTAGGCGCCAGAATTGCATATGGAGATTCACAGACAGATGGCGAGTCAACAAGCCGCCCAAGCCGCGATGGCTCCTTCCTCTTCTTCCGCCTCAGCTTCCAAGGTAAAATTACACAAATACCCCCTACAGTATAAGAAATTATATCGTGAATGTTTCTTTTCATCTATTTTAGGGAGCGAAGAAGGGCAAGAAGAAGAAGCCGAGCAGCGACTTGAAGTACGACGTGCTCGGTTGGGTGATTTTGGCGGTTGGAATCGTTGCGTGGGTTGGGTTCGCCAAGTCACACGCACCGGTCCCGCCACCTACCATGTGAAATTAATATTAAAAGGAATATTAAAGTGCGAAATTTCTGTTTTTGAAGGATTGAGGAATCCTGGTCCGAAGAGTTTTGGGGTGTTTTGAGGGAGTAGAGAGAGTTAGTATTTATTTATATGTTTTATGTCTTCAAAGATACGGAGTGTCTAAATCCGAATTTGTTCAAGTTGAATTCTTTTTTCTTTTTTCTTTTTTTTTGAATTTTTGTGCGTTTTTTTAGATTGATTTTTTTTATGATGCATGCTATGAAGTGCAAAGGTCGATTATTTCTGTATTTTGTTAGAACACGTGATAAATTTAGCATGGGTGGTTTTTGCTTGATTATAGATTAACCTCTGAACGAGTAGGGTTCTAATTATTATGAATAATTTCATCATTTATAAATTATATTATATGTTATACAAATTTGACATGATTTAAAGTTTCTCTGTTTGTTGCGAGGACTTGAAGCAAGAGGGAAAAATAACACATTTCTGTTCACAACAAATCAAACAAATTACATTAAATAATGAGAAATTCACATAAAAACACAACAATGCAACAAATTCACAAACAAAGCACAAAAGAGAAATGAGTAAAAACTACTGATGATAATACCCCGCGACGGTATAATAAGTCTGAAGTCCGGTGAAGATGAGGAGTACGGAAGCAGCGACCAATGAAAAGCCCGTCCACGGGCTATCGAAGTACTTGGATAAGAACGATGCCTTGCTGCGGTTCCATTTTGATTTGTAGAAGTGTGAAACCTTTTTAAACAACGGTGCGTAATAGTGTTCTTTGGGGTCGACTTTGCAGTGGGCCCCGAGACTGTTGAAAAAAGCGGCCGCGTCTTGATTTGACTCGAGTGCATTGCTGATCAAACCGCAACCCACCAATAGCTTCACATCGTCAGAGGTGTCGATTAGAGAATCCATGAGCAACACATAGCTCGACACCGTCCGATCTTTCATCTCCTTGTTTTGCTCGAATACCACGAGATTTGCTAAAAGAGCCATGTGCTCTGAATCGACTCGGAAAGTCGGCACGTACAGTGTGTCTTTCTCAAAAACTACATCAAATAAGCTACTTGATGGTCCGGCGTTTTTGAATTTCACGCCGGCCTGAACAAGCCATGTGGCCGATAAGATGGCTGGACATCTCTCCAATCTTTCATCTCCTTGGTCTGCTCGAATAAAACGAGCCGAACAGCACTTCTTGAACCAGGAGAGGCATGAGGACAAAATTTTCTCATTAGGATCTGAGTTTTTTTTATCCAATTTTGACATGTTCGTGTGGAAAAAGTCTAGTAGGTGAAGGGCGTCAATCACATATACCGGGTCCGAAATTGGAAATATTTTCCGGTAATCACCCATTAAGAATTTATAAACAATACGAAAGAGAGGCACGTCTTTCTTCGCATAGGTGCCATTCCTCATGCATAGAGAGAACACTTCCTCAATTACAAAAAAAGGAAGTTGGTTCTCTAATAGCAACATATCGGAGCGTATATATGAGATGTGTGAAGATATAGTCCTCAGAGAACGATTATCCCCGAAATACCAGTTCAAGGAAATTCCCAAAATAAAACAGCTGTCCAGCAATAGCATTTGAATAAAATCACCCGAATTCAACATGACGGATTTATCGTAGTATTCCCTAGCCCTCCTCTCTACCTGTGTCAACTTGGAAATGTAATCCCCTAAACTTACTTCATGATTCGCATCCAACAGATCACGAAGGAACCGCAATTTGTGCTCTTCCATAGCTCGGTATTTCCCTTTCCCTCTGTGGTACGGGCCAATAGCTACGATACGCGGTTCATAGAGGTAGAGATTTTGTATTAAGGAGGAAACCTGATAGATTGTTGAGAAGCCCCTCTCGAAGGATGCACTTTGTATACCCTCAAGCCTTCTTTCCAGGGAATATACTAAATGATGGTCGTTTGGGTCATCAATATCCACGGATATGTGATCATTCATGGTGAATCAAAGCACGAGGGTGTGGAAGTTGAGTCCTGTTTTGATTTGGGTTTTGATTTGGGTCGAATTGGAAGATTTATAGAAAATGCCAAAGGAAGATACAGATCATTTTTGTTATTTAGGATCCACTAGCGTGGTACCCGCGCAATTGCGCGAGTTTGTTGTAAAAAAAAATTTCTTCATATTTTCTTATTATTATTATGTTTTATCTGAGTATTTCTTCGATAAATCACAACATCTTTTATGATACAATCCAGACATCTAAAAATCAGGTTATTTTGAAATGTTAAAAATTTATATTAGAAAAATATTTTCCTACATTATATATAACATGTATATGAAAATTATTCTTGTTTCCGTATTCGTATTTTTATTTTATCTGAAAATTATTTGTATTTCATATTCGTGTTTCGTATTCCTATTCACATCGTGTATGTTGATTTATATTCATGTACTCGTGTATTATTCTTGTTCGTGTATTCATATTCGTATTTCAATTTATATGTATTCATATTTTTATTTTTATTTATAAATTATTTGTATTTCACATTCCTTTAAAAAAAATCTCTAAAATTGTTGTGTTTGGGAACGGGTCTTGTCGTCTAATAAAGCGTGCAATTTTCGTATTCTTTTTTTTTTTTCGTGGTTTGTGTTTTGTATTTTGTATCCGCATCTTTATAATGACGATGATTAACACATCCAAATTTTTGTAATATATCGAATTGTTCATATTTTTACTTGTATTTGTATTTGTATTTCGTAGTCGTATTTCGTATTCATATTCGCATCCGTGTCTGTATATCCGTATTCTTATATCCGTGTATTCTTATATTTGCATATTCATATTTTGTATTCGTGTGATTTTGTATTTCATTATTCGTTATTCATAATTCTTAATTCCTAAATTTATACAAATCAACAATAATAATAAAAAGGGAGAATTTATACATTTACCCTTCTGAAAAGCCAAAATATCATGCATACCCTTCCAAAATTCACATATCAATTGGACTCTTCCAAAAAAAATTTGCAAGGGGGATTTACATATTTACCATGCTATAAACCAAAAATATCATATTCACAATAATACAGAATATCTATTTACCCATAATAATAATTATTATTATTATTATTATTATTATTATTATTATAAAAATAACAATAACAATAAATGGGATAACTTATTTACCTTTCTAAAAACTCAAAATATCATATTAATTTATTATCCACTAAAAAGAAATCATTTTTACTCTTTGTAGAATACAGAATAGCATTTTAACCTTTTAAAATATCAAATAAAATAAAAAATTAATTAGAACAAAGATCAGTAAAAAAGAAACCTTTTAAGAAATGATTTTGAGATAAACAAAGCAGAGAAAAAAATGGGAATCTTTTAAAAATGAACCATTAAGAATATGGAGTAAAAAAATGCAAGTTACTGAAAACTTCTCAAAAGATCTCAAAATTTCAAAATAAAAATTAAATGATTAAAATAGGCAATTGAAAAAATACCAAATTTCCAGTGAGGAAAAAAAATAAAAGGAATAAATGCAAAAGTTCCAGAAAAGAAAAGAATAGGTTGGAGGCCTATGTTTTCCAAAAAATGTCGAAAAACAATATATATATATATATATATATATATATATATATATATATAACACCTGATATTTGAAAATTGGAAAAACAGAAATAACCGTGCTGGTATACATGCAAAAATAAACAGTAATAAGAAAGGGCATTTTCGTAATTTTATCTGAAAAACAATAAAGAAATGGCATTTTCATAATTTTTTCAAAACAAAAGCTAAAATATACAAAATTAAAACTAATATACCGTTTGATATTGATTGACGACACGTGGACCACACTCCATGAGCCACAACATCTTCGACCCTTTTATCTGGAAAATGACAAAGGGCATTTTCGTAATTTTTCCAAAACAAAGCTAAAATATACAAACAAAATTATGAACAAATCGAGAGTTTGTTCAGGATAATGGATTTTAAAATACATACCTTTGCAGGGGTTAAATCGTCGTCGTCGCCTCAATGAGGACCGCGGAATAATCGTCGTCGTCGCCATTTTCTTCCCTTTTGCTGAATTTTTGTAATCACCAAAGAGGGAAAAAATAGAGTTACAATATATGCCAAAAATCGAAGGCAATTGAAAAAGAGTGTTACCTTACAACCTCAATCGATAAGTGCGGAGAGCAAAATTAAGCCTAATTGAATCAAAATCGAACCAAATCCTGCAGAAATTTCAAAAACAATCAATCAATCAACGAAAATGAACACTGTATCAAATATACCCCTATAGATTCTGAAAATATAATATATAGCCCTATAATTTCATAAAACCGTCGAATCGATCTTGGCACACTATATGACTGCCACTGCTAATACCCATCTCGGACCCACATCCCTGAGAACCATCGAATCGAGCTCCGTGACACACACACTGCCATAATCCAGTTCTGCTAATACCATGTCTTCCGTACCCATATCGGTACATCTTGGCCCGTCCGAAACCAGGTGCAAGGTCCAAATCTTGGGCTCCCTTTTTGCATGTTTTGTCTCTCCCTCTCCCACAGAAAGTAAGCCCCAGCTTACACGAAAGCAGGTCTGTGACGCAAGTCATCGCAGGAAGTTGCTGACTTTCTCTCACTCGACGCGAGCAAACCCGTTGTCAAGCCGTAACACTTCCATATCAATTCCCTAAAAGCACATATAGATCCCTACAATACAAACATCACTCGAAATTAAGATCCAAAAATACAAAATATAAAATCAATCAACAATGAACAATCATAAAAAGTACCCTTGAATGCGAAATCGTTTGCGCACATCGATGAGATGAGGAGACGCAAACCCTGTACCAAGGCGAAGATATTTTCTTCGTCCAATCGCGACACTGGGATTGGCTTCAAATGTTCTGCATCTTCAATTTGTTCAATATTAATATTATATTTAAAATAGAAATAATTAAAATTGTACAATTTTTTAGAAATAAATATATTTGAATCTTTGGTCCCAATTCTACTTCTGGAAAACACAGAATTGTAAATATGAAGCACGATATCATATACTTTGACTTGGAATTAATTGCAACCTGAAACTGAAAAACTACATAACCAAACCATGAGATTTAAAACCAAAATGGAGACGATTACAAAATAATAAAATATTAATACACGCCAACCTTTTGTTTTATGAGCCCCACATTCTCTTCCTCCAAGCGAGAAAATATATTATCCAGATCATTTGTATAAGCCTTTAATCAAACAAATATTAATAAATCCCAAATTATGAATTGTAAAATTAATCGGGTTAAATTGAAAAAGTACTTGTTTCCTAGTTCTAGATCAAGCTGCAGATTCTTGATTTTTAATCAATACCGAGCTGTACTAATAATGACTCACCAACATCTGAAAAAAAAAAAAATGCTCCAAACTGAATTCAGAAACTATAATGCGGGAATTCATAAACTATATTTACATTTCTTTTGGAAAAATTGAATGAATATATCGACAAAATAAGCTCCTTGGTATTTCTCACCGTCAATATCAAAATTGCCCCAAATTCCTACCCAAATTGGCAAGTCGTTATAATCTGAACAATTTATGCGAGCTGTATAAATCAATAATATTCAGATATATTGAATAAAACTGTGTACAGCGTCGATTCAAATCTGTGAAGACCAATTTTTTTTTTATAAGAATGCATGTTTAGAACCAACCTTGCAGAAAATTGGACCTAAATTTGACAAAATTTGAAAACCAGTGACACGCGAGATCAATTCAATAGATTTGACAGCAAATTTAATTAATTTCGACACAAACTAAGACCAAATCCGGGCCAAAACTAACACAAATTGGACCAATTTCTATTCAAATTCAAGCAAGATCTACCTAAAAAAGACCCAAACTCAACCGAGAGGCAGAAAAAAGAAAAGAGAAGCAAAGAAAGCAAAAAAAAAAAACTTAGAAATCATTTCAATAGGTCTGAAACTAAATTTGATTAATTTCAACACAAAGTAAGACCAAAAACGGAGCCAAAACCAACCAAATTCGACCAATTTCGATAAAAATTCAAGCAAGATCTACCTAAAAACTGTTCGAAACTCGAGTAAGACCTACCTAAAAACGACAGAAACTCGACCCAGTGGCAGAAAAATAAAAGAGAAGCAAAGAAAAAAAAAAAAACCTTACAGAGACAAAGAGGAGGCGAAAGGAAGAGGAAAAAGAATGTAGGCTGCCGTCCGGAATCGATTTAACCTTCCAAGAGTTCCGACGTCGTTCTACATCCGCTGCTCCATCTCAGCTCGATTTCCTTCAGCTCGATTTCCTTCGTTCTAGGGTTAGGGTTTGTGCATTTTTTTTGCGTTTTTCTTCGTCGTTTGAATGAACAGAGAGAAGGGGGGATAAGATGGGAGCAAGGAAGGGATTATATTCAGAGAAGCTACAGTAACTACGACTACAGTAACTACGACGTGGAAGCGGGATTTTACGGCCCAATGTTACAGATTAGATCTATTAATAATATTTATTTCTTTGCTTTTAATTATGTCACACCCATCAATCTTGTACCTACAGTCATAAAAAACATAAAAAATAGTTTGATTAATAAATTTAGTTAACCAGTTAGATAAGATTAATATTTTATATTTTTAGCACAATTTTAATGCTCAAATATATATATAAAGTGATGCTAAAATGCTCAAGTGAGCATTTGAGGTCAAAATTTTTTAGTCATTAAATTTGCATCAATATTAATGTTTTGAATTTTTTATGACATATCGACAATGTCACGTCATCGGTTGTACAATGATTATTTAACGGATGAAGAAGGTTAACTGAATAAAATTGACAGTTTATGAGGTTAATTGAACATTTGACACTAATTTAAGAGACAAAAGTGAATTTTTTTCTTTTATTTTTGCTCCATGGCAAGGCAAAAATACCAAATCCGTGTTTATAATGACTAATTCGATCTTTAATCATGTATATAAATAATATAACTGACAAATATTTGTGAAAATACTTCATTTTGACCACTACATCTGATGAAAATACAAATATGAACAAAAGGATGCTATTTTTGTTAATAGGGTTTGAAACAAAACCATCTAGAATTTTTTCCTGTTTCTTAAAAAGCAAGTATGTAAACATTGATGATCAACTTAACCAGCAAGCCAATAGGTCTCTCGAATACTATATTTTTCAAGATACCAAATTTAATACTTTCTTGTATCACAAATTAAGCTCCAACCATAATGAATACTTTCCGATCCACTATCACTAATATCAAAAGAATAAGAAGATTAAATAGCTAAATTTATATTCGCCGCATTCAAAAATCTGATTACCTTGGGAGGGAAGAAGCAATTTTATTTCACTCACCACCCTCTCTTTGGTTCTTTCAGAAACGAGATACAAACTAGTAGGATTTAGAGTTAATGACTTGGGGAGGGGGGGATGGGGGCAGGGCCGGCCCGGCGTTTTCGGAGGCCTTAGACAAAATTGTGTCCGCACCATGCCAGAGTCGAAGAATCGAGAAATCGACGCACCAGAACTGAAGAGAACCCAAGAAATCCACGTACGTCGATTACAGTCCACTGCCACAGAAATTAAACCCTAATTTGAGAGAAAATCAAACCCAGTTAAGCCATAGTTAAAACAAATATTTCACTAAAAAAATACTCATCTAGCCAAACTCTAACATGAATCCTGTTCCTGTTGGCAGCTAAAACTTCACCTCCCATTTTAATAAAAATCCCAGAAATTATTTCCTGAATTTGCTTATTCAAAGAAGATTTTTTTTTGAAGAATTTTGGAGAGGACTTTATTGTCCTACTTCCAAAAAAATTCCTTTTTTTTTTTAATGTAAATAATAGATTGTTTATTACATTCTAGTCATATGATAAAAGCTATAACCTATTATCTATTTATTTACACATTGGGCCTCAAAAGAGTATCGGCCCAGTCCTACAATCTACTCAAAAAGCAAACCTATTATCTATTTATTTATTCAAAGAAGTATTTGAAATCACTCTCTCTTCCCCGTTCTTACAGCTGCAATGGCTCTCTTCCACGACTTCTCTTCCAAAACTCTTTTTTCTCTTCTCAACCGGCATACAATAAGCTCCTTTTAGTTCGTCTCGTACTCCTCAACCTCCTTTCGTCGGTTGCAGTCGCCGGTTAAAAGCTCCGTCACCACTCGCGAGAGGAGAAGTCGCTGTCGTCCAGTCGGCACTCGCCGGAAATAAAAAAAATTGTGGCCTTCGAAAAATCGGTGGCCTTTGACTTCAGCCTCTTCCACCAACATACAGGGCCGGGCCTGGATGGGGGGGAGGCGGCCAGCAATGGGGAAGAATATTATATCAGTTTGGTTAATATACAATGGGGCACTTAGGGAAACACCAGTTGGGTTAATTTTAGGGATTTGATATGGCCTTCCCACACTTCCTTGAGGTAGAGCTTTGTTGTGTTAATCGAGACTATTTTAATGGGGTTGATTGAATTGATTAATTCTCGAATCAATGATTAGTTTAATTGATTCAGTTTCAAAAAAATAATCAATTAAATTAAGTATTCTCGATTGACGCATCAATTATGTTTTATTGAGTTATGGGACTCTATATACTTCCCTCTTAATTTTAGTGTGGCCAACAATAGAGAAAAAATTCTTGTGTGTCCAAAAAGAACTTCATAATTTCATGTATAAGTTAGAAATACGAAAATTTCTCGAGTATCCTTACAAAGTAATTCAAATATCAGAGAAATTTTTGAATTAAAATTTACGGTAAAAGATATATTAACTTAAATTTAGCAGGTGTGATTTTTGCTTGATTATAGATTAACCTATGAATGAGTATGGTTCTAATTTTTTTTATTTTATGAAATTTGGAAAGGGCTATGTGGATAGGGGTGTAAACGGTTCGGATCCGGTTCGGATAGTGGTCATACCAGATCCGTATTCATATTTTTTCGGATACGGATATTCGGATACGGAACTGTCCGGATCCGGATACGGTTCGGATATTAATCGGATACGGATACGGTTCGGATATTGTCGGATACGAATACGGATACGGATCATATTCGGATATTAAAACGGATACTATGATGTGATAATATAATATTATTTTTAAAGCTAGCATTGATTATTTTTAATTATAAAAATTGTTTTAAATTTGAATTTTAGCATCCAAAATCATAATATATTTTTCAATTTTCAATATATTTTCAAACTATGTTTTATGTACACGAGTATCATATCCGATATGATATGTGTGTGTATATATATATTATTTTATTAAGAATGACTTTTATTAAATAGTTATATTAAATTTATGATATTTTAAACATATTGATAAAAAATAATTGCAAGAGATATAAGAGTCATAATAATATATATAATTGTTCGTTACACGTATATATACAAAAATTGTGTCACAAAAATAGAAAAACCTATTGCCCAATTTAATAAATGAAAACAACATACATAAACAGAGGCCCATGGGCTTTCAGCCGAAAAAAAAAAAAATGAGATACTGTGGGATTTGGATTCGGGGCTCATGAGCGGTACAGACAGGAGACATTTTCATAGTCCCACCAGTAGAAATGAATGAAACTTAGAACCCCATCCTCCTCATAAATTAGTATCAAGGCGTATTTTGACCGTATTCAAGAAAATTACTATATTATTAAATAAATTTTTTGTGTTATTATAAAAACGGATATCCGTTTTCACTAAAAATCCGGATCCGGATAGTATCCGAATTCGTATTCGGATCCGACTGATATATAGTGTCCTGGATTCGGATTCGGATTCGAAAAAACGGATCCGGATTCGATCCGGATCCGATCGGATCCGGATATTTTTATTTGGATTCGAATAATTTTTCGGATACGGTTCGGGTCGGTTCGGATAATATCCGACCCGTTTACATCCCTATATGTGGATCCCGTTCCAAATGAATTTTGTAAATTTGCAATTATAATTATACACGGCCCATCTCAGAGTTTTGACTTTTGAGTACATATATGATATATCTTTTGAGTTTTTCTTCCACATACCCATTCTTTTCTCACGGTTCGTTTTGTTTGATCCTACGATTAATATTAATTTGACCAACCTGGAAATTAGAATGAGCCGGTTAAAATATCCAATGAGCCGGTTAACACTTTATAACACTCTTTTTAAAACCGGACGGGGCCGGTTCACTCGAAAAAACCGGATCCGGTGAAAAAATCGATTTGGTGCATGTAATTGATCTGGAAATGCTGCAAACGAACCGGCTAAACCGGCTTGAACCGGTCGGTGTTTTTATAAAAGAACCGGACCGCGTGGACCAGAATATGGGCCGGTTTATTTCTTTTTATTTTGCTCGGAGTTGCATGCATCACGATTTCTCTCTTTGTTGGTTATGCCCTCTAAAAAACTCTGCCATTCCCATTACAAAATCTCAAAATATCACCAAATATCTTTTATACCCCTACAAAATATTATTTGTGTCCCTATCAATATCTTTTATACCCCTGCAAAATATCATTTATAGCCCCGTACGTTATAAATATCATTTATGTCCTTAAATTATTTTGTATGTCTTAATTATCTTTTAGATCCCTGTAATTATCTTTGAGGCCCATGTAAATATTTTGTATACCCCTATACTTATCTTTTATGCCTTTTAATTTTTTATGCCCCTGTAATTATATATTAGGTCCTTGTAATTATCTTTTAGGCCCTTGTAAATATCGTATATATTCCCGAAATGAAATTAAATGAAAGTTACAATTTTATTTTTGGTATTCATATTCGTATGTTAATTGAATATCAAACTTCGTATTTTTTTATGGTTGAATAATTGGATTGAAATATCTAAATTTTTTACGCATTATATTTAAAATTTACTTTATTAGATATGTGTATTTTCAAACCAGCGAGTGAACCGGTTAACCCATCGGTTCGACCACTGAACCGATGACTCGAGAGTCAGCCGGATTGATGTCCGGTCCGATTTTAAAAGCATTGCTTTATAAACAAAAAGGCATAAATAAATTTTACAAAAGACCCTAGAAACTACAACAACAGGTAAGTTCAGTATGGGCCTGTTTGATGAGAGGTATTATGAGGGAATTTGAAGGACAACATGATATTTTCTTGGACATGCTTGAATATCATGTGTTTGATGTGAAGGAAAAAGCAAGAATACACTTTCTTGCATGCATGTCCATCACCCAATTTTCCTTCAAATGATGTCTTGCAAAAATAACAAGAAAACAAGTTCTCACATATTCACACACTATTCTCAAGTTAAACTAAATTTCAAACAAAAAATATCTTTTTAATTAAACATAATAGTAATTAATCCTAAATAGTTTATGTCAACAAATTAATAAATTAATAAATTGCAATATTCATTAGTCGTTAACTATAATTTAAAAATATTTATTTTTATTAATAAAGTAATATGTATTATTATTATTACTATATTTCTCAAATTAAACTAAATTCGAAAAAATATATTATTTTAATTAAACATAATAGTAATTAATACTAAATAATCTTTATCAACAAATTGATAAATTACAATTTTCATTAGTCATTAACTATAATTAATTAATATTTATTTTTATTAATAAATTAATATGTATTATTGTTATTATTATTATTATTATTATTATTATTATTATTATTATTATTATTGTTATTATTATTATTATTATTATTATTATTATTATTATTATTATTATTATTATTATTATTATTATTATTATTATAATAATTATTATTATTATTTCTCAAATTAAACTAAATTCGAAAAAAAATATATTATTTTAATTAAACATAATAGTAATTAATACTAAATAATTGTGATCAACAAATTAATAAGTTACAAATTTCATTAGTCGTTAACTATAATTAATTAATATGTATTATTGTTATTGTTATTATTATTATTATTGTTATATATTTCTCAAATTAAACTAAATTCGAAAAAATATATTATTTTAATTAAACATAATAGTATTTAATACAAAATAATTTTTATCTACATATTAATAAATTACAATTTTCATTAGTTGTTAACTATAATTAATTAATATTTATTTTTATTAATAAATTAATATGTATTCGTTATTATTATTATTATTAGTTACTATTTTATTTTATTATTAAATTAATATGTATTAATTAATATATATTATGTAGATACATTAATTTATAGTATTTTAAGTAAATTAAATTTAAATTCTTATCCTAATTTTCAATTTTGATTCACATGAAATAATAATTCATTCTTTCCATCATCTAATTTTCTATCACATCAAACAAAACATGTGAGAAACACATATCCTTCAAATTCTTGACCGTTACTTTATTTTCCCGTGACAATACAAGAGTTCTTCAAAATCTATCAAAGTCTTTTACATCAAACGGCCCCTATGTCTCCTTGTTTTCATGTCTTTTCATCATTTCTCATCTCCTCCTTCGGGAGACCACTTCATTTCCATGAAATGCATCTCCAATTTCCTCTTCTTATACTATGTTCTATTGAATCCGTAAATCAAAATCATGTAAATCGGAGGTACTAATGGTGCATGATAAGTCGAAATTTGAAAAGTAATTTCGATTGTTGAATTATTTTGTTCATTTGTGGTTGTATTTTCCTCTGTCTTTTTTGGGGAAATGAGAAACAATGTGAGAGTTATATCTAATTTGTTTGTAATTCCTGTTTTGTTTTATTGGATTATATTAATTATCTTTTTTCTTTTCTTTTTTAAACAATATGAAGACTCCGAAGATTGTATTATTTTTGGTTTACTTGATTGTTTTTTGTTTTTTAGAAAACATAGAACATAATATCAATCAAAATCAACAAAACATACAATTGAAATTCAAACAAAACTTAAATATCCCAAAATATAACAAATACGAGCACGCCTCATTTAATGCACGCCTATTTATTGCTAGGTGTGGGATGTACTTTTTTGTTCTTTGTTCATTCTATGAATGGGTTGATTTTTACAAGGTGTAAGTAAATAAGATATATTATCCGTCACCCAAAAAGGTTGTTACTAAACAAAAACATTATAAAAACAATACAACTATATTAAATAATAATTTAATATCACTTAAAAATAAATATTATAAATTGAGATAACCATATAGAATTATTATTTTTAAATGTATAATATCAAATTAAATACCACTAGGACATCCCTCGTTACGCTTCGGTAATATATTTTATTAAATTGTGCATGATAATCGAATAATTATAATTGAACAAATTTCATTACATGCCATCGAACTTTTATACAGACCAAATATATTACTCATAAGTTCAGACGAACTTTAACATAGTATAGTATCATGTAAGATTGCTAAAGTTTAATATTACATTTATATAGCTTACTAATTTTTAGTATCATATCTTTGCAGATTATTAAGACTTGATATTGTTTGTCTTAGTTTTCTTAAATTTCCGAATTTTAATATTATGTGTGATATTTTAGTAGCGATGCGTCATTTTGAGTATAATATATTATAATTAATATCAATATGTATATAGAATTTTTGGTGATAAATATACGTTTTCAGCGTTAATATACCAATTTAAGCGGGAACATGATATTTTTTTTGCGTACATACAATATTCAATATTCAATATTCAATGTCAATATAACATTCTATATATCATTAAATAAAATATTATAATATATACATGAAATGAAATCAAGCATACATTTTATAATTATGGTACTCTTGAATTTTAGTATACTTACAAAAAACAAGCATTAAAGATTCTTAATTCTTGTATATTTTCATGCAACAAATATCATTTATATACATCAGGTATGAAATAAGACCAAAACTTATTTCGCAAGCGATACGCCAATTATTATTTTTATTGATAACATATTATTATGTTTGTTAAATTATTACAAAACAAATGTCACAAATTCACATAAATTCGCATAAAATACAAAGCAAATGTTTCACAAACAAAGAATGGTCCAAGCAAATCATAAAAGAGGTTGTAAAGAGAGTAAATAAATGAACAATTAACTACTGATGATAATAACCTGCAACGGTATAATAAGTCTGAAGTCCCGTGAAGGTCAGGAGTACGGAAGCAGCGCCCAAGGAAAAGCCCGCCCACGGGCTATCGAAGTACTTGGATAAGAACGATGCCTTGCTGCGGTTCCATTTTGATTTGTAGAATTGTGAAACGTTTTTAAACAACGGTGCGTAATAGTGTTTTTTGGGGTCGACTTCGAACTGGGCCCCGAGATTATTGAAAGCAGTGGCAGCGGCTTGATTTGACTCGAACGAGTTGCTCATCACACCGCAACCTTTCAATAGCTCCACATCGTCAGCTGTGTCGATTAGCGAATCCATGAGAAACACATAGCTCGATACTTTCCGGTGTTCCATCTCCTTGCGTTGCTCGAATACCGTGAGATTTGCTAAAACGGACATGCGCTCTAAATCAGCTCGAAAACTCGGTACGTATAGAGTGTCTTTCTCGAAAACTACATCACATAATCTAGACGATGGTCCAGCATTCTTAAATTTTATGCCCGCTTGAACGAGCCACGTGGCCGATAAGATGGTTGGACGCTCCTCTAATATTTTATCTCCTTGGTTTGATCGAATAGCACGAGTCAAACAGCAATCCTTCAACCAGGAAATTCTCGAGAACAAAAGCGTACCATTATGATCATCGTTCTTTTCATCCAATTTCGACGTATTCATTCTTTGAAAAAGGTCTAGTAAGTGAATGGTATTATCCACATGTACCGGGTATGAAATTGGAAATGTTTCCCGGAGATTGCCCTTAAAGAATTCATAAGCCATACCAAAGAGAATCTTATCTATATTACTGGTGCCCAATATCATAACTAAACTGATGCTCCGAAATATCACGCTCCACAAACTCTGAATTACAAAAAAGGAAGTTGGTTCTCCAATAGCAAGATATCGGAGCGTATAAATGACATGTGCGAAGACATTTTCCCCAGATCAAAAATTTCCCCGAAATAAAAATTGAGGAGGAGCCCCAGAATAAAACAGCCGTCCACCACGAGTATCCGAACAAAATCATCAGAATTCAACCTGATGGATTCATCGTAGTATGTCCTAGCCCTCGTCTCTGCCTCTTTCATAACCGAAATGTAATCCTCTAAACGTACTTCGGTAATCAGATCCAACAGTTCACGAAGGAACTGCAATTTGAGCTCTTCCATATCTCGGTATTTCTCTTTCCCTCTGTGGTACGGACCAATCGCTACCATACGCGGTTCATAAAGGTAGGAATAATCCTTCATTAAAGAGGAAACCTGATAGATTGTTGAGAAGCCCCTCTCCAAGGATGCACTTTGTATACCCTCGAGGCTTCTTTTCATGCAATCTGCTAAAGATAGGTTATCATGAATATCCATGGATACGTGATCATTCATGGTGAATCAAAGCACACCCCTGGATCCCGTACCTACGTACAGCTCCTAAGTACCAAACTCGTACCCCTCAGTCTCGTACCTAAAAACATGAAAATAATAGTTACGTGAATTAATTTTTTTTTTTAGAGAAAAATAGAGTGGACTCATATGTTCCACATCTATTGTTTATATTAATATTGAAATGTTTACAGCTTCTATTAGGGTATAAATCCTAGTTAGGAAACATAATAAAGCTTACAAAACACTTTGCAATACCAACCCAAGAAAGAGAAAAGGAAATCCAGAGAACCCTAAAATAGATTTACAATTCCCGGAATTCCCAAAAGATGGAAAGCATTTTACCGGATTCCAATTCACAAATATCACCTCAGGTATAAAACCTACTCTCCGACCTAGAAACCTTTCTTTTCTTACAACACTCAGCCGCCTCAACACAATCCCCCTCTTTCTCTTACAAGCTCGCCACAGCAACTCTTCACCGCCTCTCATCTTCCCTTCAATAATGTCGAAAACTCTACTATAACTCCTCATAAACATCACCAGTCGTTATCCTCTTCCCCATCTTGCTCTCGAACCAATGTTGTACTAGAGTCTTCCTTCGCCGGATCTCTTACTGAGCACACAATCTCCACTCTTCCTGGTATGCCTTTCCCCAAATCTTCCTTCGCCTCTTTGACCTAGAGTCTCTATTCTCTGGTTCGCATACACAATCAACTATCGCACAATCACCGCTCTTGCTGGTAGTCTCTTCTTCGAATGATAAACTCGGTTATCCCTCTTTCTCAATTTCTTCATTTCTCTTCTATTTTATTGATTAATCTTTTCTGGTTAACCTAATAGAATTTTAACTAAATCTGGATCTCCTTTTGGAAGATCAATACCACAGCTATTAAGTATTTCCAGTATATCCTCTTCATTGGAAGTATCCATATTTTCCATATGTAATACTCTTTCCTGATTTATTTGATTTTGAACTTGTCTTTTTTTATTCCTTTTTTTCAACCCTTTATCAAGTTCTTTATATTGGACTAGTTGTGCTTTTGCAATCGGTGAGATATACGAATCAGATTGCTTATCTTTTAATCTCACACTCCTTCTATGATTCTCAGATTCATGCATAAATTTTTTTCTCATGTTTGGTATTTTTGGTTGATTTTTGTCTTTTTTTTTCTACTTCCTTTTGTTTTAGTACCTCACTCTTCTTCTTATACTCTATCTCTTTAAACTCCTCTCTTGCTTCAACAACCAACTCTTCCTCCATTTGTGCCTTGTCTTTATTAAGACTGACAAAAGAGGAACCACCTTTTGAAAGAGTAATTTCTGGAATCTTTGGGAGTGACTGACTGCTATAATCAATCTGAAGAGGTTTCACTATTAAAATTTCAAAATTTGCTGAATTGAGCAGAAATTGAGAATTAATTTTGGTCAACCAAAAACTTCAATTACAAAACTCATTGTACTTAATTAAATATATTATATATATATATATATATAGAGAGAGAGAGAGAGATAAGCTCGGGTGTTTACTATTTTATCCATTGAATTGCATCAAGATTTGTAATAAATCAATATACTTCACAAAATTCAAAGAGAGAAATTGCTTTATTTATTGCGAAAAATTAATTTTGATGCAAATCTAATGGATAAAATTAAAAGTTAAAACATACATATGTTATATACTTTTGGAAACATCGTATATTCATAGGTCATGATATTTATCACTTAAAAATATTGTAGACTTATAGCTGCCAAACTCATGAAAATCTAAACATCAAAATCAAATTTCAAATGTATAGATATAATATTTATCATTGAAAAAGGTCGTAGATTTACTTTCATGAAAAAATAAAAATATCTAACATATTCATTGTAATACGTAAAAAAAATAATGGCCGAAAATATTTACGACAAGATACATCATAAAATAAATTTTAAAATTCTTTTTTTTTTGCATTAGGTTGAATTTAAATTATATACATAGAGGCTTTCGATAAAATTTTATCATATGTTTTGAATTTTCTATGACGAAAATATAAAAATTATCGAAATGGATGGTTGTGAAAATATGTTATCGGATTTGTCGGATCACGATATGAAAAATCATACAATATCTAAATGATTAAAATTTAATTTTAATAGTTGAATTTTAAAAACCGAGCGTTGTTGTCTGGATTGACGTATTGTGAATGAATAACTCTGATTCCAATCACATTACTATCATGTTCAAATTATTTTTTTTAAAGGCAGAATTTCTAGTAATGATTTTTTGATAGAAATTATGAGATCGAATTGACAAAATTTCAAAAAATAGGTAATAAATAGGTTACTAATGAGAAATACATTGTTAGTTTTTAAATGATATAATTGAGGGTATGTGTGATCTTTAAAGAGTTTTATAGGACAAACCATGATATTTGAAGGGTTTTGAAAGGTATTCATGATATTTGAAGGAATTTGTAAGGATATTCATGAAATTTCATATTATGAAAAGGCATATGTGAAATTTTTGATGTTTTACATGTGAAATTGCCTCTTTTTAAAATCCCCAATCGGATCCCAACCCATCCGAACCACCGACCAATGTACTCTCGAATATCAAATCTAATATTTCCTTGTATCACAAATTAAGCTCTAACCATGAATAATACTTACGATGACTATCACTCATGTATAAAAAATTCAAAAATCCTTCACAATAAAGATTAAATAGCTAAATTTATATTTGAGTCTCTCAAAAATCTGATTACCTTCGAGGCAACTTTATTTCGTTCACCCTCTTTTTCTCCAAGGAAAGCAAGGCATGCAAAATCAATATGAGGGAAGAAGCAACTTTATTTCGTTCACCCTCTTTTTTTTCTTTTTTCTTTGAGAAACAAGATCAAGACGAGTAGGTTCAAAGAGTTAATGACTGAGAGTGGAGAGATGGGCAAGGAAGAATATATAATGGGGTTATTTCCAGAAAGAGAATTGCTATAGCACTCCAGCCTTAACGCACCCCGCACGCCACATGTTACGAGGAGGCACCACGTGACAAAGCGCGTGCTTAAAAATCCCAAGTATAACAAAAAGTATAAATCACAGTACAAAAAGTATAAAACGTATGGCAACAAAATATAAACAATGGTAAAAAATATATAGTAAATATGTATAAATAACTATAGATTTTTAATTTATAATATATAAAAAATAATAAAATAAATAGAAAAATATAAATAATAATACAAATGATATAAATAATAACATATTTTTTATGTATATAATGTATAAAAAGTATAAAATAATATATAAAAGGTGTAAGAGAGGATAGGCTTGCGTAGGGCGAGAAGACAACTCCGTAGTGCATCCGAAGTGTAATTCTTCGGAAAGACGTCCGGAATGCATTTTTCAAGCGCGTCATGTGGCGAATTCTGGTAGATCCAATGTGCGGGAGTTTATTAATATGAAGTGTAAAATCATTTATTTTACAAATATGAAATTTTATAAGTATACTTGTAAAACCATTCAAATATTATATGTGTCCCTGAATTGATTTTGTTTTGTTTAAGTTCGGGTAACTTTTTCGTTTGGAATATTTCCAATTTTATCTCTATATAAATCAGTGTTTTAAATTGCGGCGCAATTGCGGCGCAATTGCGGAAATTGCGGCCCGAAATTTAGAATCGCAATTTCGCAATAACATATAGCGGTATATTGCGTTTTCGAAAAATTGCGGCCATTGCGGCGCAATTGCGGGAAAATTGCGGGAAAATTGCGGTAATTGCGGGTACAAATTGCGGGATAATATTCAAATCGTTGTAATTTTCAAATCCTTCCATCAAATTACACGAAATTTATATTGAAATTGTTCGTCTCGACGAGAGGAACGCAATGATGGGCTTGAATTTGTGAAATTTTGTCTTTTACCCTGAATTAAACACGAAACACACGTTAAATTAATTTCGTCGAGAATTATTTAATATAAACATTATAACATAATTTTTGAGATTATTTAATACTTAGTTTCCATGTTTTATTATCAAAATATTTGATAAAATATACTCATAACATACATAACTTCTAAAATATGTCATTTTCATCTATAAATATATGGCTTTCATAATTTTCATTGTATTTCATTGATGTTTCGATTTAAAATTTGAGTTATAGTGTTTTGATATTTTTGGATGTCGACAAAAAATTCTTCAACAAAATACAAATCCAAAGATCCCGTATAATTGCCATTTTAATGAAAATTTTATGATCAACTTTTATTTATACTGAAAATGTTCCTGGATAATCAACTTTTTTATCCTTTTTAGAAGAAAATATTGTGAAAAATATATTTAAACAAACTATTATTTTTACATAATTTAATATCGCAACGACTGTCCGCAATAAGTTCATTGCGCCGCAATTGCGTCCGCAAACGCAATCCGCTGCAAAAAAGACCCGACCGCAATGGACCGCAATATCGCAATTTAAAACATTGATATAAATATAAGCTACTGAATATGTTCCAATTTTTTTTTGAAATATTGATGTCAGTAATATCTTTTTGAAAGAAATGAAGAGAAATATTTGATTTGTGTGTTTGCTAAGAGGCAAAAGGACACTTCATAATTCACATAAAATCATTAAATATGTAAAAGTAATTTTAAATATTAGATAACTCATGAATGTTGACGAATTACTAACGATAAAGGCAAGTTCATGACATTCTAATGGATTTATATGATATGTTAACATTCTAATGGATTTATATGATATTTGAAGAGTTTAAAGACACTCGTTGAATTTCACGTTTTCAGAAACGTGAAATTATGATATTTTGTAAGGATACCCGCAAAGTTCTGTCTTTGTAAAAAATTTAGATGATAAAATTGAAAATCAAATTATTTGTGGGGTTTAAAATAGAATAAAAGTTGCATTCGTGCAAAGTTATTCTATGCTTGGGAAATTGACACGCAAAGATCAAGAATAAGAATAAAAAAAGGAAAAGATTATGTGCTTGGTTTGAGTTCAAGAAAAATGTTGAATGTTCTCTTAACCTCCTCCATGACCGACAATGTTAAATTATAGGAAAACGTTGGACCTCCCCACTTACCCTCCCCCACACCTCTTGATGTGTTGGCATAAGGTTTAACACCTTAAAATTTAACATCTTAATTATGATTTAACATCTTAATTTGTAATTTAACATTTTCATTATGATGTTAAACTATAAATTAAGGTGTTAAATCATAATTCAGATGTTAAACCATAGTGGTGTTAAGCGTTACAATGACACATCAAGAGGTGTGGGGGAGAGTTGGGGGAAGTGCATCACTGCCCTAAATTATATTCATCATGTCATGAATTTACGAGCACCAATGATTATTATTACGATGTAAAATCTTACACAACGTCGTATCATTTCGGTTGTCAATTCACATCCTGTACAACTAGAACAATGATAATTTCTTCTTCCTTGCTCCACCCTCCCTATTATTCCCTCCTTTCTTCCACTACTAGAAACAGCAGTATTACCGACGGAGCCTTACCGTCGCTGAAAGTGAAAATACCGTCGCTGATAAACCGCCACAGATAAGCCGCCGCTAAAAAAGAGTATCACCGGCGGTACCCCAGGTAAAAGTTTTTCAGCGGCGGTAAAAATTTCTTTTACTGGCGGTCCTCTTACCGACGCTGAAAATAACCAAATCAGGTTGAACATTTTCAGCGGCGGTACCTTCACCGGCGGTATACGTTTATCACCGGCAGTATTGAAACTTTTAGCGTCGATTGTTTTCAGTGGCGGTGGAAGTATCGCCGGCGGTGGTATTATTTTCACTGACGAGAAGTTTCAGCGGCGGCACACCTATCGCCGGCGGTTAGCTTTATTACCGGCGGTACGTTTATTTTCAACGTCGGATGTTATCACTGGCGGTACGTTTATTTTCAACGTCGGCCGCTATCACCGGCGGTGGTTTTATCACCGGCGGTACGCTTATTTTCAACGTCGGCTGTTATCACCGGCGGTTATTTTATCACCGGCGGTACCTTAGTTTCACCGTCGATATTTATCACCGGCGGTAGTATTTATCACCGACGGTATATTTATTTGCACCTTTCGCGTATTACATCGGCGGTACCCCCGCTGATAATTATTTCCAGATTTCAGAATTATAAATATTTTGTAAAAATTTGAAATTTTAAAAAAATGTGAAAAATCAAAATCAGCCAGTGTCAATAATAAAAAATCAGATAAATAAAATTCTCACACATCGAAAAATATAAAATGTCAATAATAAAAAACAACCATAAGTCTCGACAATCACAAATCCTAACATCATATAAACCCTAACATGATAATTTGTCAATAACACGAAACCCTAACATAACACGAAACCCTAACAAAGCAGATAAATTAATCAAACTCCGGCGTCGCTTCCATCCCCAATTTGCGCCGGTGTCGGTGCATTAGAAGCCTGTCATAATAAAATTAACAAATATAAAATTGATTTGCTAATAGAATAAAATAAAAAATATAATCTGAAAACTTACAGATCCAGATTCTCTCATCGACGCAAATATATCCATCATTTGCTTTCTCATTTCGGATTATTGTATGATTATTGTACAATTATTAGGATTATTTATTATTATGATTATTGTATGATTTTCATTATTTTTATGATTATTATTTTTATGATTATGATTATGATTATTATTATTATGATAGACAAAGGCTTCTAGTGAAAATGTAGAATCGAGCGTTAGATCGATATCGTTTGAAGTTGGAATTCTATCAAGTTTTGAGAAAGTTGGAAAATGACGATTACTCGACCAAGTAAATTGTCTAATAATAATAATATTATGATTAATATTAATTATTATTATGAAAATATGATGATGATTATTATTACTATGATGATTATGATTATTATGATTATGATTATTATTATGATTATGATTATTATGATTATTTATGATTATGATTATTGTATGATTTTCATTATTTTTCTGATTATTATTATTATTATTATTATTTTTATGATTATGATTATTATTCTATGATTTTCAGTGGGGGTTTTAGCTTTCAAGGGCGGTATCGCCGGTGAAAGTTAAACTTTCAGTGGGGGTACATATTTTCAATGGCGGTACCGCCGGTGAAAGTGAAACAATCAGTGGGGGTTGTTTTTCCAATGGCGGTACCGCCGGTAAAAGAAAGCGTTGTGGAGAGGTTTTTGAAGTAAATACAGTTTCATGACCAACCGTAAAAGTGTACACAAGGATAAACGAATGTAGGAGTACATTCGTGGCCATAACTGTCAGTGGGAAAATCTGATTTGAATGGTTCAAATTAGGTTAGATAGATAATAAGATTATCTACAACCTTTATGAAGAAATATATTTCATATGAACGAAGTATCAGTGTCGTTTCTGTGAAATACCGAAAGGGTGCAACAGTATGACATACAGTTAGTAAAACAGTCATAACTTTTGAATACGAACTCCAATTGGGCTGGGCCAAATTGGGTTGTGTAGATAATGAGATTATCTACAACTTTCATGTTGGTTGATGTTCTGTCAGAGAAATTTATCAATTTCGTCTGGACAGAATACTGACCAGGTTCATACAATTTTCTGTGTGAAAGGGTGTATATTGGATATACATGCCTTTTGACTAATCCTGATCCTATTAGATATAAATAGGATATTTTCTCTCTCATCAAGATCAGCCTAATGAGATTAATACTCTGCCAAAAGACACTAAAAGAAAGAAAGAATTCAGATTTAATCTTTCGATAGTGAAAAGGTACGAAGAGAGAGAAATCAAGAAAAGAGTTTCTCGAAAGATAGAGAATCAATTCGATCGAGCAAGTTCGCCGTACATCGTCTAGGCAGTTGTACTCGCGACCGGCGTCTTACGAATCAAGGTGGATACACGTAGAGGAGCAACATCTGAGGCTCTCACGGTTGTGATCGTTTCGGACGAGTATATTGTTTCGGAGACGAAATCAAGCGAATCGGCGAAGTCAACGAACGGTGGAATACGCGTGGTGTGGGACGTGCGGATTGTCACAAACGTGACAGAAGATAGAAGCCAGCGATCAACCCTTCGAGTGCAATCAATTTTGCACCGGTATGAATCTATCCTTCTATTGCATCGTACCCTCGAAGTCATGGCATGATCTCGGCAATCGGGGAACCGGACCGGGCCTTCATTCCGCTGCGCGGGACCGGGGTCGGGGATATTCCCCAACAGTGGTATCAGAGCGATCGCCATCGATTCGAGGGTCGAATCATAGTCGTATATTCGATATACGCACGGGTTATCAAAGTTTGTACCCGTTTGCATGATGTTACATATAAAGAATGTCAAATTCCGTTAAAATCACAAGTGGAATTCGTTAGAGATCGATCAAAAGTTGATTGAGAGTATCTAGGAATGATCGTGAAAATGTTTCATGATTGATCGCTTCGAAAACAGGCGAAAAACGGCAAAACACTGCACGAAAACAGGGTTTTCTGCGTCCCCAGGGGCCAGTTCGTTCGAACTGACTGGACAGTTCGTTCCGAACGAACCGGGGCTGCGGGGATGCGACCGGGGGCCTTAAAAGACGGGTTTAGGTTCGTTCGAACGGACTCCAGTTCGTTCGAACGGACTCCAGTTCGTTGGAACGAACTGCCCCCTGGTTGGCAGAATGCTGTTTTTGTTTTCGCGATAACTTTGGCTACGAAACTCGGATTTTTGAGTTCTTTATATCAATTTGATCGGCATCAATCATACTAGCATATAATTAGATAATTATTTAGAATAATTAGACTCCCAAATAAAATCATATGCATATCGAAAATTTTGTGATAGTGATATAATATGATTATGTCACGAATTTAGAAACATGCAATGGCATGATCCCTCATAATATTTAAGTCATGAAAATGCCTTCCATATCCACAACCATCGAGATTGATATGACATAGTGCGTGGTTTCAGGCCGTAGTCGGGCACGTACTATTGTATATATTGGTGCGGGTGGTAAGCGTTAATTGGGGACTTGGAGTGTTATGGACTTGGAGCGTTAATTAATCCTACCTAAAATATCGAGATCTCATTTGTCGGCCATAGTCACTTATGGGAGGATCGTAAAATATGGGTCTTGAGTGTTATGGACTTGGAGTCCCGTATCGGTATGAGGGTTATCGATTCGATAAAATAGCACTATCATATAATCATCATATAAGCCTATAAGATAAGTAAGCAACGTTAGTAATCAATCTTTAAATTCATTTGTAGAACATGTCTTCTAGTAACACCAACACCTTATCGATTAGATCGGTATTAGAAAAGGAAAAACTAATGGGTCGGAACTACTTAGACTGGCATCGAAACCTGAGAATAGTTCTCAGGCAAGAGGGCAAGAGTCACGTATTGGATACAAAAATTGTAGAACCGGGCCCCGATGCTACGGCTGATGAAAAAGCCGCGTTTGAGAAACTTATGAAGGACTCAAATGACGTTACGTGCCTTATGTTTGTTGGGGAATATCCTCGACCCCGGGCCCGCGCAGCGGATATGTAGGCCCGGTTCGATTCCCCGATTCCCGAGATCACGTCACGACTTCGAGGGTACGATGCGAATAGAAGGACAGATTCATACCAGTGCCAAATTGATGGCACACGAAGGGTTGATCGCCGCCTTCTATTTCCTTCGGTGTCACGTTGGTGACTAGCCCGTACGTCCCATACCGCACGTCTCCCACCGTTTCGACACGCCTCGGGTTGTCTTCGTGCGTTCCATGCCCGCATGATTCCACAGCCCGTTATTCGATTACTTCTCCGGTTTGATCACAACGAAGAGCCACATGTGTCGCTCCTCTACCCGTATCCACCGTGAGTCGTAGCACCTCGGTTGCGGATGCATCTGCCTAGACGATGCACCGGCGAACTTGCATGATTGCGTTTCGATTCTCTAGACGGAGAAAACTCTTTTCTCCTTCTCTCTCAATCTCTTCGCACTCTTTCATCAAGTGATTAGAGTCTCTTAATTTCTGGATTAATTCTAAATTAACTCCATTAATTTTCTGGTTGAACTAATCTAATTATTCAACTGGTTGGACTAATCAGAGAGAGAGAAACATCATATATATACTCCATAGGATAAGGATGGGACAAAAGGTATGTATATCTTCTATACACCTTTTCAAACAGAAAACTGCATACACCCTTTCAGTAATCTGTCAGAACGAAAATATTAAATCGTTCCAACCGACTTTGAAAATTTACGAAAGTTGTAGATAATCTAATTATCTTTCCAACCTAATTTCGCCCAGCCCAATTGGAGTTCGGACCCGTAAGTTACGGCCGTTTTACTTACTGTATGTCAAACTGTCGCACCCTTTCGGTATTTCATTAGAACGATACTGAGACTTCACTCAAATGAAATATATTACAACATGAAAGTTCTAAATAATCTCATTATCTAACTAACCCAATTTGAACCATTCAAATCGGAGTTTCCTACTGAAAGTTATACCAGTTTTACTAATCTGTTTCATATGCCCATGAACGCGTACGTTCGTTTGTCCTACGTACCATTTTAGCGATGATCCTAAACTGTATTTCCTTCAATGTTGGCATGTATGGACGCTAGTCTTCAAAAGCAGTTTCAGGACTCGGATGCATACTCGATAAACGTTGTGCTCAAGGAAATGTTCCAAGAGCAGGAGCGTATTGAACGGTTCAGTACGCTCAAAGAGTTGGTAAACTGCAAGATGCCTTCGGGGTCTTCGGTGAGCACTCACGTTTTGAAGGTGCAAACTCTCATAGACCGTCTAGAGAGGCTAGGAGAAAAATTGTCGAAGATTATGCAACAAGATTTGATCTTGTGTGCACTTCCTCCAATGTTTTCTCCGTTCGTGACTAACTATCACATGCATTCGATGGATAAGACGATCCCTGAGCTTCACGGAATGCTCAAGAATTTTGAATCGGAGACGTTAAAGTCGTCCGGAGAGAACAGGGCAATAGTTGCCGAAAATGTTCTCACAATTCAGAATAAGGATCGTAAGAGATCAAAGTCCAAGGGCAGTTCGGCTAAGAAACGTTCGAAGCCGAATAAAAAGGAAAAGGAGAAATCCAATGATGAGACATGCTACCATTGTCACAAGACTGGACATTGGAAGTCTTACCTCGAGTAGGTGAAGAAGGGCAAGGCGGTTTCAGCAACCGGCCTCTCAGGTATTAACGTTATTGAAGTTAATATTTCAACTATGACTAATTGGGTATTGGATACCGGATGTGGGACTCATATTTATCGAAATATGCAGGTTCTACAAAATAATCGTAGGTTGGAAAAGGGTGAAGTCGATCTACGCGTCGGGAATGGAACAAGAGTTGCTGCGTTTGCCGTAGGAGTAGTTAATTTGACTTTGCCTAGTGGACTTATATTAGTACACAATAATTGTTATTATGTACCAACATTATGTAAGAACATAATAAGTGGGTCGAAACTAGCCAAAGATGGTTACGAATTCGTTATTAGGAATAATGAGTTTTCGATATGTAAGGATTCTATTATCTTTGGAAATGTTCTGTTAGAAAATGGTCTTTATGTGTTGAATTTCGATCACGGAAATAATGAGTCCATGTATAACGTTAATGCGAAAATGATTAAACCTAAAGTTGATAATCGGACTTTCTTTTGGCATTGTCGTCTCGGTCACATGAATGAGAAACGCATTGCTAGACTCCATAAAGATGGAATGCTAGACTCATTTGAATTTGATTCATTTGGGAATTGCGAATCTTGTTTGCTTGGCAAGATGACAAAGACACCATTCTCCAAGGTCGGAGAGCGGTCCAACGATCTATTGGAACTCATACATTCCGATGCATGTGGACCGATGAGCATCAAGGCAAGAGGAGGATATCGATACTTTGTTACGTTTACGGACGATCATAGTAGATATGGATATATCTATTTGATGCGTACTAAAGCGGAGACCTTTGAAAAGTTCAAAGAGTTTCAAAACGAAGTTGAAAATCAGCTTGGCAAGAAAATTAAAGTCATTCGATCGGATCGATGTGGCGAATATTTGAGCTATGAGTTTGAAGATCATCTAAAAGATTGTGGAATAGTTCCACAATGGACTCCGGCAGGAACGCCACAATGGAATGGCGTGTCCGAGAGGAGGAATCGGACCTTGTTGGACATGGTTCGATCCATGATGAGTCAAACATCCCTTCCAAAATCATTTTGGGGATATGCCCTAGAGACAGCGGGTTTCTTATTGAACCGCATACCTTCTAAATCGGTACAAAAGACGCCATATGAGATGTGGTTTGGAAAATCTCCAAAGTTGTCTTTTGTTAAGATTTGGGGTTGTGAAGCATATGTTCGAAAATTGATTTCGGATAAGCTCGAATCCAAATCTGAAAAATGTTTATTTGTCGGGTATCCTAAGGAAACAAAAGGATATTATTTCTATCTTCCGATCGAAAATAAAGTTTTCGTAGCTCGAAGAGGAGTCTTCCTTGAGGAGGATTTTATCTCTATGCGAGTTAATGGGACTGAAATAGATCTTGAAGAAATTCGAGACCCGCAAACGAATGTTGAACCGATGAACGTTGATCCGATTTCCTCAAATGTTGAGGATCCGGAATCAAGTGCACAAGGCGCTATTCGTAGATCAGGTAGAATTCGTCAATAGCCTATACGATATGGTTTTATCGTGGCAAATGACGATGAAGTCGAATTCATAGATGATGAACCGACATCTTATCGCGAGGCTATGAAAAGCTTATTATTTTATATTACTTATTAATTTTTAGTATCATATCTTTGCAGATTATTAAGACTTAATATTGTTTGTCTTAGTCTTCTTAAATTTCCGAATTTTAATATTATGTGTGATATTTTAGTAGCGATGCGTCATTTTGAGTATAATATATTATAATTTATATCAACATATTTTTATCAATACGTATATAGAATTTTTGGTGATAAATATACGTTTTCAGCGTTAATATACTAATTTAAGCGGGAACATGATATTTTTTTTGCGTACATACAATATTCAATATTCAATGTCAATATAACATTCTATATATCATTAAATAAAATATTATAATATATACATGAAATGAAATCAAGCACACATTTTATAATTATGGTGCTCTTGAATTTTAGTATACTTACAAAAAAAAAGTATTAAAGATTCTTAATTCTTGTATAATTTCATGCGACAAATATCATTTATATATATCAGATATGAAATAAGACCAAAACTTATTTCGGAAGCGATACACCAATTATTTTTTTTATGGAAAACATATTATATGTTTGTTAAATTATTACAAAACAAATGTCACAAATTCACATAAATTCGCATAAAATACAAAGCAAATGTTTCACAAACAAAGAATGGTCCAAGCAAATCATAAAAGAGGTTGTAAAAGAGAGTAAATAAATGAACAATTAACTACTGATGATAATAGCCCGCAACGGTATAATAAGTCTGAAGTCCCGTGAAGATCAGTAGTACGGAAGCAGCGCCCAACGAAAAGCCTGCCCACGGGCTATCGAAGTACTTGGATATGAACGATGCCTTGCTGCGGTTCCATTTTGATTTGTAGAAGTGCGAAACGTTTTTAAACAACGGTGCGTAATACTGTTCGTTGGGGTCGACTTTGAACTGGGTCCCGAGATTATTGAAAGCAGTGGCAGCGACTTGATTTGACTCGAACGAGTTTCTCATCACACCGCAACCTTTCAATAGCTCCACATCGTCAGCTGTGTCGATTAGCGAATCCATGAAAAACACATAGCTGTGTCGATTACGAAGAACTAAGGATCAATTTCTAATTTATGGTGGAAAGACATCCGGGTTGGTCATCAATGGATATACTGACGCCAGTTTCCAAACATGTGTCGATGACTTTCGATCACAAAGCGGATACGTGTTTTGTCTAAATGGTGGAGCGGTAGTTTGGAAGAGTTCCAAACAACCCACGATAGCAAACTCTACAACTGAATCGGAGCGGCAAAGGAGGCGGTAGTTTGCGGCTTCCGAAGCGGCAAAGGAGGCGGTATGGATCAGGAAATTTATGACCGATCTTGGAGTAGTCCCGAGTATGTCGGAACCTGTAGTTGTGTATTGCGACAATACTGGAGCAATAGCACAGTCCAAGGAACCGAGGGCACATCACCGCTCCAAGCACATACTCAGAAAATTTTACTTGATCCGTGAGATTTTGCAAAGAAAGGATGTGATCATTGATAAGATTGAAACTGACAGGAATGTTGCGGACCCGTTTACTAAGCCACTCTCGCAAGCTAAGCATGATTATCATGCGAAAGCTATAGGTTTGAGTGGGAGACTGAAGGAAATACAGTTTCAGGATCGACCGTAATATTGTACACAAGGATAAACGAATGTAGGCGTACATTCGTGGCCATAACTTTCAGTGGGAAAATCCGATTTGAATGGTTCAAATTGTGTTAGATAGATAATAAGATTATCTACAACCTTCATAAAGAAATATATTTCATATGAACGAAGTATAAGTGTCGTTTATGTGAAATACCGAAAGGGTGCAACAGTATGACATACAGTTAGTAAAACAGTCATAACTTTTGCATACGAACTCCAATTGGACTGGGCCAAATTGGGTTGTGTAGATAATGAGATTATCTACAACTTTCGTGTTGGTTGCTTTTCTGTCAGAGAAATTTATCAATTTCGTCTGGACAGAATACTGACCAGGTTCATACAGTTTTCTGTGTGAAAGGGTGTATATTGGATATACATGCATTTTGGCTAATCCTGATCCTATTAGATATAAATAGGATATTTTCTCTCTCATCAAGATCAGCCTAATGAGATTAATACTCTGCCAAAAGACACTAAAAGAAAGAAAGAATTTAGATTTAATCTTTCGATAGTGAAAAGGTGCGAAGAGAGAGAAATCGAGAAAAGAGTTTCTCGAAAGATAGAGAATCAATTCGATCGAGCAAATTCGCCGTACATCGTCTAGGCAGTTGTACTCGCGACCGGCGTCTTACGAATCAAGGTGGATACACGTAGAGGAGCAACATCTGAGGCTCTCACGGTTGTGATCGATTCGGACGAGTAGATTGTTTCGGAGACGAAATCAAGCGAATCGGCGAAGTCAACGAACGGTGGAATACGCGTGGTGTGGGACGCGCGGATTGTCACCAACGTGACAGAAGATAGAAGCCAGCGATCAACCCTTCGAGTGCAATCAATTTTGCACCGGTATGAATCTATCCTTCTATTGCATCGTACCCTCGAAGTCGGGCCTTCATTCCGCTGCGCGGGCCCGGGGTCGGGGATATTCCCCAACAGTTTTATCTTTTCAATGTCGGTACCGCCGGTGAAAGTTATCAGTGGGGGTACATATTTTCAATGGCGGTACCGTCGGTGAAAGTGAAACAATCAGTGGGGGTTGTTTTTTTCAATGGCGGTACCGCCGGTAAAATAAGTGTTGTGGAAATATTTTAGCTTTCAAGGGCGGTACCGCCGGTGAAAGTTAAACTTTCAGTGGGGGTAACTATTTTCAATGGCGGTACCGCCGGTGAAAGAACCCATTGGGTAGAGGTTTTAGCTTTCAAGGGCGATACCGCCGGTGAAAGTTAAACTTTCAGTGGGAGTACCTATTTTCAACGGCGGTACCGCCGGTGAAAGTAAACTTTCAGTGGGGGTACTTGTTTTCAAGGGCGGTACCGCCACTGAAAAAGTTATTAGTGGAATTACCCCCGGTAATAATTTTTCCCCGCCGGTGATAGTGTTGTTTCTAGTAGTGTTCCCCTCTCTCTCTCTCATTAATTTTCAATTTTCCTTTGGATATGCTATGTGTACAACCATGGATCCTAACAATTGTTGGAGTTTTGTGAGCCTCATATCGACGGTAAGTTATTTCTTAAATTTATTATAGTTGAATTAATTTTTTTTATTTTCTTTTCAGGACTTGATGTAAAATTAATTAAAATTTGTGTATCTTCAGCTAATTTTTGTAAGAATTCCTTTTTAAACAGATTGATTGAAGTTTTCATAAGTAATTAACAATCTGTTAATTACTTCCAAGATATGAGTTAATTGGCAGATTTGTACTGATTTTGTTATGATTGATTTATACATATTTTTAGTGAATAACTTCCTTAATGTTTGCTTAATTTGCATATTTGTAATTAATATTTTATTAATATGTGTTTAATAGTTGGTATCAGGAGTTAATTAATAGTTAATTATCACCCCATTATGAAGAGGCAATTTGAACATAAATGATGGTTTTTTTTTTCAAAGGATTATTTATGAAAATTATGAAAGTTGTGAAATTTAAATTGTTGTTATTATTTTGTTATTTAGTGTTAATTGTTTTAAAGAGTGTTGTTAATTAAAAGTTAGGATTTGGGAAAATTTAGGAAAGTGAATGGGGGCAAAGTAAAATTAGAGCTGGCAAAATATGATCCGACTTGAAAAAATGATCCGATCCGAATCCGAACTCGACCCGAATCGGAATATGTTGAAAAATCAACGACCCAAAATCAAAATTGAACCGAAACCGAATGACTCGAACTTGAAACGGAACCGAAACCGAATGATCCGAACTCGAAATCGAATCGAAACCGAATGACCCGAATCGAAAACGAATTATTCGAACCCGAAATCGAACCGAAACCTAATGACGCGAATGCGAAATCGACCCGAAACCTGAACGATCACGACCTGAACAACTCGAGACCCGAACGACCCGAAATCCGAACGGACCCCAAACCGAAATTTCGAAAACCCGTATGACCCGAACGATATATTACTAAAAATAAAAATATTATATATTATTGTCACATAACGTGTTGAATAACATAATCGTATAATCACGCTATAAATGATGTTAAAACACTACAAAGAGACCGTATCTAATTATATTTTAGATTTGAATACGAAATACACACCAACCGTCAAATAAATTATGAATGACTAAATCCAAATCACCAAAATTATATTCTTATTTTATCAAATCTTGAACTGATCCATAACAGAATAATCCGAAAATTAAATGTTCCAAAATTCGAAAACTAAATATTCGGAATCCGAACGATCCGAAAACTAAATTTTCCGAAACCCAAATAATCCGAATTACTCACAAACCGAAATGACCCGATCCAAAATTGATCCGACCCGTCTCTTAAGTAAAATTACTTGGTTGGGATGTACATAATAGGAATGAAACGAAATTAAGTTCTTTTGCGACCTGGTTCGAGTTAACAAAAAAATGAAAATATATTTGTTAATTATATTATTTTATTATATATTAAATTAAATCGAAGTTCCAAGTGTATGTTATATCAATAGGTAACTAATAAAAATAACGTTGCCAAGTCTGGACCAACCTATGTATATTTTTGTAGAGGTGAAAATATCGTGTATATAAATTATAATAAATATTTTGAATATTCATGTAAAATTAAAATATCGTGTATGTCTTAACAAACACAATAAAATTCATGTGCATAATCTATCAAGTTTTGTTATATTTTTGAAAAAATAACTAAAATTACAAAACTGTAAGATATATATATATATTTTTTTTTTTTTTTTTTTTTTGATATATATTGAAGTTATAATAAATTGATATAAAAAAACTAGAAATTTTCTTTTCGAGAAAATCAATAAATAGAAATTTAAAAATTTGATTTTTAAAGACCATTCCAATTTTTTGAAATTACTAGTTTTTGTAAAATTCGTTTTGTATTTGAATTAGTTTTATAATATTTTTTTTACAAAATATTATTTATTGAATTTTGTTTTGAAGCCAAAATACTCTCATTTGAACGCGTCAACTGAAGATGACGTGGCAGTTAGCCATTTGCTGATGTGGTCATGGACGGATGATGGATTTAACGCCCCTGGATCCCAACAATTCTCTCTCCTCTCTCTGTCTCTCTCTCCCCCTCTCGTTCCAAACCCTAACCCTTACTGTCTCTCTCTCTACTAGGGTTTTGAATACGGGCTCACTTGATCTTCTATCTTTTAATTGAAGTAAGTATTTTTCCTCTCTTTGTTCAATTTTACTACGGACAACTTTCGGTTTTGGGTCAATTGAGGATTTTAGTTTTGGGTTCGTGGAATTTACTGAACTTTTGGTTACCATTTTGAATTTTTCCCCCTCTTTCTCTCTCTAGAATTCTTTTGCCCGTTTCGCGCTCTTCTAGGGTATTGAGCTACCTTTTGTTGCGATATCTTATAGTTGCGTCTGATTAAGTTATGCACTTGTTTTTACTTCGTTTTTCATTTTAGCGAAATCTGCATTTTTTAAAAATCTGGAATGTGAGAAGAAATACATTTCCCCCATTTTTTTGTGGATAATTATTAGAGTCAAGAACCACCTTTGTTGGGTCCTGATTTCTAGGGTTAAGGTCAGTTTCAGCTTCAATTTTTTGTTCTTTTTGATAATTGGCCATTTGTTTGTATTATAAGCTGTTGCAAAAAAAATCAATTCATGTTCGAAATAGGAAAGTCTACATTTAAATTTTAAAGACCTGACATACAAAATTTAAGCCAAACTGAACCTACCAGGAATGTATATCTTTAAATCACCAATTCCTCATTTTATTTGCACTGTCCAATTGAAAAAAATGATATAATGATACTTATTTACCATTTTTGTTGAAATTACAGATACAATTTGGATGCAATTTCATATTAATTAAGCACTGAAAATGCAAACAAGGACAAAAACAGTCACAAGAAACAATTCCTCGAGGGAGAGTACTACGAATACAAGTAGAATCACCAGAAAGAATGTCACGAGAGAGAATTCAAACAATAACCCTAGAAATTCTAGGGTTCCCAAAAAGACTGGTACCATCCCTGACAAGAAAGTTTCAGACTTGATCACCTCCTCAGCCAAGAAACAAAATCCTGGTACCAAATCAACATTTCATTTTTTTATTATAATAGTTAAAGATTTATCAATATAATGTCATGTTTATAATATACTATTTTTCTAAGGATTTGTTTATTTATGCTATTTGCAGTTAAAATAATTTCAAAGAAGAATGTAATTGTAGAAGAAAGTAAGGATTTGAGCCATAGATTTGACAGAACTGGAGATGATACTGGAGATGTTTCCATGGATGATAAGGTTGCTTTTATCATTTTATCTGTTCCCTTTTTCAGTATATTTAGTACTGTATTTATTTTTTTCAAAACTCATTACTGAACATTATATTTAACGAACTTACAGAAATCAGAAGATTTAAATGATCGCAAAGCAATTTTCTCTCCAACCTTTCATCATCATGACAAAGGTAATTAATTAATTAGTTGTTAATAATCCATAATTTTTATTTCCAGTTTTTCTTTTTAAAAAAAGACCCCTAAAATTTAGTATTTATGTTTCTTCTCGTTGCAGCTATGGAAGTAGAAGCACAGAAACAAAACAACACCTGCACAAATACCGATACAGAGATGATGTCAGCATCAACGGAGGACGACTTCAGCGGACTCGGTAACTTCTCCAGTGAGGTCTCCGCAATATATTTCGCAATGCAGAACTCCAGTGCGAACAAACTGGAGTGCGTGGACGAGGAGCAGAGCCAGGACTCGCTCTCCAGCGACGAAGACGAAATGGAGGAGGACATTGACGAATTTGACCCTTATGTTTTTATAAAAGACTTGCCCGATTTGTCTGTTGTGGTCCCGAGATTTCGACCCGTTTTGTTGCCTAAACAGACGAGAAGTTGTCCTTCTACCACTCTTGTTCTCGACTTGGATGGTGAGAATATTTCATATTTACCCTTCCAAAGTGAGAATATTTCTTTTTAATTATTTTTTTAATTTTTTTTGGCAGAGACGTTAGTACACTCAACGCTAGAACCAATCGGCACCGCTGATTTCACGTTCCAAGTGAATTTCAACTTAAAAGAGCACATAATTTATGTGAAATGTCGTCCATATTTAACTGAATTTTTACAAAGAGTCGCGTCCGTTTTCGAGACGATTATTTTCACGGCGAGTCAGAGTATTTATGCGGAGCAATTATTAAATGTTTTGGACCCGAAACGAAAAATATTCAGACATAGAGTTTATAGGGACTCGTGTGTGTTCGTCGAAGGGAACTATTTGAAGGATTTGAGCATCCTTGGAAGAGATTTGTCGCAAGTTATTATTGTCGATAATTCTCCTCAGGTTACATTTTTTTATTTTCAAATATTTTTCTTTTGTATTATTTGGTTTTAATTTTTGTTTTTGTTTTTGTTTTGTATAAGGCGTTTGGGTTTCAAATAGATAACGGAGTGCCAATTGAGAGCTGGTTCGACGATCCAAACGATAAAGAATTATTACTATTATTGCCATTTTTGGAAAGTTTAGAAGGAGTTGAAGATGTGCGGCCTCTAATTACGCGGAAATTTAATTTGCGTGAAAAAGTGAAGGCTGCGAGTTCTCTCTCCGTTGGTTTCAAATCCATGATTTGAGAACGAAAATAATAATTTATTGCTTTGTTGTTGTTATGTTATATGCAATAGGAGTAAGTTGGTTTAGTCTCCAATTTATATCCCCCAGTTAGTAATTATGGTTAAGATTATTTTGGTTTTGAGTTTTTTTGGTAAGATTTGGTTGTTGTAAATCAGGTTAGATTAATGATCTGGGGAGAAATGAAATGTGTTATGTATCACATTATAATGGTTTTTGTAGAAAATTAAGTACTGAGTTTTTGCGAATGCGTAATTGGTTATTTGGGTGCCAAGTCAGGACGATGTTTCGTGGCCTCATTCGTACACTTTTTTATGAACTAAATTGATTGGGCTACATAGTGCAAAAGTGTGATGGGATTGAAATTAGAAATGGTGGAAACATAGGGATTAAGATGCAAAATTGTATCGAGGCATTTCACATTTGGGTTGCAAATAGATAATTTAAGGACAATTGAAATTGGTTTGACGAATTACGACATTTATTGCCATTTTTTTGAAAGATTAGGCGAAGTTGAAGTTGTTTGGCATCTAATTGGAAGAAATTCAATTTGCAAGGCATGTTTTCGTTGTGAAATCTAATTTCTTCGTTGATTTCTCAATCCATGAGAGAAAAAAATGAAAAATATCTATCTTTCTATCAAATTATTTCTTTTTTGTTGTTATATGCAATTGATTATAGAAATGAAAAATATCCACATTCCACAAGGACGCCGATGCTAAAGCGAGCGTGTACTACTGGAAAAGGATAAGTTTGTCTAAATTTTATTGCTCGATGCATGCTTTAATCCTCGAGCTGTGATTTGGATTCCTATCACTATAATACGCGACATACTGTTATTAGATAATCAAATTCCATTTGTTGTTAGTCACAAACTCTTCATCACCTGCATGGCCGATTAATATATCCTGAGGTATATTAATCAGTGGTAGGGCTGGCAAAATCTGACCCGATCCGAAAAAATGACCCGACCCGTCCGAACCCGAATCCGACTCGACCCGATCCGAAAATATTGAAAAGTCAACGACCCGAACCTGAAACCGAAACCGAATGACCCGAACCCGAAATCGATCCGAAACCGAATGACCCGAACCCGAAACCGACCCAAAACCGAATGATCCGAAACCCGAACGACCCGAAACCCGAACTAACCCGAAAGCCGAATGACCCGAAACTCACGACCCGAATGACCCGAAATTCACGACCCGAATGATCCGAAAATTAAAAATATTATTGTCAAAATCAATATAATATTGCTAAAATATCTTGGAATCAATAAAATAAATCAAAAATTACTCGAAAACTAAATTTTTGGAAAATCGAACGATTCGAAATCAAATTTTGTGAAATCTTAATTACCCGAAAATCAAAATAGTCAAGACCCGAATGACCCGAAAACCGAAATGGCCCGAAACCAAATGACTCGAAAAACGAAACGATCCGAACCTGAGTGACCCGAAAACCGAAACAACCCGGAACCGAATGATCCGAAAACCGCAAAGACCCGAACCCGAACGACCCGATGACCCGATGACCCGAATGATCCGCAACCCGAAACGATCCGAATCCGAAATAATCCGACCCGAACCCGACTCGAACCGTCCGATTGTCACCTCTAATCAGTGGGAACCGTTCCGTGCAGAACCGCGTAGTTTTAAAATTTTCCTTGCCTCGATGTGAAATTAATCATGTACTCCATTTGTACCATGAATTATTTGTGCCCATACAGAAACCATATGAGAGCAAATTAAGGGGGATTGTGAGAATTTCCGGAAGAGAGAAAAGCTTGTTTGTGATCTCAACTTGAGTGAAACCATCTCCAGAAAATGCGTTCGACGTAATATTTCAGGATGACATTCTTGAAATGCCGATTCTCGATCTATGGTCAGGTTCTAGAACTACGATAATCAATCTCCTCGCCTTGACCAGAGATGGACGTTGGTTTTTACCTCCTTAGCTTAGTGGGCGGCACCTCCTTGATTGTTGGGTTGAGGTCGGAGGTCTTCTCTTCTTTGTGTCTTTTCCATTGTCGATTCGAGTGTCGAGGTCGGTTGGCCTTCTTGCTTTGCTTCGGCATTGATCATGTGGCACGTCTCGTGTATTTTGGAAGGTTTGTGCGGTAAGGAATATTTTCATATTTTCACAGGGACTAGATAAATGATTTATTTTGTAACAATTACATTAGAGTGAATAACTAAACTAAAATATTAACAGTATAACGCGGACATTATGTTAATAAGAAATGAAATAATCTCTTTTTTTATTTGAAGATTTTATATTATAAGATCCATAAAAAAAAGATAACAGTATAGCGCGGATATTATGTTAATAAGAAATGAAATAATCTCTTTTTTTATTTGAAGATTTTATATTATAAGATCCATAAAAAAAAGATAACAGTATAGCGCGAATATTATGTTAATAAGAAATGAAATAATCTCTTTTTTTATTTGAAGATCTTATATTATAAGATACATAAAAAAAGACGAACAGGCATATTTACCGAGATGCATGAAGCATGTCGTGTGATTTGTGTCCATATATTATAAGAAGTGCGAGGCATTAACTCACAATATATATATAATATTATTAATATTAATATATTAACTTTGTACTGTTAATTTGAATATAAAACTAACATGCCAAAATATGATAATGTCATTTTAACCCTTTTCTTTATTTGGAAGATCTTCGTGTGTTTATATATATTAAAGTCATATTGATGGAGCGAGTATCTCGTAGCAATATTAAAAGACAAAACATGAGCATGATTTTCATTTTCAACGTACCTTGGTGCCTTGATTGTCGTTTAAATCATTTGGCCTACGGGTAGTTTAATAAAATTATATTGTACTTTTTATATATCTAAAATATTTTTTTATATTTTCGTATGTTAATTATATTATTTTAAATATTCATTATACATATTTCAATGATCTATATTGTTATTTGTACATAATGTATTTCAATATATGTATTAAATATTTCTATGTTTGTTATATATTTTTTTTAAACCGACAATCCTAATAATAATTGTGTCGAACTCTTTTTTTCATAAGAATTCAGTGGATAAATTTTGGAGCAGAGTAAAATCTTTTTTTTTTTTAATATCAGGTTCACATTTTTTTATTATTGAACTATTACATTTAATTAACGTGATAAGTAAAACGTATCATTAAATATTCATTAATATTGATACAAATTTATAAATTTGAATAAATGTTAATTAAATATTAAGCTAATAGCTAACATGTACTAATTAGAACATAGATGATGTTATGGTAAAAGCTGGGAAATATATCATACTTTGAATTGAAATTCCAACTGATTTTATAATCTCGGTGTGATTTTTATCAAAAAAAATTAACCCACCGGGATCTTAAAACCCGGTGCCACCGAGATTTAAAAAATAATTTTGGATTATTTCTGGAATATTTTCAAAAAGGGAGTTATTTTTTGAATTTTCATCCCAAAAGGGTTACATGCAGAAATGCTTATAAATTAATGCCATCCACGATGTTTGTGGACATATTCATGCGAATATGATTACCATTAGAATTGATGGTTTTTTTATATTTCCATGAGAATTCTCTCTCTTCAAATATTAAATGTTAAAATTATTCTATAAAAATGATTTATTTCACATAATTTATAAATTTGTAAAAAAAAATGATGCATCAACCGAACATTAATATTGTATATGTCATGAAATATTATTTCATAAAATAAAAAATTTTAACATAAAATATTACAAAAGATATTTCGAAGCTCGAACCATACGGTTTTTTTGGGTTTGCCTGAGTGGTATTCGAATCTTTGACTTTCTGAAAAAGTGTGCAACCTACAAACACAAATTTTATAGTTCTATTCTATCTGAACCATATCGTGATCAGAACTCCACGAAAAATATGACCTAACATCCCCTAAAACAGCCTTGATACAAAGTAATCCGAATATGAATATTTTATCACCAGGTAATATTCATTTTTCATAAGCTAGAATTAAATATCAAAATCCAAGATAAAATATGGATACGGATATGATTTGACAATGATCTATGATCTGAATTGGATCCGAGCGGTTGCGACTTCTATATATATCAGAATCCCATAGGGTCTACCATGTATTTATTACCAGCATCTGTTTTATTTTTCTTCATCGCAGAGAAGACAAACGAGGTTAGTTTCTTTTGTTATTTCATAGTTTCATAATTATAAATTATAAATTATAAATCGTATATAAAGACCAAAATGATGCGTAGGAAGAAATTAACAGATCAAAGTATCTTTTGGTTGTATTTCTAAAAACTGGTGTGTTAACAAGTAATAATAAATCAAATAAATAAAAATATTTGTCAACAGAAATTCTTCTACGAGTTGAATCGAATTCGTCATTCGTCTATTTACCCTTTTGTCATCCGTTCATCTAACACTTACTCGGGTATGATCCAACAATTGATATTTACCCTTTTGTCATCCGTTCATCTATAGATTATGATACTAATAATATTTATATATCTTCCATCATATTTTTTTCTTCTCTTTGAATTTATTTTTAATTATTGTTTCAATTAATGATAGTTAATTATCTTGAAGAAGAAAAAAGCTTACTAAATCTAACAATTGACTTAGTAATATTTTTATATATTAATAATATTTATAATTTTATAAAATAATATTTAGGATAAAATTTAATATTTACAATGAGAGTTCCGTAATTCAATATGTTTGTAGTAATAATATAATTAGGGTATAGGGTCATTTCAATATACGAAATTAATTCATATAATCATATTTGTATTGGATAATATTCGAATCATATTCGCATAATACTCAAAACCAAATCCGTATCTGGATGCTACTTGTATTGTATTTGTATCGATAAAGATAAAATAAATATGGATACACGATGACAAATATTCGACCATATCCGCTCCATTTGCACTCCAAATTAGACCATATTCATTTACTACATACATGTAAGGGGCCTATATTGACCGTGTTTGACGGTTTTGGATTGAGATTATTTCAACTCAATAAGAACGAGTTTTGAATTTTCCAATCCAACCCAACTCATATTACTTACAAATCTATTCGACTAAATCTTGGACGAGTCGTGCGATCTGGCGGTTTGGACGGGTTACTATGTATATACTATTCCCACATTTGTTTACCAAAACTATACAAAAGAAAATATATTTTAATTAAATCATAAAAATACTTCTAAAAAGTACACCAATCAAAGAAAATATACATAATTAACAACTCATTCAATTATGAAAGTCACAATTTGTATTTCAACCATCAAATATAACTTCATTGATATAAATCTTACTTCCTGAATTTATAATGAATACATTAATATGAGAAAGTTGTTGCAAAAGCTCCACAGATGAATCATGTAACTACAAAAATAAATAATAAGATATCTGTACACATTTAAGAATAAATATATTATAAACAACATACTAAGTAATCATTAAAATTAAAAAATAATCAAAAACGATATATTTCATCCACAGATAACGAAGGTAAAAAAAATACTACAGATAATCAAATAATCAAATACTTGACAATTTTTAAAAGAAAAATATTCAATAATCAAGTTCATTAACTTTTCTGTTCTTCATGAATTTCACATTTTTTTAAATTTTCTTGTGTAACTTTACGTACAGCAATAAAATCTTTCAATAAATTAACTCATTACAATTAGTATTTATAACATACAAAAAGTCATAATCGACAAATCTTAATAATAAATTATGACAATAAAATTAAAAAAAAACATAACATATGTTTGCAATATAAGATGAAATAAATAATTACAATTTTTAGTTGCACGGGTCAGGTCGGGCTAGTAAATATTTTTAACTTCGAACACGGAACATGGAACACAATTCACATTGTCGGGTTATTTGAAATCATAACTCGCACCCGACACAATAACTTTCAAATCCGTTAAAGACGGTACCCATCGTCGGGAGTGTTTTATGTATATCCCTACCTATTATGTCACCTCATCAATTAATAAAAAAATTTATAATAAAAAAGTTTAAAGGGGGATTTCGACCACTGCTCTTCTAATAAATCTAAATTCTCAAGCTTGCAGAGTTTAAGTTATGAAATTAACCCATTGCTCTAGACCATGGTCACAATTTCAAATGGTTTCTCTCACAAATTAATCCCAAATTATTGGAAAATAACATCAACTTATCTTGGATCATAGCTTTCTTTCAAGAATACTGCTAAAATGTCCAAGTTTTTATAATTTTAGGTACATCTATGGATTTTTGTGGTAATTCGGTTTGTGAAAAAGGGGAGAGTAGTATCTATGAACTTACCACAATTCATGATAATAATCTTATAAATAAAAATGTATCGAAGCCTTTGGTTAATGATATTAATATATATGAATCGGATTCCAACGCAAACGTGACACCCCTTTCAAACGCGGGGTTCTTCAGCATAATGTGTTTTTGGTGGTTATATCCATTAATGAAAAAAGGATATGCGAAGCCCTTGGAAGAGAGAGATATACCCAAGCTCGGTCTGAAAGATCGAGCCGGGACCCTATATTATATTTTTTTGGAGAAATTAAACAAAGCAAAACAAACAAGTTCACCGTCAATATTTTGGATTATAGTTTCGCAACATAAAAGTGAAATTTTGGTCTCGGGTTTCTTTGCGTTACTTACAATTCTTACTGTTTCCTCGGGACCCATAATATTAAATTTGTTCATAAAAGCTTCTTCGAGGCAAGAGGATTTTAAATACGAAAAATGTGTGTTAGCGTTAGGATTATTTTCCGCTAAGGTTATTGAGTCCCTCTCCGAAAGACAATGGTATTTTAGAACTCGGAGAATTGGGTTGCAAATTAGGTCATTGTTATCTGCCTTGATATATAAAAAGCAACAACGATTGTCAAATTCGGCCAAATTAATCCATTCTACTGGTGAAATCATGAATTATTTAACCGTTGATGCGTATAGAATTGGCGAGTTCCCTTATTGGTTCCACCAAACATGGACTACAGGTCTACAACTATGTATCGCTTTAGCAATTCTCTACAATGTGATTGGTCTTGCAACGATTTTTTCGTTAGTTGTAATAATATTAGTTGTTGCAATCAACGTCCCGTTAGCAAATTTACAACACAAATTTCAAAGCAAATTAATGGCAGCCCAAGACAAGAAACTCAAAACCATGTCCGAGTCCTTGATGAACATGAAAATACTTAAATTATATGCATGGGAGGGAAATTTCAAAAAAATGGTAGAAAATCTTAGAAAAGAGGAACAAAAATGGATTAAAGCATTTGACATACGCAAATCATATAGCTCGTTAGTGTTTTGGTCTGCGCCAATTTTAGTCACTGCAGCTACTTTTCTATCATGTTATTTTTTAGGAATCCCTCTCGATGCAAGCAATGTATTTACATTTATTGCTACTGTGCGCCTCGTAAAAGAATCCATTCGTTCGATTCCTAATGTAATAGGTGTTGTGATCCAAGCAAAGGTGGCATTCACTCGGATTTCTCAGTTTTTGGAAGCCCCGGAATTGCAAAATGAAAAAGTGAGAAATGACGGTTTTCTGAATTTTGAGAATCCGATAGTGATTGAATCGGGCAGTTTCTCTTGGGATGAGAATTTATCAAAACCAACTTTGAGGAATGTGAACTTGGAAGTGAAGAAAGGAGAAAAGGTTGCGATTTGTGGAGAAGTTGGATCAGGAAAATCAAGTCTGCTTGCAGCTGTCCTTGGTGAGATTTCAAAGACTCATGGAACGGTACGAATCTTACTCAATATTCATCCCTAAATGTATCATCATTAACAATTAAATTTTTGTTATTAATTACAGATCAAGGTCAGTGGAAAGATAGCAGTTGTGTCTCAAAATGCGTGGATCCAATCTGGAACGGTTCGAGAGAATATCCTCTTTGGTTTGGCCATGGATGAGAGAAGGTATTGTAATTTAGCTATTTCGTAATATTTAAGCATTGACAAAGCTCTAGTATTACAAAACATTTAGAACAACAAAATACCTTTCGATATTATAACGAGAGATCAGTAATTTGATTGCTAATTGGACAATTACTTATTTCCTTTTTAAATAGGTATCTGGAAATTCTAGGGACATGCTCATTAGTAAAAGACTTGGAAATGCTGCCTTTTGGAGACGAGACTCTAATAGGCGAGAGAGGTATTAATCTCAGTGGAGGCCAAAAACAACGTATCCAACTGGCAAGAGCACTGTATCAAAACGCTGATATATATTTACTCGATGACCCATTTAGTGCAGTTGATGCCCACACAGCTAGCAGTTTATTCAATGTAAGTTTATTTAACAAATTGAAAAGATAATACTAGTCACATATTATGTAATTATATTATAATAAATACTAAATAGGAATTACTAATACAACTTATTGAATCGACTATTATTACAATATGCGCTTTAAATACTTTAAGGCTAGTTTTGGTTTATCGGGTCGGCAAACGGTTCGGTTTATTCGAGAACTCAATCGAACAATCCAAATTTGGTTTGTTTGGTTTGATTGAAGAATCGGTATTCTTCGATTTATTCGGTTTGTTTCTATTTTATCGTATTGATAATCGATTAAACCAAACGGACAGAATTATATATGTTATTTTTTTCTTCTTATATGTTAATTTTAAAATTTAGAATTTAGAATAATTATATTACAACTAATATAATTATATTTTATGGTGTATTTTATATTTTTATTTTTGTTAAGTAAAATTCAAATTTTATTAATGATATAATTCATTTTATGATTATAAATTTCAATTCTACTTATTCAGTTTGGTTTTAAATTGGTTCAAAATTTAGTTCGGTCGATTTTGAATATCATTCAGTCGATTTTAATATAGTTCGGGGTAATTTAAATTGATTTGGTTTTATTCAATTTCATTTGAACCAAGCAGAATTTTTTGCGTAGGATTATGTAATGAGGGCATTAGCAAACAAGACAGTTCTCTTAGTTACCCATCAAGTTGGTTTCTTATCAACATTTGATTCCATCTTGGTATGTTTATTTTTACACTTATTTTTACTTTTCTAGTAATTTTTTTAATTTTCATGATTTTTCAACAATTTTGAAATTTAAAAATATATTTGTAGTTTTTGTTAGAGGGAGAAATTTTCCGCACATCCTCTTTTCAAGAATTGTTGGCATCTTGCGAGGAGTTTCAGAAACTAGTTCATGCACATAAACAAAATGTCGGCTTGAATCGACTTAACAAAATAATCCCCGAAAATAAAAAAATTCATGACAACACCCTTGCGATAACACAAATCGTATCCCTAGAACAACAATCAACAAATGACGTATCGGATCAACTAATAAAGGAAGAGGATAGAGAAAGAGGCGACACCGGCCTAAAACCCTACAAGCAATATTTATCCCAAAACAAGGGATATCTGTACTTTTTTCTAATATGCATGGCACACTTCTTTTTTGTTTCCGGGCAAACTTTGCAAAATTCATGGATGGCTGCAAATGTGCGAAATTCGGATGTTAGCACGCTTAAACTAATATTGGTTTATAACGCTATAGGATTTCTGATGATTATCCTTGTGTTCATTAGAACCGTTTTTGTGATTGTACTTGGTTTAGAGACTTCTAAATCGTTGTTTTCTCAATTGCTAAGCTCTCTTTTCCGTGCACCCGTGTGTTTTTACGATTGTACTCCTTTTGGAAGAATTCTAAGTCGGGTGAGTTATTTTTAGTTTTTTTGTTCGTTAGATTCATTTGGATTGTTAAGTTTTTGTGGTTTTGGATTATAACCACAAAAATGGTATGTTATATTTATATACATACTGACAGTGAATACTGAATAATGGTGAAGACTATCCGTGACTAAATTTAAAAATATATTGCATATAGGTATCTTCTGATTTGAATTTAATGGATTTGGATGTACCATTTGGCTTTGTATTCGTTGCAATTAGTACAATTTTTGCATATTCAAATCTCGGAGTATTATCTGTTATGACATGGCAAGTATTATTTGTCGCCGTACCAATGATCATTTTAATCATTCGATTACAGGTATGAGATAATTACTTTTTAGTGTTTAAGTATACTATTTGTTACGATTTTATAGTTTGTTTGTATTGATTATGATTGGAGAGGTTTTGTGGTTTAAAGTAGGATAGTTACTAGTTTAATTGAAGCCAAATTTAAATCTAATTAGCAATAATATTTGTGTGTGTGTGTGCGCGCGCGTGTATGTTATAGAGATATTATTTAGCATCAGCAAAGGAGCTAATGCGAATAGATGGCACCACAAAATCTTTCATGGCAAACCATTTAAATGAATCAATTGCGGGATCAACAACCATAAAGGCATTTGACGAAGAGGATCGTTTCTTTGCGAAAAGTCTCGAGCTTATTGACAAAAATGCAAGTCCTTCTTTGCATAATTTCGCGTCAACCGAATGGTTCATTCAAAGAGTAGAGATAATGAGTGCAGCTATTTTGGCTTCCTCTGCTCTTGTCATGGCTTTGTTTCCTCCCGGTACCTTTAGCCCAGGTAAATTGTTTTCAGATAATTTATTATAAATCATGTTCTTTATATACTCATTATGAAGTGACAAAATTGAATTTGTTTCCTCTGTTTATGGTAATTTAGTTATATTGAGTAATTTTTTCAAGTTTGATGAAAAATAATAATATTACTATAATATAACATTATTGCAATATAAATTATAATAATATTATTGTATAAAATAATATTATTATATTATATTCATATAATATATTATAAAAATAATCTAAAAATATTAAATCTACATTTAGATTATTATATATTATATTTTATATATTAATATTAATATATTATTTTATTATTATGATATAATTACTATAATATTCACAATTATATAATAATAATATAACATTATAATATATATAATTTTATTAATTATATGGTTATAATAATTATGATATAATAATTTTATTATTATAATATAATTATATTAATTATAAAATTACGATATAATTATTTTATTGTTATAATGTAATTACTTTAAAATTATTAAATGTACTATTATACTACTATAATATTATATTTTATTCATATATTAATATAATATTAATTATATTGTTTAATAATTATAATATTAATTATATTGATTTAGTAATTGTATGAAGATGCTCCATTTTGACATTCTAACTTTTTTTTGAATCACAATTACAATTTATATTAAAAATGGAATAATGAGATGCTCCGTAATCAAATTCTCTTCCTAATTGTATGTGCCAAACAAAAAATTTACATTATATGAATCTTAAAATTCAATTTCATCCATAATTACATGCATCCAAACACCCCTTATTTGACAGTTCTAACTAGTAAGTCACGAGTGAGGGTACATTCGTTTTAGGAAAATTATATTATGCCTCTCAAATGAACAATAACGTTTTTGATATGACACGCAAGAATGATTAATGGAGATAATTAACAATGGGATTAAGATATAATCAACATGTCAAACTAAAGTAACAGTTAATTCGTACATGTTAATAAACATATATTTTAAGTAACTGTCAATTCGATTTTACATGTTATTTTATGTTAATTGTAATGTTAATTATCCCAGTTAACTATGAGTGTCACATCTAGGATTTTGAAGTGCCCACCTATGTAACTTTGTAAAATTTGATCTTTTGAATGAATCATGGGTGTAGCATATTCTAGTTTACTCCATTTTCTCAACAAAATAAAAACATACTAATATTACCCAATTTAAAACAACAACAAAAAAACATTCAAGTCAAGTTATAATAATAATAATAATAATATGCCCTTTTACTCGATACAAAATGCAGGTTTTATTGGGATGGCTTTGTCATATGGTCTTACATTGAATATTTCCCTTGCATTATCTATAAAACACCAATGCATTCTAGCCAATTTAATCATATCAGTTGAGAGATTGAATCAGTATACGAATATAACAAGCGAAGCCCCTGAAATAATTGAGGAAAATCGGCCAGCACCAGATTGGCCAGCTGTCGGTACAGTCGAGCTCCATGATTTAGAGGTGACTTATTTATTTTAATTTAATTGTATCGATTGCCAATAACTAACGCGAGGTAGACACGTATATTGGTGGTAACTGGTTTCTAAAAATCAACTCATCATGTGTACGTCTCGTTTATCACCTGTATATATTTTGCTTGCTACCAGCCAGTTAGAAGGGAGACAAGTGGCGAAACAAAGGAAGACACTATGAATTGTTTATCTTACCAAGTTAATCATTTATATTAGTGAGAAAATCGTTTATTATTTTTAATTTTATCTATCTATCTATTTATTTATTTGATCAACAGATAAGATATCGACCAAACACGCCATTAATCCTACGTGGCATAACATGCAAATTTCAAGGAGGTGACAAGATTGGTATAGTGGGCCGTACCGGAAGCGGCAAAACAACCCTAATTAGTGCTTTATTTCGACTAGTGGAACCAGCCGGAGGAAAAATTATTATAGACGGATTGGATATCACACAAATTGGCTTACATGATCTGAGATCTAGATTAGGTATTATACCTCAAGAGCCCACAATGTTTAACGGGTCGGTTAGGTATAACTTGGACCCATTAGGTCAATTCACTGATCACAAAATTTGGGAGGTAAATTGAATTATATTAGGATTTGGATTGACATTAATTTTATTATTAATGAATTTATTGTTTGATTATTTTTAAGGTTCTTGGTAAATGTCAGCTCAGAGAAGCTATTGAACATAAGGAGCAAGGATTGGATTCACTAGGTATCTTTCTGTGTACTATCATATATAAAACAAATTAAATTTTGCTCCCTTTATTGATATTATAGAAGAATCTAGCTAAATTAATCCCTAATTTGACAACGTTGAGATGAAGCCAAGCATTAATCAACCAATTTTTGTGTATTTAACTCGGATTGTACAATCAAGCTTTAGATTCAATCCAAGTTTCCATGCATTATCCTATAATTTTGCATTGAGACCGAATCTTTCATTTATTATTTTTTTATATTACGCAGTCACCGGAGAAGGATCAAATTGGAGCATGGGCCAAAGACAGTTATTTTGTTTGGGCCGAACACTTATGAGAAGAAGCCGAATTTTAGTGCTCGACGAAGCAACCGCTTCAATAGACAACGCGACCGACGCAATTCTTCAGAAGACGATTCATACGGAGTTTGGTGATTGTACTGTCATAACTGTTGCTCATAGAATCCCAACTGTCATGGATTGCTCTATGATTCTCGCAATTAGTGATGGTATGTATTAAAAAAATATTACAATTATTTTATAACAAATTTTAAATCGTATTATATTACTTATTTTGCTGTTAGTTACCAATAATTATTGTTCTATTGTAGGGAAACTAGTGGAATATGATGAGCCGACGAAGCTAATGAACAAAGAGGGTTCTCTGTTTCGCGATCTTGTAAAGGAATACTGGTCTCATTCTTTGAATGAGAATATATAGAGCATAAATTCAAAAAATTATATTTATGAACTCGAGAAATTCATGATATGTGAACTTTGGAAGACTAAATAAGGATTATAGCTCTTAATTATTTTGTGTAGCGTACCTTGGAATTCGAAATGTATTCTTGTACTTTAATGCAATTATGTCAAAGTATTTATTAGAAAAAGTTCACCTTTTGTCCATATTTATGTTTACAATGGTATAATTGTTCCAAAATAAGAGCAAATATAAATATTCATTTTTATAACAACGTCGTGTTGGAAAAATTCAATTCTTTCAATCAGAAAGGAAAATACATATCGATGCATCTTTATTTTACAATCCGTTTGTTAATAAACTTTTGTTCTTGAAAAAAGCAGTAAAAGGGAAAGAATTTTTTTTTTTAGAAATAAATAAAATTCTCCGTGCAGGTTCGTAAAGACCCAACATATGTCCATCTTAGAGGTATACATGACATTCACTACATATGTCCAGTCGGGATGAATTGGAGGAGAGGCTGGTGATATGTATTAAGATGGTAAACGAAAAAAATATATACAACAAGAGATAATATTGAATGTTACATCAAAATTGTGTAAATGACAGTTTTTGCACTATCCAGCCGGACCATTGATTAAAATAACGACGCAATAGCATCGCTATAGCGCAAAGCTGATTAGTCCAATTTTATACAATTAATTCGAGTAAATAAACTTGATACGTAGAATGATGTTGGACTCTTTGGAAAATGGTACAAATCAATTATTATTATGTAATAGAAATAATATATATATATTTGTTGTGCAAATGAATAATGTTGAATATTACTATTTCGTTCAGAAATCAATTTCAATAGTTAAAAGAAAAAATATCAAACAACAATCAACAATAAATGAGTCATTCGATAAATAACAGAATCATATCAATAACATTATTAACATATCATCGATTTATCTGTTAAAACCAAACTTTCTAATGAATGTAAATTGGCCTGGATCGAGACATCCAGTAAGATCAAAAAAATCATTGAAAAGGGCAACATCAGATATAGAGCCGGTTCGCTCTATTCTGGGGTCCCCCGATGAGAATGAACCGCTAAGAGGCAATAGTGAAGGAAATATCTCGATAATTAATCGAAATAAATTCTGCAATTTTAAATCTAATCTATTTCTTTCAGAAAAGATGGGAAATTTTGACTTTGAGGATGATGATGCCCAACTAATAGACTATAGAAACGAGAGTGAAGTCTATGGGCCAGCAGGGCCCCTCTGAGCCGTGGGCTCACAGGACTTAAATTGCCCTTTAGGCAGCCATTAGGGCACTACCAATTATCAGTTTAATCATGTTTTGAAAAACTTTCAATTTTCTCTCAATTTTGTTTTGGAATGTGCGTGGTCTTGGAAGTGACTCGAAACGTAAACTAGTAAAAGACACCACAAGAAATGCTTGTTGTAATATTTTTTGTATGCAAGAAACAAAGCTAGATGCAACAAATTTCTTTGATATGAAAAAAGTTTGCCCACCAAATAGTAAATCATTCTATGCGAAAAATGCAATTAATAGTCGGGGGGGGGGGGGGCTTACTAACGGCATGGTCGGATGATTTCTCGTTGATAAGCCACCATGAATTAACCTTCTCAATCTCAACAACTCTATCCCTAGCAACGGGATTTAAGTTCGTTCTCACTAACATATACGGCCCAATAAACAGTAACGAAAAAACCCTATTCCTAGCTGAACTAAAAGAAATAAATCCAAATGATCTACCTTCAATTTTAGTAGGGGATTTTAACTTAATTAGATCACTCAATGAAACTACGGGAGTGGGCCATCTTCCGAATCACATGCTGGCTTTCAACAGTTTCATAGATGAGGAAAATCTATTCGAGGCCCCTCTAGCAAACAGAGCTTTCACATGGTCGAGCAAACGGCCACAACCGACATTTTCCAAACTCGATAGAGCTCTACTATCGAATCACTTTATTTCTTTGAATACAATATCCGAAACCAAAGAGCTCCCAACGGTAACATCCGATCATGTACCACTAAAACTCACAATCTCGGTGTTCAAAGCAACAAACCAAAAACAGGCAAAGCTTGAGCGAGCGTGGCTTCGAAGCGCTGAGGCAAAGACCACCTTCGTCAACACATGGAAAAAACCACACACCTCTGACAATCCCGCCAAATCATTCATAATCAAAATAACAAGATCATCGAAGGCGATGGCGGAATGGGCAAAAGTAAACTCGAACAACTATGATGAGAACCTAAAAATGTGTAAACTTGGAATCCAAGCTTTGGATTTAATTGAGGAAGCAAGAACCCTAACGGCTTCAGAGTTCCAATTGAGAATCGATATAAAAACAAAAGCACAAGAATGGGCAATCCAATCCGAATCTAAGTGGCAACAAAGATGCTCGGAAAAATGGATAAAGCTCGGGGGATCACAACAATGCTTATTTTCACGCAATGGCAACGTCGAGAAGAAATAGAAATTGAAGGAAACACAGTTTTGGATCATCGCTAAAATGGTACGTAGGACAAAGCTCGTGGGCATACGAAACAGATTAGTAAAACTAGTATAACTTTCAGTAGGAAACTCCGATTTGAATGGTTCAAATTGGGTTAGTTAGATAATGAGATTATATAGAACTTTCATGTTGTAATATATTTCATTTGAGCGAAGTATCAGTGTCGTTCTAATAGAATACCGAAAGGGTGCGACAGTTTGACATACAGTCAGTAAAACGGACGTAACGTTCGGATCCGAACTCCAATTGGGCTGGGCCAAATTGGGTTGGAAAGATAATAAGATTATCTACAACGTTCGTAAATGTTCAAAGTCGGTTGGAACGATTTAATATTTTCGTTCTGACAGAATACTGAAAAGGTGTATGCAGTTTTCTGTTTGAAAAGGTGTATAGAAGATATACATACCTTTTGGCCCATCTTTATCCTATGGAGTATATATAGGATGTTTATCTCTCTCTCTCATAAGGCTAATTATATTAGTTTAATCAGGAAATTAATGGAGTTAATTTAGAATTAATCCAGAAATTAAGAGACTCTAATCACTTGTTGAAAGAGTGCGAAGAGATTGAGAGAGAAAGAGAAAAGAGGAGAAAAGAGTTTTCTCCGTCTAGAGAATCGAAACGCAATCATGCAAGTTCGCCGGTGCATCGTCTAGGCAGGTGCATCCGCGACCGAGATGCTACGACTCACGGTGGATACGGGTAGAGGAGCGACCCATGTGGCTCTTCGTTGTGATCAAACCGGAGAAGTAATCGAGTAACGGGCTGTGGAAGCATGCGGGCATGGAACGCACGAAGACAACCCGAGGCGTGTCGAAACGGTGGGAGACGTGCGGTATGGGACGTACGGGCTAGTCACCAACGTGACACCGAAAGGAAATAGAAGGCGGCGATCAACCCTTCGTGTGCCATCAATTTGGCACTGGTATAGATCTATCCTTCTAATTGCATCGTACCCTCGAAGTTGTGGCGTGATCTCGGGAATCGGGGAATCGGACCGGGCCTTCATTCCGCTGCGCGGGCCCGGGGTCGAGGATATTCCCCATCAGAAATTTCCGAGAAAATGGATATAAAAAAAGCTTTCGACAATGTGTCGTGGCCGTTCCTACTAAAGCTCCTTAGTGCTAGAGGATTTCCGAGAAAATGGATCTCATGGGTTAGAAATCTATTGATATCATCTTCTTCCGCCGTAGTGATAAACGGAGATATCTCTCCATATTTTTTCCATCAAAGAGGTATACGCCAAGGCGACCCCCTTTCACCGTTATTATTTGATATAGTGATAGACACCTTACAACAAATAATGTCCAATGTTAGGCCGTTACTAATTACATCATCTCATGTGCAAGCGGAGGTACTCCAATATGCGGATGACACGATTCTATTCGTGGAAGCACATTCGTATAATTTGAAAATTATATCTTATGCAATAGATCTATTTTCTAACATAACGGGTCTCGAAGTAAATTGGGATAAATCAAGCTACTCAACGATGAACATATCAAATGATCTAACCTCGATGCTATCCAACCTCCTAAATGTGGGAAAAAACCACTACCAATTCAATATCTCGGTACCCCCCTCTCATTGAAAAAACCGAAAAAGATCATCTTTCTACCTTTAATTAAGAAACTACAAGATAAAGTCGCCTCATGGAAAGCCAAGGTACTATCAATAGGAGGTCGACTAACATTGATACAAGCAACCTTAGCTTCCATTCCAACATTTTGGATGCAAACTATCGAGATACCGATATGGGTAATAAATGAGTTAAACAAAATTATGCGGGCCTTCCTATGGAAAGGAACCGATAAATGCAATCCCGAAAATTGTTTAGTTAAATGGGAAAGAGTATGCATGCCACGAAAAAACGGGGGGATTGCAATCCCGAACTTGCAAATAAAGAATAAAGCATTGCTTATTAAACATCTCTGGAATCTAGATAATAAAAAAGAGGAAATATGGGCGCAAACTATACACAAAATATATGGTATAGTCAACTCAAATGAACTTGAGAACATACCCGCAAACTCCCTATCTTTTTTTCTGAAAAGTTTGATCAGACTATTACCAATATACCGAGCTTCTACTACGGTCACTGCCAACGCAACGATTTGGAAATGGGAGTCAAACGGAGAGTACTCCGCAAGAAGCATCTACTCCTTCTTAATTGATCCGGGTATACGATCAAAGTGGCAGGAAAATATATGGAAAATTAAAATACCCATAAAGATCAAGATATTTTTATGGCTAGTTCTGGAAGGACGATTGAACACCAATGACATACTACAAAAGAAAAATTGCCCAAATAACGGAACATGCGGCTTATGCAGTCGTGAGGATGAATCGGCAATCCATCTCCTAGCGTGGTGCCCCTTCACGATAACGGTCTCGAGAATAATTCAAGTAAAAACAATGCAACCAGTGAGATTTGAACCTCAACCCGACTTATACGAAAGTTGGCAAGTACACCGGAACAAGTTAAACGGAGATCACAAAAGGGACTGGGATCTCATTTGGGCAGCAATGAGCTGGGAAGTATGGAAAGAAAGAAATGCGCGGATATTCACATCCATAACCAGGTCTCCTCTTCAAATAGCCCTTAAAGCGGTAGACGAAGCAACCCTATGGAGAAGGATGAACCCCCTGAAATCAAAATGAGGATCTAAACCATAAAAACCCTCTCAGATAGGTTATTTAGTTTCTTTTTTCTTCTTTTGCTTTTTTACTGATATCTCACTTGTAAATGACTACTTATTTATAAAATAGATATGAATACCTTTGGTATTCTTTAAAAAAAAAACATATCATCGATTTGTATCCACAACATGATAACTCCATTATATCTTGTTCCATAGATATTTCAATTTATTAATAAATGAGTGAAATAGATTTGGTTTGTGTTACAAAATTAAACAAGACCTTACAGTTTTTTGAAGAGCCTACTAGCTCAACTAGTAACTGCAGTACTACTTAAATCATTTGTCAATCACACGCAACAAAAAATTGAAAATACAAATCATAACCTTACCATTAATTAGGGAAGAAAAATAGGAAACTAATTGAAATGGACAAACCAACTAATCATGAAATGAAGAAAATGAACGAGGAATGCTACAGGCACAGAAACAATCTACCGAAATTATCCCGAATTCATTTTTTACATATTAAAATATGTGGGACCCACTGTGAATCATTCCATATATTCATCTTCTGGGTGTTTTCGGTGGTTTTATTCTGGGTGTGTATACTTTTTGAAAATGACCACTAATAACAAATTAATTTTTCAAATATCCAAATTATCCTTTTTACAAAATTAATGATATGCACAAAATTTCATGATCATCATAAAAAAATTGAAATGGACAAAGCAACTAATCATTTGTACATAGAAACACCTTTTAATGATATGAACAAAATTTCATGATCATCATAAAAAAATACAAATCTCAATGCAAATTCAAGGATTAAAAAATATTAACTACCAAATCTTTGATACTTAATTAAGTAAGTTGACATCTCATATATATATATATATATATATATATATATATATATATATGCTAAGGAGAATCCAAAAAAAGAATCTATACCAAAATATATCGAAGAAATGAGCAAAATATACTTTTCATACAATCAAAATATACCGATAATTTCAACACGCTTACACAGCGAACTGACTTCAAATTAATGAACATAGACAAAAAGACGTAAGTTTTTTTTAAAATTTTCAGGGATGTTCTCTAAGTTTGAAAAAAATTAGAGAAAAGCCCCTCCGCCTTTAATTGTATTTATTTTTGGCCATTGGATTCTTTTTGTGGATTCTTTTTGTGAATTCTAGTTAGCACACACACACACACACACACACACACACACACACACACACACACACACACACACATATATATATATATATATATATATATATATATATATATATATATATATATATATATATATCGGGCCGGATTTATGGACAAAAAAATTAGACAAAAAATCAAATACAAATCTTCATCAATTGTTAGAAATGCTTGGATGGGGAGGTAGTGGGAGGTTATTTTAATCACAACAATTTATCATGATTTTATCAATGGTTGAAAATTTATTGTTTACTTTTTTGTCCAATAATTTGTCTATTGATCTATTACCTATATACAACCCATTTCATTTTCTCAATATTCTGAAGTGAGAGAAGAGAGAGAAAGAAGAGAAAATATAGTTTTCAGTTTTGGATTCGAGTTTGTGTGAGATAAAATGCAAAGGGCTCGACGATTGAACTAGAACAATCATCGATTCTCCGTGAAGTATACATTATGGTGACATAAGTGTAGAGATCTTCAAGTGAGATGATTGTGATCGGACCGGACGAAGAAATCAACCAAGATTAATGTTTTTTGTAGAAAATTAAGTACCGAGATTTTCCGAATGCCTAATTGGTTATTTGGGTGCCAAGTCAGGGTGAACTAAATTGATTTGGCTAATATAATGCACAAGTGTTATAGGATTGAACTTAGAAATGGTGGAAACATAGAGATTAAGTTGAAATTTTTTATGTGAGGTAATTGGGATGCAAATTGATATTTAAAGACGATTGAAATTGGTTTGACGAATTACGACATTAATTGCCATTTTTTGAAAGATTAGGCGGAGTTGAAGTTGTTTGGCATCTAATTGGGAAGAAATTCAATTTGCAAGGTATGTTTTCGTTGTGAAATCTAATTTCTTCGTTGATTTCTCAATCCATGAGAGCAAAAAAAATGAAAAATATCTGACTATCTATCAAACTATTTCTTTTTTGTTGTTATATACAAATGATTATAGAAATGAAAAATATCCACATTCCACAAGGACGCCGATGCTAAAGGGAGGGTGTACTACTGGAAAAGGATAAGTTTGTCTAAATTTTATTGCTCGATGCATGCTTTATCCTTGAGCTGTGTATGAAGAAGGAAACCAATCAACTATATACCCTAAATGATGTGATTTGGATTCCTATCACTATAATACGCGACATACTGTTATTAGATAATCAAATTCCATTTGTTGTTAGTCACAAACTCGTCATCACCTGCATGGCCCATTAATATATCCTGAGGTATATTAATCAGAGGTAGGGCTGGCAAAATCTGACCCGACCCGAAAAAATGACTCGACCCGTCCGACCGAATCCGACTCGATCCGACCCGAAAATATTGAAAAGTCAACGACCCGAACCCGAAACCGAAACCGAATGACCCGAACCCGAAATCGATCCGAAACCGAAACCAAAACCGACCCGAACCCGAAACCGAAACCGACCCAAAACCGAATGACCCGAATCCCGAACGACCCGAATCCCGAACGACCCGAAACCCGAACTAACCCGAAAGCCGAATGACCCGAAACTCACGACCCGAATGACCCGAAATTCACGATCTGAATGATCCAAAAATTAAAAATATTATTGTTAAAATCAATATAATATTGCTAAAATATCTCGGAATCAATAAAATAAATCAAAAATTATCCGAAAACTAAATTTTTGGAAAATCGAAGGATTCGAAATCAAATTTTGTGAAATCTTAATTACCCGAAAATCAAAATAGTCAAGACCCGAATGACCCGAAAACCGAAATGGCCCGAAACTAAATGACTCGAAAAACGAAACGATCCGTACCCGAGTAACCCGAAAACCGAAACAACCCGGAACCGAATGATCCGAAAATCGAAAAGACCCGAACCCGAACGACCCGAATGATCCGCAACCAGAAACGATCCGAATCCGAAATAACCCGACCCGAACCCGACCCGACCCGACCCGCCGGATTGTCACCTCTAATCAGTGGGAACCGTTCCGTGCAGAACCGCCTAGTTTTAAAAGTTTCCTTGCCTCGATGTGAAATTAACCATGTACTCCATTTGTACCATGAATTATTTGTGCCCATACAGAAACCATATGAGAGCAAATTAAGGGGGATTGTGAGAATTTCCGCAAGAGAGAAAAGCTTGTTTGTGATCTCAACTTGAGTGAAACCATCTCCAGAAAATGCGGAGCAGGAGTACAATTTCGAGTGAAACAATCTCCAGAAAATGCGTTCGACGTAATATATCAGGATGACATTCTAGAACTACGATAATCAATCTCCTCGCCTTGACCAGAGATGGATGTTGGTTTTTACCTCCTTAGCTTAGTCGGCGGCACCTCCTTGATTGTTGGGTTGAGGTCGGAGGTCTTCTCTTCTTCGTGTCGAGGTCGGTTGGCCTTCTTGCTTTGCTTCGGCATTGATCATGTGGCAGGTCTCGCGTATTTTGGAAGGTTTGTGCAGTAAGGAATATTTTCATATTTTCACAGGGACTAGATAAATGATTTATTTTGTAACAATTACATTAGAGTGAATAACTAAACTAAAATATTAACAGTATAACGCGGACATTATGTTAATAAGAAATGAAATAATCTCTTTTTTTATTTGAAGATTTTATATTATAAGATCCATAAAAAGAAGATAACAGTATAACGCGGACATTATGTTAATAAGAATTGAAATAATCTCTTTTTTTATTTGAAGATTTTATATTATAAGATCCATAAAAAGAAGATAACAGTATAACGCGGATATTATGTTAATAAGAAATGAAATAATCTTTTTTATTTTTATTTTTATTTGAAGATTCTACATTATAAGATCCATAAAAAAAAAAGAGACGAACAGGCATATTTGCCGAGATGCATGAAGCATGTCGTGTGATTTGTGTCCATATATTATAAGAAGTGCGAGGCATTAACTCACAATATATGTATAATATTATTAATATTAATATATTAACTTTGTACTGTTAATTTGAATATAAAACTAACATGCCAAAATATGATAATGTCATTTTAACCCTTTTCTTTATTGGGAAGATCTTTCGTGTGTTTATATATTTGAGGCCATATATCATGTCCCTGAGATTCTTCCACAATTCTTTCACTGTAATAATTCATGATTAATTCAATAATTAGTGTTTTGGATTAACGATTAATTCATAATTATTATTTTTAAATACTTATAATTAATCATTAATCAGTATGGATCTTAATTTCATATTAAATTTTTAGTAACTATGAATTAATTATTAATTTATTTTGTTTATTATGAGATTAATTAGTGTGGGGAAATTGTGGGGGCAATGCATAGGAAAAATATAATTGTCCTATATATATTAGGTCTTATTGATGGAGCGAGTATCTCGTAGCAATATTAAAAGTAAAAAACATGAGCAATGATTTTCATTTTCAACGTACGTGCCTTGGTGCCTTGATTGTCGTTTTAAATAATTTGGCCTTCGGGTAGTTTAATACAATTATATTATACTTTTTTTATATCTAAAATGTTTTTTTTTTTATATTTTCATATGTCAATTATATTATTTTAAATATTGATTATACATATTTCAATGATTTATATTATTATTTGTACATAATGTATTTCAATACATGTATTAAATATTTCTATGTTTGTTATATATATATTTTTAAAAACCGACAATCCTAATAATAATACTTTGTGTCGAACTCTTTTTTTTCATAAGAATTCGGTGGGTACATTTTGGAGGAGAGTAAACTTTTTTTTTAATATCAGGTTTACGTTGAAAAAAATATATAGAATTTTACTCTCCTCCAAAATTTACCACTAAATTTTTCATTATTGAACTATTACATTTAATTAACGTGATAATTCAAACATATCATTAAATATTCATTAATATTGATACCAATTTATAAATTCGAATAAATGTTAATTAAGTATTAAGTTAATAATTAAATATACTAATTAGAGCATAGAGTAAAAGCTGGAAAATATATGATATTTTGAATTGAAATTCCAACTGATTTTATAATCTCGGTGTGATGTTTATCAAAAAAATTTAACCCACCGGGATTTTAAAACCCGGTGCCACCGAGATTTAAAAATCAATTCTAGAATATTTTCAAAAAATGAGTTATTTTTTGAATTTTCTTCCCAAAAAGGTTACATGCAGAAATGCTCCTAAATTAATGTCATCCACGATGTCTGTGGACATATTTCATGCGAATATGATTACTATCAGAATTGATGGATTTTCTATATATTCCCATGAGAATTCAATCTCTTCAAATATTAAATGTTAAAATTATTCTATAAAAATTATTTATTTCGCATAATTTCTAAATTTGTAAAAAAAAATGATACATCAACTAAACATTAATATTGTTTATGTCATGAAATATTATTTCATAAAATAAAATTTTTTAACATAAAATATTACAAAAGATATTTCGAAGCTCGAACTAAACAGTTTTTTTGGGTTTGCCTCGGTGGTATTCGAATCTTTGACTTTATAAAAAAGTGTGCAACCTACGAACACAAATTTTATAGTTCTATTCTATCTGAACCATATCTTGAGCAGAACTCCACGAAAAATATGACCTAACATCCCCTAAAACAGCCTTGATACAAAATAATCCGAATATGAATATTTTATCACGAGATAATATTCAATTTAGAATTAAATATCAAAATCCAAGATAAAATATGGATACGGATATGATTTGACAATGATCTATGATCTGAATTGGATCCGAGCGGTTGCGACTTCTATATATATATCAGAATCCCATAGGGTCTACCATGTATTACCAGCCTCTCTGTTTTATTTTTCTTCATCGCAGAGAAGACGAACAAGGTTAGTTTCTTTTGTTATTTCATAGTTTTATAATTATAAATTATAAATTATAAATCGTATATAAAGACCAAAAATCCACCCTGCTTTTGGAGGTTTCATAAAATTGCCAAATGATGCCTAGGAAGAAATTAACAGATCAAAGTATCTTTTGGTTGTATTTCTAAAAACTGGTGTGTTAACAAGTAATAATAAATCAAATAAATAAAAATATTTGTCAACCGAAAATCTTTTACGAGTTGAATCGAATTCGTCATTCGTTTATTTACCCTTTCGCCATCCGTTAATCTAACACTTACTCGGGAATTAAATCTTGGGATTTAGACGGGACTGATTTGATCGAACCGAAGTGTTTCTGCAAAAATATTTGCAGTATAATATTCTTTTTTCGTATCAGAGCAAATATAGGATATGGATAATTTTTTTCTGAATACATATATTATACAATATTTTACTTGAGAATACGGATACGAATACAACCAAAAATCCAGATATCAGGACGAATAAATACCATATTCCAATATCTATAGATTATGATACTAATAATATTCATATATCTTCCATCATATTTTTTTTTCTCTTTGAATTTACTAGGAGAATACTCGCGCTACGCGGCGAACATGTAACTTATGTTTTCATTGTAATACAATTATATATTTCTATGATAATATTAATAATATCATCTTAAAATAAAATTATTTGAATTCATTTATCTATGATTATTCATATGTTTTATAATTATTTTACATTATGATAAACAAAATATCTCATTTTTTAATTAAATAATAATACTTATATTAGTGTCGTTATATAATAATATATAAGAATAAGATATAATACAATTTTACGAAAAACGTAATATTATATCATTCTTCATAATATTGCATACAATATCAAATATTAAAATAATGAATCATACAACATATGTAGTAACACGTTATTAATTATATAGTTGTAATATGATTCAAAATGCAATGGAAAATATAAAATAATATAAAACTTAATAGCGGAAGTAATTTAATAAATAATATCAAAATTTAATTTATAATAAACATATACAAATTATTTTATATCATATGATTTCTTTTTATTTTACATTTTGTAAAATAACAATACAATTTGATAGGTATTTATAAGTTTTGTTTAAGATGGATAATTTTTTTTTAAAAATAACAGTTATTTAGATGGATAAATTTTTTTAATTCTATTATTTTTTTAAAAAGTTTTGTTTGTTTAAAAACACAAATATAATCTACTTTGTATTTTATGAGATTTTTATTGTTATAATTTTTTGAAAAAATAAATAATACTACTTAAAAATTCTATTATGCAAATAAAATTCTTAAAAATATATTATGTAAATATGTATCTTTAAAAATTGATATTATGAAAAATGGTATGTATGAACTATGCTAATATGGATGTCAAAATAAAGAGAAAAATAAAATGAATATATTTGATGGGTTTATAAAATTAAATTTCCAAAATAATACTAATATATGTTGTATTTTTATAATATTACATATTAAATTATTAATCTTTCATATATGAACTTTTCATATTCCATTGCTTTCACATTTAATCATGTAATCTTTTGTGAAATGTTAAATAATTGATCAGACTTGGTCTAATATGATTCTAATCAATAATAATATGCCATATCATTAATGTAGGATGATGTGCCTTTCTAAGAATGCTTAAAACATGGTGTAAAATAATAACACATAAATGACTATACAAAATATGATCTTTAAAATATCTAACAAAAAATTAATGATTGAGATTAAACCACATCACTACATCTAATGATTCAAATTAATCCTTAAAAATAATAATACAAAATGCATATTTTAAATGATCAAATATAATATTAATGCATATGATGAAGCCACATCACACAATCTAATGGTTAATAATCAAGATAATCATGATGATGTGGCTTCATGAGGAGGCTCAAACATAGGTGCAAAATAAGGGGGTGGGTAAATTTTTAATTATTGTTTCAATTAATGATAGTTAATTATCTTGAAGAAGAAAAATGCTTACTAAATCTAACAATTGACTTAGTAATATTTTTATATATTAATAATATTTATAATTTTATAAAATAATATTGAGGATAAAATTTAATATTTACAATGAGAGTTCCGTAATTCAATATGTTTGTAGTAATAATATAATTAGGGTATAGTGTCATTTCAATATACGAAATTAATTCATATAATCATATTTGTATTGGATAATATTCGAATCATATTCGTATAATCCTCAAAACCAAATCCGTATCTGGATGCTACTTGTATTGTATTTGTATCGATAAAGATAAAATAAATATGGACACACGATGACAAATATTCGACCATATCCGCGCCATTTGCACTCCAAATTCGACCATATTCATTTACTACATACATGTAAGGGGTCTATATTGACCGTGTTTGACGGTTTTGGATCGAGATTATTTCAACTCAATAAGAACGAGTTTTGAATTTTTCAATCCAACCCAACTCATATTACTTACAAATCTATTCGACTAAATCTTGGACGAGTCGTGCGATCTGGCGATTTGGACGGGTTACTATGTATATACTATTCCCACATTTGTTTACCAAAACTATACAAAAGAAAATATATTTTAAGTAAATCATAAAAATACTTCTAAAAAGTACACCAATTAATGAAAATATACATAATTAACAACTCATTCAATTATGAAAGTCACATTTTGTATTTCAACCATCAAATATAACTTCATTGATATAAGTCTTACTTCCTGAATTTATAATGAATACATTAATATGAGAAAGTTGTTGCAAAAGCTCCACAGATGAATCAGGTAACTACAAAAAAAAAAAATAAGATATCTGTACACATTTAAGAATAAATATATTATAAAGAACATACTAAGTAATCATTAAAATTAAAAAATAATCAAAAAAGATATATTTCATCCACAGATAACGAAGGTAAAAAAAATACTACAGATAATCAAATAATCAAATACTTGAAATTTTTTAAAAGAAAAATATTCAATAATCAAGTTCATTAACTTTTCTGTTCTTCATGAATTTCACATTTTTTTAAATTTTCTTGTGTAACTTTACGTACAGCAATAAAATCTTTCAATAAATTAACTCATTACAATTAGTATTTATAACATACAAAAAGTCATAATCGGCAAATCTTAATAATAAATTATGACAATAAAATTAAAAAAAAAACATAACTTATGTTTGCAATATAAGATGAAATAAATAATTACAATTTTTAGTCGCACGGGTCGGGTCGGGCTAGTAAATATTTTTAACTTCGAACACGGAACACAAATCACATTGTACGGTTATTTGAAATCATAACTTTCAAATCCGTTAAAGACGGTACCCATCGGTTGGAGTGTTTTATGTACATCCCTACCTATTATGTCACCTCATCAATTAATAAAAAAATTTATAATAAAAAAGTTTAAAGGGGGATTTCGACCACTGCTCTTCTAATAAATCTAAATTCTTAAGATTGCAGAGTTTAAGTTGTGAAATTAACCCATTGCTCTAGACCATGGTCACAATTTCAAATGGTTTCTCTCACAAATTAATCCCAAATTATTGGAAAATAACATCAACTTATTTTGGATCATAGCTTTCTTTCAAGAATACTGCTAAAATGTCCAAGTTTTTATAATTTTAGGTACATCTATGGATTTTTGTGATAATTCCGTTTGTGAAAAAGGGGAGAGTAGTATCTATGAACTTACCACAATTCATGATAATAATCTTATAAATAAAAATGTATCGAAGCCTTTGGTTAATGATATTAATATATATGAATCGGATTCCAACGCAAACGTGACACCCCTTTCAAACGCGGGGTTCTTCAGCATAATGTGTTTTTGGTGGTTATATCCATTAATGAAAAAAGGATATGCGAAGCCCTTGGAAGAGAGAGATATACCCAAGCTCGGTCTGAAAGATCGAGCCGGGACCCTATATTATATTTTTTTGGAGAAATTAAACAAAGCAAAACAAACAAGTTCACCGTCAATATTTTGGATTATAGTTTCGCAACATAAAAGTGAAATTTTGGTCTCGGGTTTCTTTGCGTTACTTACAATTCTTGCTGTTTCCTCGGGACCCATAATATTAAATTTGTTCATAAAAGCTTCTTCGAGGCAAGAGGATTTTAAATACGAAAAATGTGTGTTGGCGTTAGGATTATTTTCCGCTAAGGTTATTGAGTCCCTTTCTCAAAGACAATGGTATTTTAGAACTCGAAGAATTGGGTTGCAAATTAGGTCGTTGTTATCTGCCTTGATATATAAAAAGCAACAAGGATTGTCAAATTCGGCCAAACTAATCCATTCTACTGGTGAAATTATGAATTATTTAACCGTTGATGCGTATAGAATTGGCGAGTTCCCTTATTGGTTCCACCAAACATGGACTACAGGTCTACAACTATGTATCGCTTTAACAATTCTCTACAATGTGATTGGTCTTGCAACGATTTTTTCGTTAGTTGTAATAATATTAGTTGTTGCAATCAACGTCCCGTTAGCAAATTTACAACACAAATTTCAAAGCAAATTAATGGCGGCCCAAGACAAGAGACTCAAAACCATGTCCGAGTCCTTGATGAACATGAAAATACTCAAGTTATATGCATGGGAGGGAAATTTCAAAAAAATGGTAGAAAATCTTAGAAAAGAGGAACATAAATGGATTAAAGCATTTGACATACGCAAATCATATAGCTTGTTAGTGTTTTGGTCTGCGCCAATTTTAGTCACTGCAGCTACTTTTCTATCATGCTATTTTTTAGGAATCCCTCTCGATGCAAGCAATGTATTTACATTTATTGCTACTGTGCGCCTCGTAAAAGAATCCATTCGTTCGATTCCTGATGTAATAAGTGTTGTGATCCAAGCAAAGGTGGCATTCACTCGGATCTCTGAGTTTTTGGAAGCCCCGGAATTGCAAAATGAAAAAGTGAGAAATGACGGGTTTCTGAATTTTGAGAATCCGATAGTGATTGAATCGGGCAGTTTTTCTTGGGATGAGAATTTATCAAAACCAACTTTGAGGAATGTGAACTTGGAAGTGAAGAAAGGAGAAAAGGTTGCGATTTGTGGAGAAGTTGGATCAGGAAAATCGAGTCTGCTTGCAGCTGTCCTTGGTGAGATTTCGAAGACTCATGGAACGGTACGAATCTTACTCAATATTCACCCCTAAATGTATCATCATTAACGATTAAATTTTTGTTATTAATTACAGATCAAGGTCAGTGGAAAGATAGCAGTTGTGTCTCAAAATGCATGGATCCAATCTGGAACGGTTCGAGAGAATATCCTCTTTGGTTCGGCCATGGATGAGAGAAGGTATTGTAATTTAGCCATTTCGTAATATTTAAGCATTGACAAAACTCTAGTATTACAAAACATTTAGAACAACAAATTACCTTTCGATATTATAACGAGAGATCAGTAATTTGATTGCTAATTGGACAATTACTTATTTCCTTTTTAAATAGGTATCTGGAAATTCTAGGGACATGCTCATTAGTAAAAGACTTGGAAATGTTGCCTTTTGGAGACGAGACTATAATAGGCGAGAGAGGTATTAATCTCAGTGGAGGCCAAAAACAACGTGTCCAACTGGCAAGAGCACTGTACCAAAACGCTGATATATATTTACTGGATGACCCTTTTAGTGCAGTTGATGCCCACACAGCTACCAGTTTATTCAATGTAAGTTTACTTAACAAATTGAGAAGATAATACTAGTCACATCTTATGTAATTATATTATAATAAATACTAAATAGGAATTACTAATACAACTTATTGAATCGACTATTATTACAATATCCGCTTTAAATACTTTAAGGCTAGTTTTGGTTTATCGGGTCGGCAAATGGTTCGGTTTATTCGAGAACTGAATCGAACAGTCCAAATTTGGTTTGTTTGGTTTGATTGAAGAATAGGTATTCTTCGATTTATTCGGTTTGTTTCTATTTTATCGTATTGAGAATCGATTAAACCAAACGGACTGAATTGTATGTAATTTTTTTCTTCTTATATGTTCATTTTAAAATTTAGAATTTGGAAAAATTATATTACAACTAATATAATTATATTTATGTGGTGTGTTTTATTTTTATTTTTTGTTAAGTAAAATTCAAATTTTATTAATGATATAGTTTATTTTATGATTATTAATTTCTTTGTTCAATCGAAAAAATCAAATAAATTATTCTTATTCAGTTTGGTTTTTAATTGGTTCAAAATTTAGTTCGGTCGATTTGAATATTGTTCGGTCGATTTTAATATAGTTCGGTCTAATTTAAATTGATTTGGTTTTATTCAATTCCATTTGAACCAAACTGACTTAATGAAAACCCTGCTTATATGATATAAGAGTAAGGGTGATTCTATGGTATGACCTTTTCAAAAGGGTATTTTGGAAATTTGTAATTAATTAGATATTTTCAATTAAATTAGTTTCCTATTCGAACATTGCATTAATTATTATTTAAATTAGGAGATTGAAAAATATCCAAAATGCCCTTGTTAATTTGTATACGAATTAAAAAAAAAGTCCTACCATAGAATTATCCTACCATAGAATTATCCAGTAAGAAATGATGGGACAAATAAGCATAATGATTTTCTCATTATTTATGATTATCGGTACTTATTAATTACTTCTATGCATTTCGAAAGGGTGATTCTATGCATTTCAATAGAAAATTAGAATGATTATTTATGATAGGATTTTGATAAATTTGTGCGAGTTTTATGTATAATTATTACTTAAATGAGTTCAATTTAAATATAACTTTAAATGAGTTTAATTTAAATATAACTTGGTACTAACTAGATAAGATTCTTTAAATTTGAGGTTTTTTTATTGGACTTAGAGCTGAATTTTTTGCGTAGGATTATGTAATGAGGGCATTAGCAAACAAGACCGTTCTCCTAGTTACTCATCAAGTTGGTTTCTTATCAACATTTGATTCCATCTTGGTATGTTTACTTTTCGACTCTTTTTGTTTTTCTCGTATTTTTTTTAAATTTTCATGATTTTTCAACAATTTTGAAATTTAAAAATATATTTGTAGTTTTTGTTAGAGGGAGAAATTTTCCGCACATCCTCTTTTCAAGAATTGTTGGCATCTTGCGAGGAGTTCCAGAAACTAGTTCATGCACATAAACAAAATGTCGGCTTGAATCGACTTAACAAAATAATCCCCGAAAATAAAAATATTCATGACAACACCCTTGCGATAACAGAAATCGTATCCCTAGAACAACAATCAACAAACGACGTATCGGATCAACTAATAAAGGAAGAGGATAGAGAAAGGGGCGACACCGGCCTAAAACCCTACAAGCAATATTTATCCCAAAACAAGGGATATCTGTACTTTTTTCTAATATGCATGGCACAATTCTTTTTTGTTTCCGGGCAAACTTTGCAAGATTCATGGATGGCTGCAAATGTGCGAAATTCGGATGTTAGCACGCTTAAACTAATATTGGTTTACACCGCTATAGGATTTCTGATGATTATCCTTGTGTTCATTAGAACCGTTTTTGGGATTGTACTTGGTTTAGAGACTTCTAAATCGTTGTTTTCTCAATTGCTAAGCTCTCTTTTCCGTGCACCCGTGTGTTTTTACGATTGTACTCCTCTTGGAAGAATTCTAAGTCGGGTGAGTTATTTTTAGTTTTTTTGTTCGTTAGATTCATTTGGATTGTTAAGTTTTTGTGCTTTTGGATTATAACCACAAAAATGGTATGTTATATTTATATACATACTGACAGTGAATACTGAATAATGGTGAAGACTATCAGTGACTAAATTTAAAAATATATTGCATATAGGTATCTTCTGATTTGAATTTAATGGATTTGGATGTACCGTTTGGATTTGGATCGGTTGTAATTTGTACAATGAGTACATACTCAAATCTCGGAGTATTATGTGTTATGACATGGCAAGTATTATTTGTCGCCGTCCCAATGATCATTTTAATCATTCGATTACAGGTATGAGATAATTACTTTTTAGTGTTTAAGTATACTATTTGTTACGATTTTATAGTTTGTTTGTATTGATTATGATTAGAGAGGTTTTGTGGTTTAAAGTAGGATAGTTATTAGTTTAATTGAAGCCAAATCTATGTATTGGATTTAGAATTAGCAATAATATTTGTACATCATTTTATGTAATTTTCTAGTATTTGTTTTGTGTTTAATGATGCATGTATATGTTATATTCTTATTAAACACAACTAAATGAATTAATTAGTATTTCAGTAGTTATTTTGAACAACATCAAATAAGTCAACATAAATAAAAAAATAAAAATTTTATTAAAAAATAGTTCATTTTTTAGATTATCAAGTTTCTTTTTCGATTCAACAAAATAAATCAAATAAAATTTTGATTTATTCGATTTGATTTTAAATCTATTAAAACTGTGTTCGATTCCGTTCAAAACGATTTGGATTAATTCTATTAGATTTGAACCGAATAGATCAAATGCCCATTTCCAAACTCAAAATGCCTATATTCAACAAAATAATGGAACCTTATATTTTTGTAGTTGTATTGGATCTGATTTTTGTAAAATATTTGCAGGAAAGTGCAATAAAATGTCCCAAGTACTGTGTAATTTTGTAAGGATCATAGTCAGTCATTCGGGATACGGCAATAATACGATACTGGATAAGTTCGTGTATAATTCGGATAGTGCGTTTTTTCATACGGCAAAAAATTCGGACCTAAAAAACGTGAACGGATAATATTCGTATTCGTATAGGCCCGTGTATAATACGATTTTTATTAAAAATTCGGTTCAAAAAATTCGGCAAAATATAATACCGCGAAGTTCGCGTATTTTTCAAAATTCGTATAATTCGTGTATTATTCGCGAATTATTCACGAATTGACTAACTTAGATCATGATATGACTCGTGTAACTTAGAAATTGCAATACATAGAAACAATTAAAAATTCCCAATTTGAAAAATTCGACAAAAAATCACTGAATTCGGCAAAAAATCGGCCGAATATTTTTTGGCCATAAAATTCGCGAATATTTCCAAATCATTGAATTGGATACGCGAAGTTCACGTATTTTTCAAAATTCGTATAATTCGTATATTATTCGTGAACTATTCGCGAATTGACTAACTTAGGTAAGGATTCGCATAACATAATTAAGAATGGATTTTTGTTGTTCGATTTGATTTTTCATTTTAAAGAACATAAATAAACAAAATTATTCGTGTTTTCGGACGACGTCAATACTTACCTGCGTAATTGACGTCATACCTGATCACTCCTCCAATCCAACTGAAAAGGCAAAATTGGACGCGCTCACCTCTCTTCACATCCTTATATACACGCCCCAAATTTCTCTCTAGATTGCATCGATTTTCAGCTCAATCAGTCTACTGAATCTAATTGACTTCAAAGAGCGGTTCTTTAAGCGTCAAATTGAGAGAGAGTGAGAAATGGAGAGTGGTTCTAGCAAAAGGGTTTTGCTCACAGCTAGTGATGACGAGGTTTCAATGGGGATCGTGTATAACCTCGCCAAATTCGGTTGCAGGTATGGAAATTTGTACACCTCAATTGGAGCTTGTTTTGGGTTTTGTTCTTCTAGTTTAATTGTTCTGTTTAACCACGTCAATTTTCAGCAGAAACTAAAAAATCCCACTTTTATGTAATTTGTATCATAATCCTCAAACTACCCTAATTTTGATCCCTATGATGGCGATCGTTATTGAACTTGTAGTATTGGAAAAAGATTCAAAGTTTCTAACATTTTGTTATATTTTCTTTTTGTAAATTTCAAGGTTGGTATTGATGGGAGATGAGAGTTCTCTAAACAAAATGGTTAGTGAGATCACGAGTTCATTGAAGGGTATCAAACAAATTCAAGTGGTTAATTTGGATTTCGAAGCAGAAAAAGAATCAACTTTTGATTCCGCCGTAGATAAAGCTTGGAATTTCAATGGTGGATTGGATGCATTTGCTAATTGCTACTCTTTTGAAGGTAGGAACATAAGCAAATGTGCCTTCTTTCTGATTCACAATGAAATCACACAAAAATAAATCAAATTTTAATTTTTAACAGGGCCAATGCACGATATTTTGGACATAACAGAAGAAGAGTACAAAAAGACAGTGAGAATAAACATAATGGCACCATGGTTTCTCCTCAAGGCCGTCGCAAAGAGGATGAGAGAAAATTCAGATTCAGAGCCAAATTCAAGTTCAGGATGGTATTCAATTGTATTTTTAACTCAAATTCTTGGTGCTGAAAGAGGGCTCTATCCTGGTTCAGCGGCTTATGGGTCCAGCCTGGCTTCTATTCAACAATTAGTTCGTGTAAGTTCAGCAATTTGCAGTAAAGCCCCTCAATCATGTTAAATTGCAAAAATAACCACAATTCTTGCCTTTTTGGTTCTAATTCTACTTTGTTAGAGATGATCAGGGCTTAATACCTTTCTTAGTTAATTACATTTTTTCTTCATAGATTGACAAACTTTCAAAAGGTCCCTCGGTTGTGCCTAAATTGTGAAAAGAACCTTACGTAATTTTAAAATACAATATTTCAGCTTGCAGCAATGGAGATAGGGAAGCACAAGATAAGAGTGAACTCAATTGCAAGAGGTCTCCATTTAGGGGATAATTATCCCGTAAATATTGGAAGAGAAAAAGCCGAAAAAGCCACTGGAGACGTGATGCCTTTGAAAAGATGGCTCGATCCCAAGAACGATTTGGCTTCTACCGTTCTGTACCTGATTGGAGACGACTCCAGGTACATGACTGGTACCACTATTTTCGTTGACGGTGCTCAATCTATTGTTAGGCCTCGCATGCGTTCATTTATGTAGTTTTTTATTTTTTTATTATTGGATGTTTTACTTTGTTACGCATTGTGTAATAAATAGTTTGAACTAATAAATCAAGATATAATAAATAAATAAACACCAGATTAGAAGAAACCAATTACAATATATACAATTTAATTGGATGAAGATGGAAAGAAAATTAGAGATGCATGTAGGGATAGAAGGAGAAGAAAGATTGAACTGTGGTGAGAATCAACAAGAAGAACGCGGCCAAAACCGAGATCATTGTCCATGGACTATTGAAATAATCATGAACGAGTTTCGCTCTATGTTTGTTCCATCTTGAGTGACAATACTCATTTATTTCTGCAAATAATTCAGCAAAATAATGATCTCGATAATTTATAAAAGTACCTTTTCCAATGATATTAAGATAATCGGCTAATTCTTCCTCGCTCGCTAATACGTTTTCGATTACATCGCTTCTTTGGAGTACCTCGACATCGTATTTCGTGTTTATGAGCAAGTCGAGAAGCACGATGTAACTGCTTAGATTTCGAACGTGGACGCAAAGGCATACTTCAAGGGCGAGAAGGTTCGGGTAAAGAGGTTTGTGACTCGTATCGATCTTAATATGTGGGATTTGCATTATGCCGTTTGTGAAGGTTATGTCGAATTTATTTTCGTAAGATATTTTCTCTTCGAATTTCATGCCAGCCTCTTTGAGCTTTGTCGCGCATGGGATCACGTGTTGTCTTTGTTCCTGATTTATTCCCACTGATCTGCTACCAGAAAATCTTGATAGAGCAACAAAAAAGAATGTTATGTTCAAAAAATTAATTGTCTCTCTATAATTCATTATTAGTCTTACTTTACCAATTACCATGTTTATATAACTATATTATGTTCTATATGTTCAAGAAAACTACTATAAACCATCATTTTTTAATTCAATAATCATCGAAATGAATTGTTAATTAAGTATATTGTCTCTAACAAACCTGGATGGCCAACATGAAATTTGCGTATCTGTGGAAGAATCACACGGGGAGTTGATTCGCGGCACAAACCATTCATGATACAAATGGAGCAGGTGACGAATTGGTCCTCGCAATTGTAGAGCCGGGCCAAAAGTCTCTTGAGCCAAGAAAAGGTTTTTAAGAATATCAAGTAGATGGCAACGATTTGGGTCGATTACTAGGGAGAAGAGTTTTTCAATGACGAAAAAGGGTATTTGATTTTCGAAAAGAAGCAAATCCATCCATATCGGGTCAAACAAAAACCCGGGCCTACACATTATTTCATGCACTTTCTCAAAGTACTTCATACTCAACTCGAGAATAAAACATCCATCTAACAGTAACATCTCAACAAATTCGTCGCTGTTGAGATCAATCCTCTCGTTATAACAATGGCGGGCATCAGTCTCGAGGATTTGCATCTCATGAATGTACGTCTTGAGACTGGAGACCGCATTACGAGCAATAAAATCTCGGAGATATCGTAACTTGTATTCTTCCATGGCTTGAAGATTTCGTCTTCCTCGATAATATGGGCCGATCGAGATGGCACATGGCTCAAATAGAGATTTGTTTAACTCGCGATGGAAAAAACTAGGAAGTCGATAGATCATGAATCGCTCCATGTCGTATAGTTCGTGCAGCGGTAACGCTTCCATCCGGTGCTTCAAGGAAGCATCTAAGCTTGCCATGTTTCCCGCCATTGAGTTTTCTTCTTTGGGAAAAAGTCTTGTGTGATTTGTTTCTCTGTTTTATTTCTTGATTTTGTTTCTATCATTTGGAAAAGACATGGGCAAGTTGGAAAGTGCCATGTAAATGGACATATTAATATATTATTATTTTTGTTAATATATATTTATTTATTTATCAGGTAAATTAGATTCTATACATATCAAGCTTGTTCTTATTCATTGACTTCTCTACCAATCTCCAAATGAAAATAAAAATAAGAAAAACTTACTGGCATACAATACTATGAGAACGATATCTATTGTGGGACCCTCGAATGTAAGAAATCTCAAAAAATAAAAATAAAAAATCTTCAAAGCTTGAAAAGAAATAGGGGAATTCTTCAAAAAAAACCCAACTTTTCTGAAAATTCTGAAAAACCCCCTATCTTTTTTAGATTCTCTCAAAAACCCCCTGTATTTTTTGCTTCTTCAAAAATCCCCTAACTTTTTTAGATTCTCTCAAAAACCCCCTATCTTTTTATTATGTTTTTTAAAAAAATAACCATTATACCTTTTAATTTTATTTTTTTAATTTCTATAATTTAATAAATAATGAATATATATTAAACTATTATAAAAAAATTAAAAATAAATAATACATGATATTATAATATTATAATAAATAATATATAGTATTAAAATATTATAATAAATAATATATTGATATTAAAATATCATTTTCAACAATTATTATAATATTTTAATATCAATATATTATTTATTATAATAATTTAATATATATGTATTATTTATTATAATATTTTATTATCATAGATTTGTATTATTTATATATGTACAGGCGTGGTACCATAGAGCGCCAGGCGCTGAACCATACCGCGCTAGGCGCTGAACCATACCGCGCCTTTCTCTAATTACTAATTAACGAACAAATGATGTAATTAATTTGAAATAAACAAAGGCGCGGAACCATACCTCGCCTTTTACAAAAGGCGCTGAACCATTCAGCGCAAAATACATTTTCAGAAATATTTTCAAAACTTGGTTATTTTTGCAATTTTGTTTGAAAACTTGGTTAGTTTAGAAAAATTTCCCTAAATATAACATATTTACAAACTTTAAAAACATCTCTAAAATCTGCCTAGAACTTTCTAATATAACCTCTCAAATCTTTATTTTTACAAAATCATATAAATTATGTTATATAAAATTCTTTTCGAAATATTCAAAATATTTTTACAAAGAATCACGACAAATGTCAAAACCTTATTTTTGATATTTATTACAGTTATTCTCCGCATGTTTTGCAACCCATGTGTGACATATGGATGTGGTATTCCCCACATGGTGTGCATTTTCTCGGAGTGCAAAATCAATTTTTTTGTAAAAATCCCGATTAAACGGTCATGAGTGGACCGACTCGATTACTCTTTGCTTAAAAAAAAACATGTTCGCTTATTTATTCAAGTTTTGACTTTTTTTTTGTGATTAATCGAGTTTAAATTGTTTTTCGTCTAATTTTATAAACACCTAACCTTACTCAAGAAATATGTTTGTATTCAATTATGACTTTGTAACATGCCATTTAATTCGATAATTTTTATTACGACTTTGAAAATTTAGCTATGATGTTTATGTTTTGTTATATCTTTAAAATTTGAAGTATAATTATTTACATTTTGAAAAATATAATATTATGAATGAAAAAATATGATCGGTTATAATGAACCGTTTAGTAGCGATTATATAAAGCCAATATTATTAAAATTAAATTAAAATATTATTTAAATTTGAAACTGATATTAACTTTTGATTTTTTTTTAGTATTTTTATTAAAATTGCTGAATTCAAATTGCTATTTTGGACTTTAAAATTGAAATTATGATATTTATGTTTATATTTATTTTTTAAATTTAATTATATTATATTTTTTTAATGAAATATAAAATTATACATGATAAATTGTCAACAACTAAATCAACCTATGAATGTCGCTTAAATATCATTTAATCACTGATTAATCAAATAAATCATTAAATCGATTTCGACTCGGTTCGTTTACGTGCTTGAGCTTGAACGAGACCTTCTATGGCCTTCTGTGTGCGAGATCATTGTAACACAAACCGTAAATAATGAGCAGCTTGATTTATGATTTATTTGATTGACGAGTAGCAAAATATCTCATATTAAAATCAAATCAAACAAACCTAGCCGAAACACGTAGAACGAGAGGATTAGATCACACAAACACCACCATGAATGTAAATGTTTCAACCAAAGAAAGTGCATGGCGCCTATGACACGTGCCATCTTCCACCGCCCACACGTACCATTTCTTAACACGTCACTTTGTAACTGAACCACGAACACTCCAAGCGTGTGTGCACTGCTCTGTTTCAGATTTTCAGTTTCAGATTCAGTTTCGGTTTCACCCCTTACTGCGAGTGGAGAGAGAGAGAGAGAGAGAGAGAGAGAGAGAGAGAAAATGGCAAAGGTGAAGGATGTTTATGTTTCTATTTAAATGGAGTTTTGTTTGCCAATTGTGATTACAAATTTGAAATTTGGACAGGAGAGAAGGAAGAAGTCAGAAGAAGATGAATATTTGATTGAGTATTTAGGAAAGAAAGAAGAACAAACCCTAATGGAGGTAATGATAATCGAATCATAATTGATTCTGCAAAAGAGAAACAAAAATTAAAACAAAGAACTTGATTTTCATCAGAGCACCTCCATTACGTTGTTCGAATTTAAAAATTGAAATAATTTGTCGCTCATTTCAAATAGTTGCAGCCTCAGCATCAACAAAAGAAGATGGTTGGGGAAGAAAACATGGAGAACAAAATTGAACAAATTAGTATTGACAAAGGTAAATCAAAAGACGAAGACGAAGAAAATCATGGTAAAATCGGTGGAGAAGGAAAGAAAGACGAAGAAAAGCCGCCTCCTCCCCCTGAGTTTGTGGTGATGAGAGTGCTCATGCATTGTGAAGGGTGCGCAAAGAAGGTTCGTCGGTGCATTAAAGGCCTAGAAGGTATATAATTAGTTTTAAATTTTTAATCAATATTAGGATATATATTCCAACATGTTATTGATTCAAGTGAATGTTTTTGATTGTTTCATTTTCTTTTTGAGAAGGAGTGGAGGGCGTGGAAACAGACTGCAAAACGAACACGGTAGTGGTGAAGGGGAAGAAAGTCGCGCAAGATCCGAGGAAGGTAGCGGATCGAATTTATCGAAAGAGCGGAAAGAGAGTAGAAATAATTAGCCCCATACCTGTACCGGTACCGGTACCAGTTTCGCCACCTGTTGTGGCCATTGTTGAAACTGATCCAGAGGAGAAACCGGTAGGAGAGGTGCACAAAATTGTGGACAAGAAATAGGTAAACTTAATCAGTACAAAATACATATTTCTAATTTCGATATAATTTTTTTAAATTATAAGGATTAATTAATTTGAAATTTTTTGAAGGCTCAGGGAATAATGGTAGTATTAAAGATTCATATGCATTGCGAGGCTTGTACCGAAACGATAAAAAACAGGATTCTAAGGCTTAGAGGTGTCTCTCTTATTTTTTATTTTTTTAATTGAATTATAAAATTAATGCAACAACCTTTTTTCGTTTGTTTTTTCGAGCAGAGGTTCAAGAAGTTGTGGCAGACTTGAGAGCATCCAAAGTTATGGTGAAAGGCCATTTTGATCCAAAAAGTTTGGTACAATACATCTACAAGCGTACCGGCAAAACAGCGGTGGTGGTCAAGCAAGAACCGGTAATTAATCTTTTTAATTTTGTCTTATAATACAAATCAAATTGAAATGATTATTGCTTTACTGTAACAGATCTATGGAGCGAATCACGCGTTGACAAACCCAAAATCGGATAATGATTCTAAATTTGACAAAGAGGACGAAAAAGAGAAAACAGAGAAGGAAAAGGAAGAATCGAAAGACAAGGAGATTGTAGGAGCACCATTGACTACCGTGGTTACAGTGACAGGACCCGGTACCGGTACTGGTATGGGCGGTACAATGGGGAACTACTATTGTTATCCGAATTATCCTGTGGAGTACGGGTATCAATATCCTCCTTATCCTCCACAGGTATTCAGTGATGAGAACCCTAATGCGTGTGTTGTTATGTAATATGATTCGAGAAGTATGGAATTTCTGCGATCTGTGGTCCTGTCGAATGTATTTTACAGTGGTTATGTTTGGTCGTTGGTTGTGAATGTGATGTTCGAACCTTTTGAAGTACAAATTTTGCTTATCTATAGTAGAAGTGTAAGATTTTTGTAAAATTATCTTAAAATATGGACTACTTTAATCATTCATAAACAATATCGAAGAAGCCTTTCATGACGCATATAAAAAATCAACATCAAATTATCACACTTGAAACAAATACGACGGAAACAAAATAGCCGAAAGAATCAAAATAATCACAAGAACTTCCAAAATAATTCAATCAAACAAAAAACTTGTATCATATCATGACAATATCATGCGCAAATGGATGAATCAAATATCGCTTTGCATCTTGAAAGAAAAGTAGCCAGGATGAAAATTAATGACGGAAGCGCCTTTGGAACGTAAACACGGAGACCAATGTTTGCACCGTAGAAAGAAAAATTGCCATCAAGGAGCTGGTAAACGAAACAGCCGCCCAAGGATTGTTAAAGAACTCGTGGAAGAACCTTGCTTTGTACCGCGCAAGCTTAGTTTCACAGTGCCGATTAACTGCTCCAAACAGGTCCGTATAATAATGGCCGTTAAAGTCGATAGCGAGTTGTTGGCTCAGTTGCCCGGCGAACTTGATGGCTTCGTCATCGCTAGGAAACAAGTTGAGAACAACATTTGCTCGTTGTAAGAGCTCCAAATCTTTTTTGTTTTTCATAAGGCAATTTACTAGAATCATCAAACCCGTCCATCTGCGCTCAGATTCAGCCACGCAATTCTCGAAGGCCAGAAGATTCATCACCAAAGTCCGTCTTGTCGAGTTTATGACGAGCAGAGGAATCTTGATGATGTCCTTGTTGAAAGTCACGTTAAATATATCTTGCGGGGTAAGTTTTTTCGTCAGCTTCACGCGAAATTCATGGAGTTGAGATGCGGAAGGAATTACTTGCGGAACATTGTAGTTCTTTTTTTCTAGTATTGTGGAATTATTGGAGGCTATGTTTGATTCTCGAGATGGTTTGGATAGACTGTGGTAGAAGTGGAGAAGATGATGAGTCTCTCCCCATGGCCCGTTAACTCTGCTTGCGTGTATACCGTCATGCAAATATTTCGTAAATAAATTATTTATTACTAAACTCCTTAAATCCGGCAAATTTGCCGTAGGATCAGAACCATTGTTTCCTTTCACCAAGGTATATAACTCCTCGAGAATACAGAAAGGGACCTGATTTTCTAACATGAGCAAATCAGATAGGATGGTTACGGGGTCCCATCCTGCGCGAAAAAGGATATCGTGCTCCTTCTCTTCGAGTTTAAATAAAAACTCGAGAATGAAACAACCATCAAGCAACAACATGTGAACGAACTCTCGACTGCTAAGATCTATCTTCTCGCTGTAACATTCTCTAGCACGCCCCTTGAGGGCTCTGAGTTTTCGGATGTAGACCTTGTTGGAAAATGTAAACACAAAATTAGTTGATAATTACTAATTTAATGATCTAAAATGGTATAACTAAGAGTGTGTATTATATTAAAAGAAAAGATTCGTTAAAATCCAACCTCGACACCAACTTCCTCATTGCGAGCTAGAAACTCTCGTAAAAACTGACGCTTGTGTTCTTCCATGTAGCAAGTCAAATCGCTGTTGCGGTGGTATGGACCGATGGAAACCATCTGAGGTTCATAGAGATCCTTAGAGGTCTGGGAAATGGAAGGGGCGGCACGGAATATCGTGGAGGTCTCGCTTTTTATCACGTCCTGTGGAATGGATTGAAGATATTCCTTCATGGTTTCTTCTAATGATTTGTTACCATTTTGCGCCATTTCTCTCGGAGGAGAAAAAGAAACTTCTCAAAAATGTAAGGTCAAATGAAAGGAGAATAAGCCAAAGGTATGAAGTATAGAAGAATGTTGAAGGGATTCTTACATGGTCTTTGCATTATGCCTAAATTGCAAAAAGTCTATACACTAGAAAAAAAAATAGTTGTTCCATCACTGGAATATTTGAATTTTTTGTTTTGAGGAATCATTCTTCAATCTGAAAACATGTCTTAGTGCTCTTTTAACGTATTATCTGTATATTATATTACTAAATTTATTATAACATTGTTACAATAATTATATTTATAAATACACTTAAGTCTTAGCTTGAACATTCATTAATTAATAAATATCAAAAATATCTTGTGAGAAAAACCTGTCATAAAAAAGTGGGTCTACAATACAACTCCCCTTAATAATATTATAAAACGGGTCTATCAATGGCAAATTCGTCATTGAAAATAATAAAATCGGTAGTCATACAAAATCGCCGCGTTAAGTAAAAAATCGCTAATAGAAGCATCTTTTAGTGCAGTATATTATAAACCGCCGGTGAAAGTACCAACCACGAAACGAGTTGATTTTGTTTTGTTTTTTTATAACCGCGCAGCAATTTTTTTTTTTAAAAAAAAGCGAAAAAAACGCTCGACTCTCAACGCCTGGGATGCGCCCCACGAGACGCCTTTGTTGTTCGAGCTTCGACGCCCAAATATTGACCCTAGGAATGATGATTATAAACTCGAATCAGTTTTTTGTAGTTCTGTATTTTAAAATTTCATTAAATTCATCAATTTGTGCATAAATTCACCAAATTGGGGGGTTTGGCAACATTTTAGCAATTTGGGTTTTTAGCAATTATCCATCCGTTTGGTTTTATTATGAAAATATGAGCAACATGGAGGTTATTTTGCAAATTTTCAGAAATTGAAAGGGTTTATTTTGCAAAATTTCTACAATATAGATTATTTTTGCAATTTTTTCATAGAGTTGGAGTTTTTTGCTTTTTCGGAATATTGGGATTATCTTTTTGCAATTTTTTAACAATATGGGGGTTCATCTAAATTTTATGTCCACTGCAAATTTTCAGAAATTGAAAGGGTTTATTTTGCAAAATTTCTGCAATATAGATTCTTTTTGCAAAAAAATTTCATAGAGTTGGAGTTTATTGCTTTTCCAGAATATTTTTTGAATAGGTTGGCAAAGCCAAGTCTAGGTTTTGTATTAAATTAAAGTTTTGTAATTACAATGAGGTGAAAAATAGGCGGTAAGCAAAAATGCGCATTAGTCTATCTAGGTGTGTGCTTCTCTTCAGTTGCCGAACTTGCTCCAAGTTGCTGCCTCGTCTATGGCTGTCGCCGCCGTGTGTTCCATCGTTTTCAGTTTGTTTTGGAAGATTCTTCGATTTCTTTCTTTCCAAATTTCCCACATTACGGCCAAACACAACGTCTTCCATTCTTTTCGTTGGTCGGGTTGTTTGTTTGTCAGGTGTTTCTGCCACGCTTCTTCGACCGTGGTCTGACCTTGGTATGCCCAATTCGCTCCCTTTGCGCTTTCCACTAATCTCCACGTTTGTTGTGTGTAGGAACATGATAGCAGAAGGTGGTCCCTAGTTTTTGTATGGCTTTGACAGAGAACACATGTTGGGGTGTTCGGCCACCCTTTGCTAATCAATACGTCCGCCGTATTTATGCGATTGTGGAATACCAACCAGAAAAAGACTCTAACGGCGTTCGCGTGTTCCATATTTCCTTTTGCCAGTGCACCTTAATCCCCGGATTTTTTTGAAAACTTTTTCAGAATGTTGGTATTATCTTTTTGCAAATTTTTAACAATATGGGGGTTCATCTAAATTTTATGTCCACTATAAATTTTCAGAATATTGGGATTATGCCGGTGATTATGTCAATTAGGTGATTTTTACCTAGTTAATATATAGTTAATATATGGATTAGTGGTTGATTTAAATATTGCAAATTGTTATGAACGACGATAATTATTAAGAATTGAAGGGTTCGTTATAATCTTTTATATTTTTCGGTGTGGACAAAAGCATCGTTTAGCATATTTCTAAAAAAATAAATGAACAAAACAAGCTGGCACTGAAAAAAAAAAGATTTGGAATTTGAGGAACATTGAAACTATAAAGTTTGGTTGACATGGAAAACTTCTTTCTCTATTTTTTTTTTTTTTTTTTTTTTTGTTACTTATTCTCTAGGCCGTTGTTAAACTTAAATTGATTTAAAAAGATATTTGACATTGATTTGATTTATAAAAAAATAAAGATCAAATTTTCTTATCATGCATAATTCATGGGAACCACTTCTCTTTGACTCTCTGTTATGTTGCTTTGAGAATCTATCTACTTATTTTCAATTGGTTGAGGATATAGATGACATTTTTTATTTCATAAAATATAGATGATATTGTAAGAGTTGAGAAGTTATGTTTATTTTTTAAAATAATGGAAAAGTTATAGAAATTTGAAAAGTAGCACATGAAATAATCAAATATATCATATAGTAATAATATAAATGAAATTCTTGCATATAGGGGTTCGAACAGGCTATTTATGAACAATTATCACTGGCATTTTATTATTTAAAACATACATGTATTAAAATCACGGGCATTTCTTACTTTTATTTTTTATAATTCTCTAGTTAGGATTAAAAAAAAATCTAAGAAAATATCCGACGGACAAAACAGGACAAAACAAGACAGAGTTATGAATAAACGGAAGTTCTATCATACACCATTTTTGTTTATGATACATTCTTTTTTAATGGTATTTTGACTAATTATGAATTAATGAATATTTCAACTAATTTTTCAAATGTATTTATCAGTATGCTAAATAAAAAATTTGAATTGTTCATAAAAAATTATTATACATCCTTCTGAATACCCAAAATACATTTTTAAAAAAGCCTACGATAGAACTTCCCGTAAAGGGGAGAAAAACAGTTCAATCTGCATATAACAAGAATAACTAGTAATTTTACTTAATATAGTGGTAAAATAATTTTAATTAATATAGTGGAAGGAAGGACTAGCTGTGGTTATTTTATTTTCCAATTAAAAAAGTTAAATAATAATAACAAGAACGATAGAAATGAATAAACCGATAATTAATAAATAATCACACAAAAAATGAATAAACGGATAATTTATAAATAATCACACCAAAAATAACCCATAATTAACACATGATCACACCAATATCACGCAGCATACATGTGTAAAACACTTATTTTGCTCGAGAAGTAACAAAATCAAATTACTTGTAGGCACGCCGGTATGTGTACACCGAAACAAAAGTTTGCGCCGTAGAAAGAAAAATTGCCATCATGGAGCTGGTAAACGTAATAATTGCCCAAGGGTTGTTAAAATACTGGTGTAAGAACCGTGCTTTGTACCGTGCGGTCTTGGTGTCGCACTGCATGTTAATCAGTCTAAACATGTCAGAAAAATAATGGTCATTAAAATCCACGGTGACTTGTTCACTCAGTTGACCCGCAAATTTAAGGGCTTCGTCGTCGCTGCCAAACAAGTTGAGAACAACTCCGGCTCGTTCTAAAATCTCCAAATCTTTTTCATTTTTCATAATGCAATTCATCAGGATCAACAAGCCCGTCCATCTCCTCTCGGGTTCGGGCACACATTTCTCAAAAGCGAGAAGATTCATCAGCAATATTCGCCTTGTCGAGTCAATGACAAGCTGAGGAATCTTCATTACGCTTTTATTATATGTCACGTTAAATATATCAAGCGGAGATTTTTTCTTCCGCAGCTTCACACGGAATTCTTGGAGTTGGCTAGCGCCGGGAATTACTTGCGGAACATTGTAGTTCTTTTTTGGTTGTATCGTGGAATTATCGGAGATTGTGTTTGTTTCTCGAGTTGGTCTGGATAGATCATGGTAGAGGTGAAGAAGATGGTGATTCTCTTCCCATGGCCCGTTAATCCTACTCGGGTGTATGCCGTCTTGCAAATATTTTTTAAAAAGATTATCTATAACCAAAGTTCGAAAATCGAAGGAAATAATAGTGCCATTGGTTCCTTTCACCAAGGAATATAACTCCTCCAGAATAAATAAAGGAATCTGATTTTCCAACAAGAGCAAATCAGACAGGATGACAAGGGGGTCCCATCCTGCTCGAAAAAAGATATCGTTCTGCTTATTTTCGAGTTTGAAAAGAAACTCGAGAATGAAGCAGCCATCAAGTAATAACATCTGAACAAATTCATCACCTCTAAGATCTACCTTCTCGCTGTAGAATTGGCGCGCCCGTTCCTTAAGATCTCTGATTTGTTCAATGTAGACCTTTTTGGAAAAAGTAAGCTTAATTAGCTGGTAATTTGATGATCTAAACATGAATATTGGAGAATGAAGAATGAAAGTTTATTACAAATTGTTCAAAATAGTAGATATATATACCTCAATACCAACTTCCTCGTTACGAGCTAGAAACTGACGTAGGAACTTATGCTTGTGGTCTTCCATGTAGCGAGTCGTTTCACTATTGTGGTGGTATGGACCGATCGAAATCATCCGAGGTTCATAAAGCCCCTTGGCACTCTGGCGAACGGAAGGGGCAGCTCGGAATATCGTGGATGTCTCGTTTGTTATCTCCATTTTTGGCATCGATTGAAGATATTCCTTCACGGTTTCTTCTAATGATTTTTCAACATTTTCTGCCATTTCTCTTAGTATGAGAAACAAGAGAAAAAGATGGATTGTAAGGTCAAATGAAGGAGTAGAGAGTTTGAAGGCATGGAGAAGGTTAACTTTTAGGGGACTCTTAAAGTAGCAAAATCTTAAGTAAAGCCCCTCTATTTTTCAAAAATTAGATTTATTTTATTTTTTTCTGCTAGGTTATATTATCACAACTAAAATTGAAAAATAATATTGTCAACTTATGTACTATTGGGTTTTAACGAATGATATATAATATGGGAAATGTTATGATGTCAGTCCAACATTCTTGATGTGTCAATCGAAATTTTTTAATTGGAGACCATGGATTTGGATGTTAATCAATCCAATATAATTCCTCAAATTGAAGAACAAATTTCCTCAAAAAAAAATGTAATTTTTTATTTTTTCAAAAAATATAATATATTTTCTTATAAATTAAAAAACAATATTGTCAGTTTAAGCACTGTTAGGTTTTAACTAATGATGTAAATTTTATTTTCTTTGTTTCTTTAAAAAAAAATGGACTTGTTTATAGTTTTTCGATGATGTTTTTGTTTTGAGGATTTTTCTGAAAGATTTCTAAAAACAAAGAAATTATTGAAAAAGCAAGCTAAGCTAGCATTGAAAAAGGTAAAGATCACAATTTATAATTCTCAATTGAAAATTTTTACTTTCTCCTCGCAACTCTTCTTTCCCATTCTTTATGTGTATTTCGAAGAGAATTAGTGAGTATAATTAATAATTCAATTAATGCATAAAAATAATTTAATTATTAATTTCTACGTATCAATAAATATACATGCTAATTAATTATTAATTTATTTTTACATGTAAATTTGATGTTAATTGAGTTTATTAATCTTTTGAAATATGTGTGGATGATGAGAGAGTGAATTTGTGAGGCATAAGTAAATTGACAAAAGAGTGCCTCCATTTTCTTTTACCAAGTTCAGAAATCCATTTCCGAAAGGCTGTTCGCCTTGAAATTTTCTTGTGTTATTTAGTTTAGCCCACTATGAATATGTAAGAAAAAATAAAATTCCTTCCATTTTATAAGATATCTTGAATTTGTCTGAATTCGTAACCAAAGACTTAAATTTAATCCATCAAAACATTACAATTAAATTATAATTTGTGGTCTAGACGTTGACATTCATCAGGAGTTTAATATTTTTTTTGTTTGAGAAAATTATTGCATAAAATCTAACAAAAAATAGCCACTTAATTGGGCCCGTTCGGCGAGTAATGAAAGCCCAGGATTTTGATTGTATTAAATCCTAGAAAAGTTTTAATTTTTCTCTAATTCTTCTGTGTAAGAATCAGTACGGTACCGATTAATACTGCAACAATCTTGTAAATTGGTTTATTTTCTAATTATTTGTATTAATTGGGTGAAGTGTGTTGTAGGAATTGATTGATGGTGTTAATCTTCGTAGGTACACGCAAGGTGTTCGACGAAACTCCTTGGTAGTATTTATGAACTTTTTTTCCTAACGAGATGTATGCAATATGCATATGAACTTTTTTATTATTTAAATAAAACCTTAGTAGGCATTTTGTTTGGCTAGTACTAACAAAAATATTATGCATGCTAAATCCTTAAAACAATTTTACTTTATATAATTTTCAAATTACACATAACTAATACTAACTAACACGAAAACATCGATAAAATTAACGAATGAAAGCTGCCAATTAAAATAAAAAAAAAATACACCAAGGAATGTGAACATGTTTTTTTTTTGCACAAAGAAAACAAAAGATAGCAAGGCTGAAGTTAATTACGGAAGCGATTTCTATACGTAAATAGTGAAACTAAAGTCTGCACCGTAGAAAGAAGAATAGCGGCCATGGAGCTCGCAAACGAAATAGCAGCCCAAGGATTTTTGAAATAATCATGCATAAACCGTGCTCGGTACTTTGCAGTTCTCTTATCGCAGTGCAGGTTAACAAGTCCGAACATGTCAGCAAAACAATGGCCGTTAAAGTCGATGGTAACTCGCTCGCTTAGTTGACCAACAAACCGAACCGCTTCGTCTTCGGTTGGAAACAAATTGAGAACAATGCCTGCCCGTTGCAGAATCTCTAAATCTGATTTATTTTTCATAACGCAATTCATTAGGACTAGCAGACCGGTCCATGTCCGCTCAGATTCAGTAACACATTTCTCGAATGCGAGAAGGTTCATCAGTAATGTTCGTCTTGTTGGGTCTATGACGAGCTGAGGAATTATTAGTGTCCCATTGTTGAAGGTCACGTGGAATATATTTCGAGGAGTAATTTTCCTCCTCAGGTTCACTCCGTATTCGAAGAGTTGCGTGGCCGAAGGGATTACTAGCGGAACATTATAGGTCTTCCTTCTTGGCACTTTTGAAATTGAATCATCATTGGTCATGTTTGTTCCAAGATTTGGTAATGATAGTTGGTGGTAGAGGTGGAGAAGATGGTGAGTTTCTGCCCACGACCCTCTAACCTGATTCTCGATCGATTGTATGCCATCGAGCAAATACTTAGTAAAGAAATTTTTGGTTACTAAGCTTCTCAAATCAATTAGAACTCTGTGGCTACTGCGGCCATTTCTTCCTTTCGCGATGGCATACAACTTCTCGAGAATGAAAAAAGGCATCTGGTTTTCTAATAAGAGCAAATCGGATAGAATGGCCATGAGGTCCCATCCTAGCCGAGATAGACTATCAATTTCGTCTTCCTCGAGCTTGAATAAGAGCTCGAGAATGAAGCACCCATCAAACAACAGCATCTTAATAAACTCGTCATCCGAAAACTTTATCTCCTCGCTGTAGCACTGGATAGCGCGCTCCTTTAGGGCTCTGATCTCTTGGATGTAGACCTTGTTAGAAAAAAGTTCAAATTACTTTCTCGTCAAGGATAAAAATAAAAAATTAATCCTCAACATTCTACTCATGCAATCAATCGAAAAAGAGTGAGTTATTACTAGTTTTTTTTTGTAAAAAAAAAAAGAAGAAGCTAACTTACCTCTACGCCGATTTGGGCATTACGATCTAAAAAGTCACGTAGGAACTGATGCTTGTATTTTTCCATGTAGCAAGTGATTGTATCATCACGGTGACGGTGATACGGACCGATTGGTACCATTTGCGGTGCATAGAGCTCCTTATTGTTGTCGGAATCAAATGTGGAGGCTTGAAAAATAGTGAAGTTCTCGCTTGTTGTGACCTTTGCGCGTGTCGATTGAAGCAATTTCTTCACGGTTTCTTCCAAGGATGTTTCGATTATTTCTGCCATTTCTCTCAACGAGCAGCAATAAATGAATGTGTAATTAATAAATAGATGAGAAGAGTATTGTGAAGCTTGAAGAAGGCTTAGAGGCCCTTAAATAGGGTAGCATTTCCAAACTGCAACACCCTTATACTTATCAATTATTTCGAAAGAACCCTTTAAGAAATTAAAATCGGCCACCACAGCTAAATTTCTTTTAATGGTGTTAACTTATTTCATGTGCTAATCTTATTATGTTCTTTATAGTTTCTTTCACCTAGCTAGTGTTGATTTTATTGTAACACGAACGAAATCAACTGTTTTATTATAAACGAAGAAAATCTACATTCACATTAAGCAAAAATAAATTATCTAGGGGCTTTTGTGAACTTCTTGAAAGGAAAAAAAAAAAGAAGACCATGATATTAATGTATCTTTCTGTACAGGTGAGAAGAAGAATATAAGAAAGATCTGGCAATGTAAACTAAAGAAATACGCATCCGATTCGGGTCGGGTACGGGGGTAGTGGTACCACCTCGGATCCGTACCAGTTGGTACCCGAATTTTAATATACCAATTTATCCTTATTTTTATCAATTTACCCGAACTCGTACCAGTATGGTACCCAAACCCATACCAAATTTTCAGATTTTGAAATTTCAAAATTTGAACAATCTCGTGATTTCAAAACTTTCACTAAATCATGCATTCTGTAACTATTGATTATGAGTAAAGGGTTTGGGTTCGGAATCGGGTACGGTTAATATCCGAAACAAACATGTACGGATATGGGAAGGCTTACCCGCCCGACCCGTCCCATTGACAGCCCTAATAACGAAGATCGATTGACTTGAAGTGTCAGATTTAATCAAATTATTTTCTGACAATTTTTGTGGCAGGTTGGCATCCTTGGTTTTTTCCAGTAAAGCATTGCATATTTGCATATCATGCTTGGTATTTGTAATTATGAACTCTACAGAATCTTGGATACATAGAGAGTTTGTTTCCAAAGTCAATCCCAAGTACGCTCAACAATATAACAATATGGCATGTGAAATTATGCTAATGTATTAAAAATAGCATCTCATCGCGAAGACGAGCTGGAAATAATGGCACCGGAACTTCAGGGTTGATATGGATCGATATGAAGGAATCTTTACAAAAAATTTAGACATATAAGGATTCTTTACAAATTTTTACAAGGTTTTTTGCAAGTAGCCTCGAAAGCGGAACGTCTGATACGCGGTACGGGTTCACGGAACGTCGTATTCTCCGGTAGGCGGTACGCGGGGGGTAGAATTAACCGAAACGCTTTTGGTGTACCCGGCACGCTTCCGGAAATATATATATATATATATATATATATATATATATATATATATATATATATATATATGTGGATGTAAAAATATTTTTAATTTAATTTATTATAATTTTTTTAATCATACGTCGACCCTAAATATTCAGGAGATATCCTAATTTTAATAATTCATAATGAAATTCATATATGTTCTCTAAATATGATATTTTTTTCTAAAATATTTTTTTTCCTTATTATTTATGTTAAGAGAAAAATGTTAAGAACAAAACAAAAAATTAGATAATAATTTATAATGAAATTCATACATGTTGTCTAAATATAATATTTTTTCTAAAACACTTATTTTTTCATTATATTTTATTAAGAAAAAATGTCAAGAACAAAACAAAATTTAGATAATGATTTTATATTCGTCCGATGTCGTTCGGAACGCTCAGGACGTTACTTTTGACGTTTCGGAACGCAAATGAATCGCGTTCCGGAACGCAGAACGTAGGGAGGTATGATGAATCCGGCTACTATGAATTCTAGACATAAAACTGGGATTCCTGCAAATTTGTCCTGAAAAAGAAAGGACCTGTAGATAATAAATGTGATAAAAAAACAAGCTAACTGGCAATGCAGAAGTACATTATTTTATTTATCCATTTTAGTAGAACACTTGCAACGAACGCGAAGATTGACTTGAAATTTATAAGGCAATGTGAATCTTAAAACTGTATAAGAAAGACCTGATCCGTTAATTAATTAATTATAAATTTCTAACTTGTTTATTTATATGCCATGAGATACTGAGATGACCATGTGCACGAGGACGGAACTGGGGGGGGGGGTCAAGCCCCTCATGAAATTACACACACACATACATATATAGAGAGAGAGAGAGAAATTATGTATGTTATTATAATTTATAGGTTAAAAATTGTATTGAATTACTCGTTTTCTGCCTCCCTATCATTTCGGCCCCTTCTATTATTCCGTCCTGATTTCGTCCCTGTATGTGCAGGTTTGCATACCTGTTCACGTTACTTCTTTTTTCCAAATTAATATATAAACCACGAGTGCACAAATAATGTGCAAATTTAGTAGTCAATAGAAAATTATGTGAATTTGTTAGTAGATATACATTTAATGTCATTTGTTAACAAATTTATCAGTGATGTGGGAGCCAAAGAAATTACCATTAACAAAGGATCTACAAGCCTGACTTTATGAATTGGGAGCCAAAGAGATCTATCTGTATTTCGTAACATATGCTAATTCTATAATACTAAGAAAAATAATTTACAATCCTAGTTAATCAGATAATTTAAAGTTCGATAACGAAAACAACATCCATTTTTCAATCCTAACACGCCGAACAAAAACATAATCAAAACTAAAAACACAATCCTTAATTATAATAAACAAAGTTACAAAATTAACCCAAACACCGACAAATAGTACATAAATATCCTAACATCACAATCATAAAACAAAACCCCCAATATTATTCCGAAAGCAACACAAGCTTTCACCACCTTATTCTCCTCGTACGAATCTCAAACCCCAAAACTACAACCTTTAAAATTAAAAAAAAAAAGTGCACAAATAATCAATGTTCGGCACCAACATCGCCCCATCGAACATTATGCTTAGCAGCCAAATAATGAGCACCAACTGGTCCACGACTACCATACGGGTACAACTCGGGTGCAATACGCCTTTCCTCGAGCTCCTTCAACAAAGGCGTGAACAAACCCCATGCCGCATCCAACTCGTCAGAGCGAATGAAAAGCCTCCTCTCTCCTTCTATCGCGTCAAGTAACAATCGCTCGTACGCGTCAGGAATCTCCTTCGAGTATCTAGCTGCATAGTGGAGATTCAAATTGCTCCGATCCAACCTCATACCAAGACCCGGTATTTTATTATTTATTTTAAGATAAATCGCCTCGTCCGGCTGGACCCGGATCACCAGCTCGTTCGTAGCCTGATCCAAATCCGTTCCGAAACTCCTCTTGTACAAATTCCCCGGCACGTGCCTGAACTGCACCCTTATCTCCGCCCTTCAAAAAACAAACATTAAAAAAAGTTACGAAACAAAAAAAAAATGGGAATTATTTTCGAGTATTTGGAACGTACCCTTTTTTGTTGAGGGCTTTGCCGGCCTTCATGAGGAAAGGAACGCCGTCCCACCTGGCGTTGTTGATGAAAAGAGCTGCAGCTGCGAAAGTGGGAGTGAGGCTGTTTGTCGGAACAGTTTTGTCGTCGGTGTACCCGGGGTACGTTATACCACCCTTTGCATGGCTCTTGTATTGCCCTATTACTACGTCTTCTAGTTGTATTGGTTTCATCGACCTCAATACCTTCACCTGTCAAAAATAAATAAATAAATAATTCACTAATTAGGAAAATGTAATTGTTGAATAATTTAGGGGCTTGTTTGTTAATTAACCTTTTCGTTGCGGATATCTTCAGCCTCTAAGCTAGTAGGGGTCTCCATTGCAAAAAGGGCCAAAATTTGAAGCAAATGGTTCTGCATAATATCTCTAATTATACCGTAATGATCAAAGTACCTAAAATCAAATAAACCAGCAAGTAGAATATATAAATCCAATTATAAAATCTAGATTTTGATGGAAGTGAAAAAGAATAATAACGAAACGTACCCGCCTCGGCCTTCGGTACCGAAATCTTCGGAGAATATAAATTGCACGTTTCGTATGTATTGTCTCGACCAAAGAGGCTCGAATACCAGATTCGAAAATCGAAGAACCGATAAATTCTCCACTAATTCCTTTCCCAAATAATGATCAATCCTACAAAAAAAAAATCAATTCAGTCCTTTTCTTTTTATTTTTTCGCACAAAAATATAAATTGCGAAAACACTCCTGGATTATTGCTGAAATTGCAGAAACTCGGTCAATAACTACAATAGGGGCTTTTTGCAATTTTAGAATAATACAGGGCTTTTTGTGCAAATTTTAAAAATGACCTGAAGATTTGGTCCTCGACGAGATATTGTTTAAAACCACGTGTTAAAGCCGCCGATGACTCAGCATCCCTTCCAAATGGCTTTTCGACAATTACTCTTGTCCAACCATTTGCTGATGTGGCAGACAGGCTGGCACACTTCACCACGTCCAGAAATATATTCGGCGGAATCGAGAGGTAAAATAGCCTGTTTGAAACCCTATCACCCTACAAAATCAACAAAATAGGAATGAAAAATTGTAAAAATAATAATAATTTGTTTATTATAAAGGAAAATTTAAAATCTAAAAATACTTCGTGTAGTTTGAGTTTTTTGTCAAGCTCAGTGAAATGGTCTTCCGAGTCGTACTGTCCAGAGTGATAAAAGCACCTGTTCAAAAACTCCTCCATTTTCTCATTGCAATTCTCCCTAAAAAAAAGAAAGAAAAAAAGTTATACGAATTATATTTATGATTTCACGCCATGAAATTAAATACAAAAAAAAAAAAAAAAAAAAATTACCTTTTATCAATTCGGCAAGTTAGGGTTCTGCTAACCATTTCTCTTAATTCAGCATCGCTCATTTTACTCCTCGCATATCCAAATATCGTAAAATGCTACAAATCAAACCATTCCAATATGAGAAAATATAAGGGCTTATTTGAAAAAATGTTCCAATTTATTTAGATTATTACTTTGGGGAGACAGCCTTCATAATAGAGAGCGAAAAGGGCAGGAAAAATCTTCTTTTTGGCGAGGTCGCCACTTGCGCCAATTACAGTTATACTGACAGTCGACTCTGCCTCACTGCCAGGCGGGCCCACTTGTAGTGTTTCAAATCCCTTTGAGGAGAATACTGTTGGTGTACCGTTATCTATTTTTTGCGAGGGATCTGTACTTACTGGTTTAGATTTGGTTCCTGATAAAGACGGGAAATACCAAAATTACCCTTATGAGTATTCAAACAATGAAACAAGTGTATGTATAAATTGATTAAATTAGTATGATATGCGTACCAGCATCTTCTAGTTTTTTTGAAGGGTCGACAGGTGCAATGGAAGAAGCTGAGACGAGAAAAATTATCTATTTAGTACAGGCTATGTTAATTTAATTAGTAATTTCATCGAACATGTTTCTGATAAGGTATGAGATAGAGATTGTTCGGCTCAAAGAAATGCATATAAATAAGTAGTTCAATTAATCAGACTGGAAGTATGTATAATTTGAAATCTAAAAAGTTCAATTCTTTCTGTCTAAGTGTATTCCAGTTCTATCAATAAAAGATAACCAATTACAAAATCCAAATTAAATTTACCTCCTTTAGTAGACAGAACACTAAATTTACGTTTATTTGCTAATTCAGAAAGAGCCCACTTGTCCGAATCGCGAATATGAACCGAAAATTGAGAAATAGGCGTCGCCAATTGCCGAGCTCTTGCTTGAGCTGTGTGTAAGGAAGTCGACGGATACTTAGGGAAAGAAACAGCCATACTTTGCACTCTTCCTCTCTGTTCCGGCTTAGACTGGAGAAGGAGTGTTGGGTTTAGCTTTGCAGATTAATGGAGGAAATCACGAGGAGGGCTTAAGAAGGGAGAAGGCGGAGAAAGAGAGAAGAATTTGGAGAATTTTACTCCCTCCACCTGGTGTGTGGATTTTGTCTTTCTGATATATAGCGTATAATCAAACGGTGTTTGTACACTTGGTGTATATAGAAATACTCTTTGGACAAGTGTGCTTAGCGCAATGCTGCTTGGGGGCACCAGAGTGGGTACTCATAAAAAGCTATTAGAATAAATTGAACTTTGTTTTTTATGTATTATTTATTATAATGATAATGATTTGTTAGTAAATATTATCTAAAGAAAATAGACTATTGTCTAGTCTTTAATAGTTCAGGTGATATTTTATAGATGTATTTAATGAAATATTAAATAAGTAAACTTCATCAATTATTTATTTCTTCTGTATAATTTTAGGATTTTACTAATAATATCAATATATCTATAAAGTTACTATGGATATGAATATTTACAAAAAAAAATATGGTGAAAAAAATGAAAGGTTACTTAAATTATGATTATTTAAAAATAAACAAATGATTAAGTAACTTTTGGCGTATTAAGTGGACAACCCTAGTATTTTGTTAAGGGGCATCCAAACTGGAACCGTGTTGGACTCTTGAGACAACCAAGGGCTATTTGATAAAAAAATAATTTAAATTGGACCAGATAAAATGTAATACGGAACCCCTATTTCAAAAGGCAAATTTGCCAATAGTTTTTGGTTCTTTGAAAAAAAAAATAGGGCGATTAGATAACGGTCTCTAGACAAATGTTGACGAATATATTTTATCAGAAAATCGGGATTCGTAATCCCGATTTATTACCAGCTATGGATTCCTGGAAATAGACGGATTCCAGATCCTGATTTTGGTGACGCAGTGAGCTCTGGATTCCTGTACAAAAGTTCATGGTTTGCACGTTCCTAATCATAAGAGTTGAAAAGAATTTAAAGAAAATCTCTAATATACATTGTATTTGTTTCCATCTCTCTCTATCTTTTTCTTGCACTTCATTTTCTGCATTTTTCAGTTAGAAGTTAGAACCAATCGAGTTAATTCCTGCAGGTCTTGCTTTTCTACTCTTATATCAAGTATTTTTTTTTTTTTTTTTTTATAATGTTTCATTTTCAATTTTCAAAGATTGGACAATTGATACACTTAGTGGTTCTCTTATTCAAATGTTACAAATAGTGTTTTGTGGTCATTAGCGACCCCCAACATAACAAACAGTTCACTAATTTGGAGAAATGTGTTCCTAATTTGGATTGATCTAAGGGTTTGGTTTGTAGTAAACTCGAGTGGATCTTTGATTGTAACATGATTTTTATTGTAGGAAATTGCGTGTAATGATTGATATACCGACGACAATATTTTTGTAACATATAATATTAACAAATATTTTTTTCTATGTATTTTAATGTACATGAAAAAATAAAATTATTAAATAATAATCTAAAATGATAATGTTGAAATGAAATTTCTAGATCATAAATATTCAAATATAACTAGGAGATTGCCCGCGCTTCGCGGCGGTTTTGTTTCATTTGTTTTATCATACACATAATATATACAAATAATATATAGTTATGATTTTACGGGATCAAATATAAGACTTTATGAAAATAAATATCATATTGATTAAGAAAGTTTTATGATGACAAAATTATTATATTATTTTTTAAGATAACACATTACGAAATATTTATTTAGCAATTTAATGCAACACATACAAAAAAAATATATGTCACTATAAAATAATAAAATAACATGCGTGGACATAAACAAAAATCAAGACCATATGATATTTTAAATTTTCATATCTAAAATTAAGAATAATAACATTGTAAAAATTAAAAAAAAATTATTTGTTCTGATAAATTTTATGTTTCATGCTTATTATTGAAAAATATTATATAAGTTAAAGAATTATGCGTGTTTAGTAAATTAATATCTTCCATTACTTTTTATTTTTTTAAAGATTAACATGAAAGTGTTTTAAGTACAAATACAAATATGACATAATTGTTTTAAAAAATAATAATAATAATTCGGATGTGCAATTTTTTTCAATTATATTTTTAAAAATAATAATAATTACGATCACAAGTCATTAATGTAATTATATTTATTTTTTTATCTTCTTTTACATAATTATTTTCATAATTTTAAGTTAGAAAAAAATATTGAATATATGAAAAACATATTGTTCCTTTTTAATAATAATAATAATTAAACTTACAAGTCATTAATGTAATTATATTTATTTTTATATCTTTTTTTACATAATTGTTTTCATAATTTTAAGTTAGAGAAAAATATTAAATATATGACAATATGGATCTCAAAATAAAGATAAAATTCAAGCCAATATATTTCTTAATTTTTTAAATTATATTATGAAAATACTAACAATATTTGATGTATGTTTTATGATATTATATATTAATTTATTGATGTTAGATATTTAAACTCTCCACATTCTATTTGCATTCACAATTGATCATGTAGCATATTGTGAAAAAATTCAAAATAAAATACAACTTGTCCAACATGAACCTAACAAATAATATTTTGACACGTCATCAATATAAGGTGATGTGACCTTCTAAAATTGCTTAAAATTATGTGTAAAATAAAGGACACATAAAGATCTACAAATAAAACATAATCACACAAAATCAAAGATTAATCTATGGTTCATATGTTGCCACATATCATAATCTAATTGTTGAAATAATTATGATGATGTGACATGAGTTGTGATGAGGTGACAAAAGGAGATTGCATAAAGATGGGTCAAAAATAAGGAGATTGGTTAATACCAAATCATGAACAATAAAGACATGTCCAACAAGATACATAAAAACAAGAGAAAAGTCTACTTTTGCCCCCTGAACTTTTCAAAAAAAGACAATTTACCCCCCGTACTAAAATCGGCCCCTTTTTACCTCCCAAACTTTCAAAAATCGTGCATCGTACCCCCTCTGATATTTTTTCCCCCATACTAAAATCGGCCCCTGTGAAAGTTTGGGGGGTAAAAAGGGGCCGATTTTAGTATGGAGGGCAAATTGTCCTTTTTTGAAAAGTTCAGGGGGCAAAAGTAAACTTTTCTCTAAAAACAACAAGGTCGGGAGCATGTCCAATGCTCATCGGACAATATCACGTCCGTGCATTTTGTTGGGCTGTTCGATCTCAACAAAATAAATCTTGATGAGGCCATTTAACTTCCATCTGTATCTGTTTAGTCTCCATTAGTAAAAAAATGGAATGTAGTCTGGACTCTGGCCTACTTCACTTATCTCCTTCGAAAAAGTAGAAAGTTCATTTATCACATGTGTTATTTAATGCGATAGAATGATAGATAATTTTTTATAAATGATTTTTTGAATAAAATTATATTTTTCTAACGAAATGTCCTTATAAATGATTTTTTGAATAAAATTATATTTTTTATTAAATTAGTTGTTATATTATGACCTAAAATTATAATTTTTTAATTCTACAAATTCATCAAATTGAAAAAAATAATAACAAAAGGAATTGAAATTTTTTTGGTTACAACACTGTACACAAAAGCAGAAATTCTTATACACAAAAAAATCAATCTTCATCTTTAACTGTTGAAGCTTTTATATACTTCACAAAGTCAAGCTCCTTGCTATTCATTTCGATTGATATAACAACAAAAAAAATTGGTTATTTGCTCAATAAAGTGATATCTGTACCAATTTGAATTGAAACATGAAGTTCACCATCCAACAAGATCTTCATATATAATCAATCATTCTTCTCTAATTGAGCGGTTATGATCCTAGTTAGTTATTGTATGATTTGTATCCATTATATGTACAAATAGTGTACTGATTGTAAATTATGATTAAGCAGAAATAATCAATCATTCTTGTCTAATTACAGACTTAAGGTTCTTCCTATCTCTATTTATCTCCTTAATTAAGCTACCAACAAACTCTAATATTATTATATCAAAGTTTACCAATATCCAACAAGATCTTTATAAGATAAAACTTAAAAGAAGTTTTCATGGGTCTACTGCGCCTAGTCCATCCATGCACATCACCCTCAACACAAAAATATTAAAATATATAACAAACGTAGATAACCAAAACAAACTAAATTTACTAAAGTACTATATTATCAGGAGCATATTTGCTCATGCAGGCTTAATCTTCATATTCTTCGTAATCGTCATCGTCTCCATAATCTCCATAACTTCCATAATCTTTATCATCTCCATAATCTCCGTAACCTTCAAATTCCTCGTCATCTTGTTGTCCTTCACAAAAATCTATTTATTCATGGCAGTAAAATTAAAAGTGTAATATACTGATTATATCATATAATTAATTCTATAGATCGAAACTCTGAATACCTTGTGTGACTACATACGGGAGATACGCCTCTTCTTCCACTGCGGGACCTCCATAGGCGATTTCTTTTCCTTTATCAGCTCTCCACTGATCGTTCGGCACGGACGATTCCTTGTTCGCAGCGAGAATGTTTTCCTCGACATACTTGTATTTGTACTTGTAGACGTGTTTCTCGATTTCCAGTTCCAGACTCTTCATGCCAGTTACTAAGTTTCCAGTTTCGACATTAGCATCTGAAAAGATATAAACAGGGGAAAACTATTTAATGTTTTTCAAAAATTTCAAACATACGAAATAAAATATATGAAATGTATTATTATTCCATGGAAGACCAGAATTATATTCGTGAACTTTCGATGATTCTTTCTGCGAGAAACCATAGTAATTGTAAGACGACTCCTGCAATTACATACAAAAATATCACGTCAAATGTAAAGTAAGATATCATTAAAAAAAAAAAAAAAAATCAATATTTCAATAGTTTATGTTATGTTTATACATACTTCTCCCTTTGTGCGTAAATCTAGAGATTTTGATGTTGTACAGGATCAAAATAAAATAAAATACCTGATCAAATTGTTGCTTGCTAATTATGTCATGCGCAGTTGGTTTTTCATAAGGAGAAACAGTAATACAACCTTTAATAAACAAAAAACAAACAAACAAAATTATTCAGTCCCAAATTAATCATTAATAACAAGAAATTGATTAAAAAAAAAAAAAAAAAAAAAAGAGGCTCAAATACAAATTAACTGACCAATGGTATCCATAGCGGGTTCTTTGTGCCCTTTCTCCACATACGAGTACCTCTGAGAACCATTTTCTGATCTCGACGCCATCTGAATCATTCAAAAACGAAAATAAATTGCTTAATTATATCAAAGGTTATAAATAAATCCTAAATTAGTAATCCAAATCACATTAAATCGAGAAATATTGCACAAAACCTGAAAGAGATCTGGAAGTAAGAGAAGATTAATGCAATCCTTGGTATCGAAACCACTAAATAAATAGGTCTGAAAGGATTAAAGGTATGGCCACTCCCTCCCTCCCTCCCACTTTCACTCCCAATCACATGAATAGTGAGTGGGAGTCACTATAGCATCGTTCAAAAGGATTAAAGGTATGGCCACTCCCTCCCTCCCTCCCTCTCACTTTCAGGATTTGAGCGGGAAAATGAGAGTCACTGTAGCATCGTTCAATAAAAAGTTACTAAGTAGCGGGAGTGAGCCATAGAGAGAGAACAGAGCATCTACACCTGGTTCACATAAGATTGTATACCAGCTAGAAAAGACTATTATTTTATTTTAGTGTCTTATCATTTATTGTACTCCAGTTTCATACAAATAGTTTATACGGTTTTTGGCAGAGCTGACGTCCTATACAGGTACGGTCATGAAAAAATCGAGATTTTAGATGCACCCGGACCATGAGAATCAGAAAGATACTTTTGCTCAATGGTTTATTTGGTTCACGTACACCAGGAGTATGTTAAATATGTATACAAAGATCTTTCCGTGCGCCGTGCTGTGCAAGCTTCTGGAAGTATTACTCACTCTGATTGGTGTGGGTCCCATTGTCAGAGAACAAAATTTATTTATTACTTTGCATCCAAGCTTGATGAATAATGTCTTTAACTAAAAATAAAAGTAAAAGAACAGTAATAAATTAATAATTATTACTTGGGGTATAATCAAAGAAAATAGCAGTTTTTCAAATACATAACCTACATGAAGAAAAAAGTTTAATGAAACTTTTTACTATCAACAAGAGTTATACTCAACTTTTAATAAAAGAAGCATTGTAAAATTAATATTACCCTAGATACCAAATTAGAGGCAAAGAATATAATGTATCTCATTATATATAACTCCTAAATTAACATCACAATTAACAATTCAAGTAAGACTGAACAATTTGAAGTAAAATAGAAAAAATGAAGTTCTTAATGCAATTTCCATGCTGTGCTTGTTTCTGCTATATGAGGGCGAATAAAAAGAAAAAATCGGAATCGGAATCGGAATCGAAGCGAAGGTCTTTAATATAAATCTCAGAATGATGTATTGTTTTATTATATTGTAAATGAAATGTAATTAGTAGAAATAAAAATAATTTGTCCGTAGTTTTTTTTTTTTTTTTTTTTTTTTTTTTTGAGTAAATTCGGAGAGGGCTCAAAGTCCCCCTTCCAAACACAATCTCCTTTTATTTTTTTTATTTTTTATTACAAACCCGTAGGCCACACACTCTATTCACTCATTTAACATTTAATCTATAATCCAGTGTCCCCGTCGGGAATCGAACCCCACACCTCTCGCTCCCTAGCCAAGAGGTGTGACCAACTAGGCTAACTCTAGTTGGCTTTGTCCGTAGTTTTTATTCGTCTTTTCTAATCTCTTCTTTCGTAAGTCCAATATCTTTCATTTGTTGCTCCACCGAAACCAGACCCGTTTGTTCCAGAAACCTGTAAAATCAAAAAATTAAATTAAAAAAGGCTAAATTGCATATTTGGGGATTAGTTAGTTCAGATTTTAATAATTGAAGTTTGAATGACACAAATTGAAGTTCAAACAATGTAAATTAAAGCTTGATTTGGGCTTAATTGGTTTAAAATTCAAATAAAGGCAAAAATTAAGCTTGATTTGGACATAATTGCAGAAAAAATAGAAGAAAGAAAAATTACCCAGCTAGAAGGACAAAAAGAACTGCTCCGATTATGATCAGAAAAATTACATTACCCACAATTACAAAATCACTAGAAATAAAAGCGAGAGCAAGCATTGCAGTGAGCGAAAAGGCTAGAAGCACAAATACCATTTTCAAAACAGACCATGTTGGCTCCTATTAACAAATTAACAATGCTTCAATAAATGAATGAAAAATTAGAAATTAAATGAATTACAGAAATATAAATATGATAATTAGTTAAAAATTGAAATATAATTGGAACTTACATTAACACCAGGAGCCAAAGCTCCCATCAAAACTGCTTCAGTAGATGAAATTTCCTTTTCATTTTGTTCTTCCATCGGAATTATTTCTATATAGTTCAATAAATCTGGAAAAGTCACAGAAAAAGAAGAAAAATCAGGTCAAAAAATAACAGGACGAGATTGGGAGATTAAATAAGCGAAATTGAAACTACAAAAAAGATTAACTACAAATTGATATCAGCGATTAGATTACCAGTTCACCTCAGGCGTAGATCGTAGCTCGTGAAGGCGATTCGGCGCAATAACCGTGAACTATGTTTCAGAGGGTAACGAAGTCAGCGATTTAACCTGTATATGCTTTCCCGGTCGGGGAGGAATTATTAGGCCATAGAATCCGGGATTTTATTTACTGAATTTGGAATCCCGGGAATATGAACATGGGAATTCTTGAGAATTTTTATAACCGGGAACCGAGTTCCTTCTCCTTACTCTTCAGTCTTCACAACTCCTCTCCCTCTCTCGTTCACGCTCTCATGGCGTCTCTCCTCTCCTTCCATCCTTGCCAAATCCGCTACCTTTCCAATCAAAGAAGGGTTCATCTCCCAAACGAAAACCGGAGCCGAACACGCTTTGGCGGCTCGTCGTTGCTTCTTCGTGGTTCAGTAGGCTTGACACGGATAAACTCAAGCCATTTCCACCACCAGCTCGACGAGTTACTTACCCGAGCCGATGGAATACTCTACACTCTCGCTGATGCCACGGCAGCAGCTCAAGACACCAAACCTAAAGAGGATTGGTTCACTGGCATCGCCAACTACATGGAAATCATCCTCAAGGTTTCTTTTTGTTAATTGTTGTTCTTCTTAGGGTTTATTGGTAAATTCTCTAGCTCAATTGAGTCCATTTTATGCAGATTTTGAAAGATGGGTTATCCACACTACACGTTCCATACGCATATGGTTTCGCAATAATTCTCCTCACAGTTCTCGTCAAAGCTGCCACATTCCCTCTCACAAAGAAACAAGTAAAATCTTTTCATTATCTTCTATTACCCAATTAAAAAAAGAAAATCTCATTTTCGAATTTTGAATCTTATTCTTCCTAATTCTTTCAGGTCGAGTCAGCACAGGCCATGCGCACACTCACACCACAAGTCAAATCCATTCAACAACGTTTCGCTGGTGATCAGGTACCAATTTTGTCGTTAATTAGGGTTTATTTTATTTGGTTCATTTTCTTCATCAAATTTAATATATATTTCTTATTTTTCAGGAAAAAATACAGCTCGAAACTGCACGATTATACAAAGTGGCTGGAGTTAATCCACTTGCAGGGTGTTTACCAACGCTCTTAACGATACCGATTTGGATCGGTCTTTATAGAGCTCTTTCAAACGTTGCCAATGAGGTCAGCAAATTATACACATTTCATATAATTCTCACAATAATTTATTATTCTAATATAATATATGATTAAATTAAAATTATAGGGACTTTTATCTGAAGGATTTTTCTGGATCCCTTCTTTATCCGGTCCCACTACAGCAGCTGGTTCTGGCATTTCTTGGCTCTTTCCTTTCAAAGTAAGTTCAAATTTTGAAAATTTTGAATTTTTGTTTCGAAAATATTTAGGGTTTAGGGTTTTATAATTTTGTTATTTTCAGGACGGTGAACCGCCACTTGGTTGGTCAGACACGTTAGCATATTTAGTTTTACCAATTCTTTTGATAATTACTCAATCTATTTCTACACAAGTCATGCAAGCCTCTCAGCCACAGGTTTATATAATCTTTCATATATACCCTTGTAAATGGTTCAAATATCATATATACCCCTTTATTTTTTTATTTTTTTTGTAGAATAACGATCAAAGTCAACAAAGTGCACAAATAATTACGAAATTTTTGCCATTATTAATTGGTTATTTTGCTCTTTCGGTTCCTTCTGGTCTAAGTCTATATTGGTGAGAAGGTGTTCTTCTCTTTTCATCCATTTTTGCAAATATACCCCTACAGATTACTTAAATCAAAATTGTGATGATACTTTTTTAGGCTTACAAATAATATTCTGAGCACGACTCAGCAAATTTGGCTTCAAAAGCTCGGAGGAGCGAAAAATAATGTGAAAGAATATATCGAGAGAGTTTCTAACGATGAAAAATCGCCCATAATTGATATTCCCAAACCTAATTTTGAAGACGATTCAAATTCTAATATAGATCTTCGTGGACAAAGGTTAATTTCTTTTCATGAATTTTCTTGAATTTAGATAAATAGTTCGAGTTTAGAGTTTAAGTTTAAAAATGCAGGTTTAAGCAATTAAAGGAGAAAGAAGGAATTGTTGAGAATGTAAAACAAGATCCTGACGAGCGTGGAAAAAGGTTAAATTAAATATTTATATGTAGATGAAATAAAATGTCTTTAATTATTGTTAATAATTAATCATTTGTTTTATCTTTTTATTTAGGTTTAGGCAATTAAAGGAGGAAGAGGCGAGGAAAAAAAAAGAAAAGTTGGAAGAAGTAGAGAAATTAAAGGAAAAAATCATAATTGAACAAAAATCAAGCACAGATGAATTGAATAATAATAATGATAATAGTACTAATAATATGCCTTTATCCTTAAATGGAGAGCTTGGTATTGATAATAATAATAACAATAAGAATGAAAATAGTAATAATATTCATGATAATATCTTGGATGATTCGAACAACCTTAATGGAAATACTTTTGAGGTACTTCACTTTATTACCTTGTATGATACGTAATTTTATATGATATGTATTTTATTCGGTACGTAACGTTTCATGCATTTAATGCAGGAGGAAGTAGCTGAGTCTGAGACTCATTCGTCCAGTGTGAATGAGACAAATATATTGAAAAATCAAGAAACCAAGAAGGACGATGTGTAGAATCACCTCCAGTTGTCTCATCAAATGGAGAAGATCGTGCTGCATTTTGAAGCTAGGCTTTTTGTCCATCACTAGATTGCAGATATTGAGAAGTAAAATTGTATAAATATGTTTCGAGTTCAAGTATTGGTTGTAGGGTATATTTTTATTATCTTGTACTTTTTCATTATTTTCCTTAATGTGCCGAACATTATTTGTTTTTGCGGTTTGGTAAAATAATTGTTTTATCTTTATCCGAGCAATTGGAACCGTTATGTTATTTTCTTTTTTAAAGCGGAAAATTCTTTTTTTTTTAAAAGAGGAAAAGAACCAGATTGAACCAACATCCAATATTATAAAGGGGACAAATCCAGAGGGATTTTATTTTGAACTTGTATTGTTATTATTATTTTTTTTCAATCATTAAATAAACATAATTTAACTACAAAATTGTGCAACTAGTGATTAAGAATAAAATTGACATTCACATAACATATCTACATAAATTCTTATCTGGAGACGAGCTAGTGTATGTGTAGTATATATGTTTGGGGAACATATTTATTTAATAAGCTAAAAAAAACTAAATTATAACTACAAAATTATGTGGAGATGGAGAATGTGTCTTTTTTAGTTTAGAACTTATACTCCATGAATTGTTTTTATTTTGGACATAATTTATATTAAGCTTGATGTAAGCATGTACATACTCTATTAATTTATCCAACTTTATTCAAATGTTGTCAAAATTTATCAATTACATTATTTTTATTTTGAACTAGATTTGTATTAAAGTTGATGTAAGCAATAACTAGAAAATGCATGTTATTATTAATACTCCATTAAAATTAGGGGAATTCTTCAAAAACCCCCCAACTTTTTTGAAAATTCTGAAAAACCCCCTCTACTTTTAGAAAACCCCCTATCTTTTTTAGATTCTCTCAAAAACCCCCTATATTTTTTGATTCTTCAAAAACCCCCTAACTTTTTTAGATTCTCTCAAAAACCCCCTATCTTTTTATTATGTTTTTAAAAAAATAACAATTACCCTTTAGTTTTATTTTTTTAATTTCTATAATTTAATAAATAATAAATATATATTAAACTATTATAAAAAAATTAAAAATAAATAATACATGATATTATAATATTATAATAAATAATATATAATATTAAAATATTATAATAAATAATATATTGATATTAAAATATCATTTTCAACAATTATTATAATATTTTAATATCAATATATTATTTATTATAATAATTTAATATATATGTATTATTTATTATAATATTTTAATATCATGCATTATTTATTTTTTATAATTTTATTGATATTAAAATATCTATAAAAATGTTATAATAATATAATAACATGCATTATTTATTTTATATAATTTTATTGATATTAAAATATCAATAAAAATATTATAATAATTTGATATCATATATTATTTATTGATATTAAAATATTATAATAAATAATACATAGATATTAAATTATTATAATGAATAATATATTGATATTAAAATATTATAATAATTGTTGAAAATGATATTTTAATATCAATATATTATTTATTATAATATTTTAATACTATATATTATTTATTATAATATTATAATATCATGTATTATTTATTTTTAATTTTTTTATAATAGTTTAATATATATTCATTATTTATTAAATTATAGAAATTTAAAAAATAAAACTAAAGGGTATAATGGTTATTTTTTAAAAAACATAATAAAAAGATAGGGGGTTTTTGAGAGAATCTAAAAAAGTTAGGGGGTTTTTGAAGAAGCAAAAAATATAGGAGGTTTTTGAGGGAATCTAAAAAAGATAAGGGGTTTTCTAAAAGTAGAGGGGGTTTTTCAGAATTTTCAGAAAAGTTGGGGGGTTTTTGAAGAATCCCCCTTAAAATTATATACCGAACCCTAATTTTTATCGATAAAATTATTTTTATTTTGGACATAATTTGTATTAAATTTGATGTAAACACCAGTTACAAAATTCTTGTTATATGTCCATGCTCTATTAAATTATCTGCTTTTAACCAAATTTAATCTCAAATTTTACTAATTAAATTGTCTTATATTAGAAACAGTTTGTATTAGATTTGATGTAAACAGCAACTATAAAATTCATGTTGTATTGTCTGTATTGCATTATATTATCTAGTATTAACCAAATTTCTCTCAAATTTTCTCAACTAAATTATTTTATGTTGGACATAATGTGTATTAAATTTGATATAAACTACAATTAGACTATCAAATTATTTATTTTTAACCAAACTAGCCTTGAATTTAATTAATTAAACTATCAAACAAAATAAAATAAACATAATTTTGAGAGATATGATGTATGTAAAAAAGAAATTGAGAGAAAAAAAAATGTTCACCTTATATATATGTCATGAGCAAGTTGCATTTTATTTTTGTCATTTTATCATATCTTCATATCAATTAATTATCTTGCACAATTTTTCAATTGACCAAATAAGTTTCAATTTATGCAAATATTCCGGGCCTCCTCCTCAGTCCTATGATCCTATCCCCTTTGGATCTATCATTGCCGATTGCGGGAAGGAAAATGTTGAACATACCCTTATTTCTTCCCTCACATTTTTTGTTTTGTGACGTGAATATGATTTAACATTTTAAGAATTAACACTTTAATTCATGATTTAACATCTTAATTACATGTTCGATCATAAATTAAGATAATTAAATTTAAATTAAGATATTAAATCATGTTTTGTGTGTTAATTTTGAAAATGTTAAATCATATTCACGTCATCAAAGATGTGAGAGGAAAGTACTAGGATGTGTACATCACTACTCGGGCAGGAATACATAAACAAATCATCTTCTTTATTACAAAAATAATATTTTCTTGACAGACAAGAAAAGTGCAAAATTCTTTTTCTTTTTTCAAAGGATAAAAGTCGAAAGATTCTTATAAAATAAAAACGCTTATGACAAGAAAAGAAGAAGTTCTTGTGTGTTCTACACAATTATATTTTTGTATAACGCAATGATGTACAAATAAATTATAACGAATTTCTGTCATTTTATATATCATGAGCAGGTTGCATTTTACATTTTTGTCATTTTATAATTAATCATCAATTATCTTACACACTTTTGTAATGGGAAAAATATACTTGCCCCTTCTTGGATCATCATTGCCAATGGCAGGAATACACACAAGAATCATCTTCTTTTATTCAAAAAAAAAAAAAAAAAAAAAAAAAAAAAAGACCAGAAAAGTGCAAAAAAAAAAAAATTCAGAGGAAGATTTTTACAAGACAAGAAAAGAATAAGTTCGTGTGTTTTCTCTCTATATATATGTGTACATAATTATATTTTTGTATCAAGTGTCTCAGCTTTGTTCAAAAGCCAACATCCAATAAATAAAACAAAAAAATTTGATCACGAAGGAGGAAATTAGTGAAGTGGAGGAGTTAGTTAAGTATGGAGATGCAGATCATCATGCAGTGATAGATATGGAATCTCCAACGTCGATCTCTTTGAAAAAAAATGATAATGATTCGACCGGCCCTACCGAAAGGAGGTTAGTGTCCATTTGGTATTAATTTACTTGTAATATTTTTCTTACCAACGAGAGTCGTATCTTTCTTTTACCAGTAAGACATGATTGTGACATTTTTTTGTTAAAAACATAAAAAACTATATCACTTCATTCAAATTAACCAAAATAAATTAATACCAATTTGTTTGTTAAATTGAGGTTAATAAAATGCTTTACTAAACAAGTAAAAATATGACAGTAATGCAGATGGAGTAACGAACCGGGACCCGGTTCAGATTCTGGTGCAAGAGCTCGATGCTTTATCAAGGCACGACCAGATTCCTACCATTTTCCATGTCCCAATATCTCTTGAGAGTATAAAGAAGGTGGTTATACCCCGAAAGGTTTCAATTGGTCCGTACCATCACGGTGAGAAATCCCTTCGCCCAATGGAGAAATACAAGCAGCGTTACCTTCGCGATTTATTAGCTCGAAAACCTGAAATTGGTTTTGATGTCTATCTCGGAGAAATGAGAGCGATGGAGAAGCAAACCCGCCAATTCTACGATGATGCAATCGAGATGAGCACTGATGATTTCGCTTTGATGTTGCTCTTGGATGGTTGCTTTATTCTCGAATACTCTCTCAAAAGGGCGAATCATGAGGTCGACTATCTTACCGGTTTTGATTGCCATAGTATTGGACTCGATTTGTTACTACTGGAAAATCAGATTCCCTATTCAGTCATTCACAAACTAGGTACAATCTATTTTGGTACTACAGACCACAATTGTCGCATCCGCAATTTACTATGTAAAAGTATGATGTTTGCATATTCTTTGCACGTGCCACAAATACCTTGTCGCGCAATCCATCATTTGCTGCACCTTTATTATTTAAGAATTACACCTCGACAAATTGAAATAAGCAACCCACCACCTTCTTTAGAAAGAAGCAACCCATCAGTTTTGTTTGCCTATAGTAGGAGATTGATATCTTGGATTCTGTCCCGATTTGGGCTACAAGCAACAACCACCGGAGAATTGTATCATTCAATCCCTTCCGCCACAAAGCTCTGTGAGGCAGGTATAACATTCAAGAGGAAAAATAATCCACGTCATTTGTTTGATATAACCTTTGAGAATGGCACCATCGAGATGCCTTTCACGACTATTGCCAGGGGCGGAGAGATATTGTTTGCAAATGTTCTATTCTATGAGCAAGTTAACTTTGGTAAAATTTATATGACCATGACAAGTTATTTGATACTAATGGGTTTTTTGATAGACACACGCGATGATGTTGCCATACTCGTGCGTTCTGGTATTCTACAGAACTACCTGTCAAATGATGAAGAGGTCGCGGTTTACTTCAGTAATATATTTAATTATGCACATGTCCTCATGGATAGAAGCTACCGTTACAACAAATTAATGAAAGAAGTGCAAAATTATATCAACACACCATGGAATAGAAACAGGGCAATATTGGCTCGTGATTATTTCAGCAACCCGTGGTCCGTACTCTCGTTATTCGCTGCAATTACGTTGCTTCTTCTTACTGTTACCCAAACCGGTTTTACAATATACCCGTTTGTCCATCCCAAATAGCTTGAAGCATCCGCACGCAATCTCTATTTCCTTTCATCTTCTATTTGGGTTTGATGGTTTGTCCTCGTAATATTTTCTTTCTATTAATTTACCTTTCACCTTTTATTTGGGTTTGATGTTTTGTCCTTGTATTATTTTCTTTCTTTTAATTGTTTGCTTGTTGGTTTGGCTTTTCATTGGATTGTAACTTCTTATGCATATTTGATATTATGAATAAGAAAAATTCCGGTGTCACACAAGCAGAACATCCGAATCATCCCGATTTACATTTTTACATGTAAAAAAATAAATGAAACACCCTCCCAAGTTATTACTTTATTAAGCATTTCGGTGGTGATTCCAGATTTTATTTATGTGATTATAGAGTTTTTGATAAATAAGTATGCTCACATATGTTTTTTTTGTCACATGCTTCTTTTTTTAAAAAAAAATTCCTAGATTTCCGGTAAATTTCTAATAATATGACAGATTTCGCTTCAAAATGTCCGTCTTGAATTAGTTCGTATACAATCTAATTCAAATTGTAATGAAGCATTTCTTTTAGCTTGAATTCAAAATGAATGCGTTACTTGCGAGAATATCTGTCAACAAGAGCCTTGGCAGTGTCTGGTGCGAAGAATTTCGCCTGCATTCAGAAAAATAATATAAAAAAAGATAAGCCTATTAAAATTAACAAGCAAAAAAATATTAAGCTATGAAATGTAAAAAAGAAAATGCATACTTGAATGAACATTCTCTCTGCATCACCAACTTTACCATTTTGTTTCAATATTATTCCCTATCATTAAATATCACAAAAATAAGTTAATGCTTCCAATCAATTTTTCCTTTTGAATTATGTTTATATGGATAGTTAGATTATATAATAATTACCTTAGCCAAATATCCTCGAAAATCATTAGGGTGATCGCTGATTAATTTATCATATACCGAAACAGCATCACTTAAATGCCCCCAATCTGAATAAGCCTTGCCTATTAATAACTCCACCTATATAATTTTATTTACTATATGAGAATTTATCTTCAAAAACATAATTTAAAAACTTCATAATTTTTGTAAAAGTTTGCAAAAAATAAATGACCTGAATAGGATCAATTTTAGGGTTTTGTTGTGAATTTTCAGTAGCAGTAGCTTCTTTACTTATCTTTTCTCGTGCAGATAAAAGAACCTTAATAGCCTGTACAAATATTTGATTTCAAAATCAATGAAAAAAATAGTAAAATACACAAATTTAGTTTTAACTAATCTCAAAACTTGTTATTAAATAATATGAAATTGAAGATACCTCTTCAGGTTTTTGAGCAACGAGCAAAGTATTAGTGAGCCCTTGAAGAACATCGAAATCAATTGTATCTGATAACTGTTCTTACAATTTCAAGAAATTAAAATCATTTACAAAAATAAAAAGTATAATAAATTAAAGATGCTTACAGATAGGGATTTTTTAAATGCGGAAATACTAGCGTCATAATCTTTGAGTTCGTATTTCACCTCTCCTAATAATCTATACGCATCTCCATAATTAGGACTCTCCTAAAATATTAAAAATCATTCATTAAATAATTCAAGTTAATAAAAAGAGTTGGCGATAATAATACCTTGATTAGTTTGTCGAGAAAAGATGAGGCTTTATCAAATTCGCCTAATTCTACCAATGTCACTGCTGCCCCCTAGAAAATTATAAAAAAGATAAAATATTTTGGACTATTTTCAAATAATTTATTGGATGAAGGGCATTTTGGTCGAAAAGAAAACAAAAATAACTTACTTCTAGAGCAGTAGGATCGTTTGGTGAGTTCTTAAGCTTTTCTTCATATTCCGAAAAAGCTTTCTATTAAATATTCAAAATTGAATTAAGTTTTTTTTTATTAGATTGAAATTTATATATATTTAAATAAAACATAAGTATAAATTCTACTTGAAATGTTGTTTTTTCTTCATCAGTAAGTTGTCTGCGCATTTCAGTGCTTTCCTTACCCGCGTCAACACTAATTTCATATTTCAATACATAATATTGTTAGTAAATTTAAAGGATGAATTTTAAAAAGAAAACGAACAAGAGAAATATACAAAAAAAAACCCTGAATTGTCCTTAAATTGCAAAAAACAATCATGTGTTCTAAAAAAAAAATGAAATTATAGCCTATACTAAATTAGCATTTAATATAGAGGCTACGCTGCTAAAATTAGATTTTTCTAAGAATAGAGGGGCATCTTTGCAATTTTAATAAATAGGGGCTACTTAGCAGATTTCTCTTAAAATAATTTTTTTTTGTTAATTTACCTTCCATAAGGGAGAAAATCGCCAAAAGCAAAAACTAATCCGAAAACAACAACAGCTATTCCAACTCCAACCTTTTATTAAAAAAAGGAAATTTAATTTAAACAACAAAAAATAAATTCATTCGAAAATTTGATTAAATTGTTTTAGCAAACTTTAGTCCCAAGACTAATTGTATTTTGAGTTGATTCATCACTCGGTGCATCATAGTCTATGGCTCGGTACGATTTATCTTCTTCAGTTTTTTTCTTCTCCATTGCTGATCTGTACCGATTAAATTGGTGAAGTTTGTTAAAAAAAAAAGGAAAATAAGAAAATAATTAATATTATTTATTGTATAGTTTTGATTAATTCATACTTTTTTACTTGTTCCAATTTGTCTAGAAACTTCTGATCTAATAATCTCTCTTTATTGCTTGAGTTTTTATCAGTGCCACTCTTAAGTTGCGGAGCCTCTGTAAATATATATAAAATATTTAAAGCTTATTAAATGGAAAAAAGAATTGCTATAATTTTGAAATTGAAAAATGAAATTTATATAAAAAAAACCTGACGCTGAGCTTATAACTCTAGCATTCTTCATACTCTACTCTAGGAATTGAAATCAAAATAATATAACTTTTGTTTGCGATATAAATTCTAGAATGTTCTAGATATGATGAACAATAATACCTTGCCTTTACCACGATTCTTCGAAGCCATGCAAATAACATTGTTACTACAATGGTTTCCTCGATTATTCAACTTTGGAATAGATTTCGTTATTGATTTTCCACAAAAGAAAGTTCTCTTTTGTGTGCATGCCTAAAGAAAAACAAGGAATAAATTAAGTAATAATTACAATTTATTCCAAGCAAGCACCCCCCTAATCGAAAAAAAAATGCAAAATAACTGAAATCGAATGTATCTCTCTTTAAAAACAATTAATGTATCCCCGTTTTGCTTACTCATCTAGGTTTTAACTGGTATTGCCTCCAACAATCAATATTTCACTTCAAATTGAATTATGCGAAAAGGCCTTTTTAGAGGGTATATGCGCAAAACCAATGCAAAGAGCAAGAAACTCTGTAAGAAGAAGTAATTACCGGGACCATGATGCTTAAATCCATGGGAACCATTGATTTAGCAATTAAGCTCCGGCGGGAAGAGGATAAAGCCAGCAGCTTTTATCCCACGGCGTACGGTTTATAATTTCCATTTTTTTATTTTTGGACTAAATAAACTATACTTTGGGCTTTATTGGTCTAATTATATTGGGCTTTATTCATCTAAATGAAAAAACAAAAGCAACATATATTTTCATAAAATTTTATCAATATAAATAAATAAAAAAGAAACAAAAAACAACATACATAAACCTCTAATACTTTATTTTATAACATAAAGTCATTCCAAAAAATTAAATTACTAGAAATAATAAAGAAATAATTTAATTTCTTGCAAACAACATTCTGAATATACTATTTGTTCCGATACTATCATAAATCTTCTGGCAATGAGTTATGATACTGCAACCTCTACGATACGGATTTGCTCTTTTCTGTCTCGAATCGCAGCGTACAGGGTGGCGTCCGGCCCATCGCCAACCATTGGTCGGACAAGGAACTATTTTGTCTTTCTTCATAGTGCCATAACTAATGTACCTCGAATTCGGGTCTTCGGTTTGGCAATGGCAAATATTACTGCTGAAAATAAGGATCAGACCCGCAACGATGGCGATGAAGTTCATCTTTCGATTAATAGGAATAAGAATTGACATATTGTTTTGATGTGATATGCATGAGGTATTGAGGGTAACTTATAGTGTGATTTAATCCGTGTGTGAATTAATGAGTTGAGTAAATGAAACTTGTAAAACTTATTGGCTTCTTATTAATTTGCCACCTTATGGCAAGATGAACTTATTAACACGTGAATGCATGCATGAGTTGGATTTTGGAAAGGAGTTATTTCATTTTTTTTTTATCAAGAACTCTACACCAGTTTTTACCTATGTTGCACGAATACGGATATGAGTATCGTATTCGATACGATACGGATAGAGCGATACGGTAATTTTTTAAAAGTCTAGGATACGATACGTTATATATGTATATTATTTAATATTATTTTAATATAATTAAATATATATTTAAATAATTTTATTAAATTCTTATAAAAATCAAGATGTTGCATTTTCGATTTGGATATTTTAAGAATAACTAAAATAAAAATAAAATATGCATAGAGGATACTACCCGTATCGGATACGTATCCGATACTGCACCGATACAGTACCGATACGTATCCGATACGCCACGTGGCGTATCGGACTATTTGAACATATACATTTGAACGGATACAGTCCCGATACGGCACGATATGTTTACGATACGGCTGGGTACGGTTCGGGTACGACTGCCCCATTATTTTTTTTGTTTTTTGGCCCAACATAAAAATACCCAATAGTTTTACTACACGATGATTTTTTACATCACATATTTTTTATTTTACTTATTCATAAAATATCCAAATCGATAATGCAACATCTTGATTTTTATAAAAATTTAATAAAATTATATATATATAGGGAGGCTAAACTACTTAATTAAGTACCAACATTTTGGTACTTAATGATTTTTCACCATTGGATTTGCATTGAGATTTGTGCACTTAATGATGTACACAAATTTTCATGATCATCATGGAAAAACACAAATCCCAATGCAAATTCAATGGTGAAAAAGCATTAAGTACCAAAAGCAAAGCTTTTCAGATATAACGTATCGTATCCTAGACTTTATAAAAATTACCGTATCGTCGTATCCATTCAACATAGCTTAAAACCCTTTCTTTTTCTTATGATTTATGCATAATGTTTATAATTATTGAGTGTGGCCATCACCCTTTTTTTGAATGTTCTCAGCCATTAATAATTATGAACTTCGAAGGTGATCTTTTTTTAAGATAGAACTAATAAAACTCTAGTATTAGGGGAGCCATAATTTATTCTAACTACCCAATTACGGGGATGTAAAATTTGGGTTAACATGTCATCGATGTAGGGCTGGGAGCATACTTTAATTTTCTCAAAAAAAAAAAATTCATAATCAAGTATTTCAAAACAACCCAAAGATCGCTAACTCAACCAAATTTTTAATAGATCTTGAATTCAAAATAATAGACGAGAGACATATGAATCCACATTAAATAAAAATAAAAAATATTTCGAAACAAAACAAAAAATAAGAATAAATAAATAATAAGTAACACTCATTTGAATAAATAATTAAAAGGATCAACAATTAAATATATAAATATAAATTTGATCCACGACATCATTTCGATACTCTCATAAATAGCTAATTGATCAATGAAACCTAAAACGTCCTATTGGTATGGTTATTAACGGTTAATCGCGGCAATGAAATAAAGGAAGACACCCTCGACTCCATTTATGGTTACCCTTGGCCGGTTTTGGGGATGGCGTACGTGTACAGTCTCCAAAAACAAGACAAGGACTCAGATCAGCCTTCCCATTTTCATGTATCCAAACCCGCCAGCCCGCTGGTACGGGTCGTGAAGCCTCCGCTTGATACTCGCAAGTAAGCAATAGAAGGAGCATGAAAATAACAAAGAGATTGATATTTTTACAGGATTTTCCCATGGTTAATTAGAATAAGCAAGAGTTTTTGAGTGTTACTTCGATCTGGGGGTGCTCTTGAAATTATATGGGTTGGATCCATTTTGAGAGGTTTCTTTTGAAGTTTTGAAACTCATTAATTATTCCCAATTAATTTTTGGTAGAAACTGGTTAATTTGTATGTATTAACGTATTAACGTAATAGATCCATTTGAAAATGGAAAATCGGCAAAAATTTTAGTACAATGACCAGAGACAAGGAATTATGAGTGAAAAATAACTTAATTTGTTCATTTGTTCGGTCCCTTGTCCCATGTCTCATGTCAACAGCAACGTTCACACCTTTCATGAAATAAAAATAATAATAAGTTGGTAAAATACCTGACAGAGTAGATCTTGAACTATATGTTAGCGTTGAGGAACTCGAGATCATTTGTTTGTTATGGTATGGAGACTTTTGAAAACCTGAAGATTAGGAAATTAGAAAAAGGAAACCTTGAAGAAATAGGAAAACTCTCCATATATTGATATTGCCATGATTGAATGATAATTAAGGCAATGATTATTTCCTTGTATTATTTCCTTGTATTGGGTAAGAGTTTAGCTATAAATAGAGGGCTAGGCTAGAGTTTTATTCATTCCAACAAAGTACAAACAATTGTATTCTCTCTTTCTCCAGTATAATAAAATTAGTTTGAGTGCCGGCGGCCGTGGTTTTTTCCCTTCGGGGTTTCCACGTAAAAATACTTGTGTCCGTGTGTGTTGTTCTTGTGTGTGTGTTTGCAGCGACGATCCTAACAAGTGGTATCAGGGCAAAGGTTAAGGTTCGAACAGACGAGAGATGGACGATAACAAGGTTTCGGTATGTCGGTTCGATGGGCGAGACTTCGGTTACTGGAAGATGCAAGTAGAAGCGTTGCTATGCCAGAAGGACCTAGAAGAGGCGCTATTCGAGACAAGGCCAGAAAGTATCACGGACGAAGGCAAGTGGAAGAAGATGAACCGCAAGGCGCTAAGCTATATCCAACTATCGCTAGCTAAGAACGTGGCGTTCAACGTAGCGAAGGAGACGACGGCTTTCGGGGTCATGAAGGCGTTGTCCAACATGTACGAGAAACCATCTTCGCTAAACAAGCTGCACCTGGTGCGCCGTCTTTTCAATCTGCGAATGACGGAGGGCGGATCTGTTGCGGAGCATCTAAATTCTTTTCAGGTTATTTCAAACCAATTAGACTCTTTCAAATTTAACCTTGGTGATGAGATGAAGGCACTCATGCTACTATCATCTCTCCCGGAGAGCTGGACGACGACGGTAGACGTTATCGGCGTCAAGGAGGATTTGACTTTTGAGGAAGTGCGGGACCGCATCCTGAATGACGACATTCGGCGAAAGGAGCGAAGCGAAGCCTCGGGTTCCTCGGGTTCGGCGTTGAATTTGGAGAGTCGGGCCGTGAAGGTCAGAAGAGCAACAACCGCGGACGAGCCAAGTCGAGAGGGCGTAGCAAGTCAAGACCACGTGGCAAGCTGGAGTGATGGAATTGTGGCAAGAAAGGTCACATGAAGCGGGACTGCAAAGCCCCGAGAAAGGAGAAGCTGGAATCGAGTTCTGCAAATGTTGTCACCGAGCAAGACAGAGACGACGCTCTCGTTTTATGCATCGACAACCCCGTCGAGTCCTGGGTTTTGGACTCGGGCGCGTCCTTCCACTCAACCTCGCAGAGAGATAAGTTCTTAAATTTCAAGACAGGAGATTTAGGAAATGTCCACCTAGCAGATGGAAAGCCTTTGAGCGTATCGGGCATAGGTGATGTCCAGATAAAATCGAGCAACGGATTTAGATGGATCTTGCGAGGAGTTCGGTACATTCCCGGTCTGAAGAAGAACTTGATATCCGTCGGGCAGATGGATAGCGAAGGCTACAAGACGGTGTTCGGGAACGGGTCGTGGAAGATTGTAAGGGGGGCCATGGTGATAGCGAGAGGTACGAAGACGGGAACCCTCTATCTTACCGATAATAGAGGAGATTGTTTGGCGTTTTCAGGAGCAGCGACTGATCCGATGTTATGGCACAATCGGCTCGGTCACATGAGTCACGAAGGGATGCAAGTGTTAATTTCCAAGGGTCTGTTACCGAAGGTAAAATCGGTACAAACCGATTTCTGTGAGAACTGCGTGCTCGGCAAGCAAAGACGGGTTAGTTTTTCGAAGGCCGGACGAGAACTCAAGATGGGGAAGTTAGACCTGGTGCATACCGACGTGTGGGGGCCAGCTCCGGTCCAGTCTATCGGGGGGTCACGATACTACGTCACCTTTATCGACGATTCAACTAGGAAGGTATGGATCTATTTTATTAAACACAAATCTGACGTGTTTAATGTGTTCAAAAGGTGGAAGGTAGAAGTCGAGACCGAGACCGGCTTGAAGCTGAAATGCTTGAAGTCGGATAATGGAGGGGAGTACGACGGTACAGAGTTCAGAGGGTTTTGTGCGGAACAAGGAATCAAGCTGATTCGGACGGTCCCAAATCGACCTCAACAGAACGGGGTGACAGAACGGATGAATCGAACTCTGAATGAACGAGCAAGGGCGATGCGATTACACGCGGGATTGCCGAAGATGTTCTGGGCGGATGCGGTTAGCACGGCCGCATACCTTATCAACCGTACTCCGATGAAATCTCTCAACCTCGAGCTACCTGAAGAGAAATGGAGAGGAAAGAAGATTTCTCTTAGTCATTTGCGAATTTTTGGAAGCATCTCGTATATCCATATCGACGCAGAGAAGAGGGACAAACTAGACGCGAAGGCCCAAAGATGTGTGTTCATTGGTTATGGATCGAATTACTTCGGTTATCGTTTTTGGATCGAGGAAGGTCGAAGAATAATTCGGTCAAGAGACGCAACCTTTAATGAAAGGGAACTCTACAAGAACAGGTTCGGTTCCGGAGGCGAATCGAAATCGGAGGAGAGTGTCCATCAAATCACGAGCAATGACGATTCGAGCGAGCCCGAGGAAGACGAGTTTTCGGTCCAGGATGTGACTAAAAATGGGGACGAAGACGTGCCTGAAATCGCGCAAGACGAAAGCCCAGAAACTCCGATTTTGAGACGATCAAGCCGGAGAATTAAGCCTACAAACCGTTATTCACCATCACTCCATCATTTGCTGCTAACCGATGCGGGTGAACCAGAAGGCTACCGAGAGGCGGTACACGGAGGTGATTCGGTCAAGTGGGAGCGCGCGATGAAGGAAGAGATTGAGTCTCTCCGAAAGAACAATACTTGGGAAATGACCCGGTTGCCAGATGGCAAGTAGGCGCTGCAAAACAAATGGGTCTACCGAGTGAAGGACGAGTCAGATGGCAGCAAGAGATACAAGGCGAGGCTGGTAGTCAAGGGGTTTCTTCAGAAGAAGGGAATCGACTACACGGAGGTGTTCTCGCCGGTGGTAAAGCTGACGACTATTCGCACGGTCTTAAGTATTGTAGCAGCGGAGGATTTGCACCTCGAGCAAATGGATGTCAAGACGGCGTTCCTTCATGGCGATTTGGAGGAGGACATCTATATGGTGCAACCTGAAGGTTTCGAGATCCCGGGAAAGGAGGATCTTGTGTGCAGGCTTAAGAAGAGCTTGTACGGTTTAAAGCAGTGGATGTCAAGACGGCTTAAGAAGAGCTCCAAGGCAGTGGTACAAGAAGTTCGACAAGTTCACGTGTGATCGTGGTTTTCGTAGGGGTGACACCGACCATTGTTGCTACTACAAGAGTAGTGGAGAAACATACATTATATTGCTTTTGTATGTTAATGATATGTTCATTGCAGGTGCGAACATGAGGGAGATCGACAAGCTCAAGAGGGAGTTGTCAAGAGGATTTGAAATGAAGGATTTAGGAGAGGCGAGCCAAATTCTTGGGATGCGAATTACTCGAGATCGAAGCAAGGGTACTCTCACAGTGTCGCAAGAGAAGTACGTTAAGAACGTGCTGGAGCGATTCCGAGTAGATGACGCCAAGCCGAGAAGTACCCCACTAGGCGCACATTTCAAACTCTCCAAGGTGCAGTCACCGAAAACCACGGAGGAGAAGAAGAGGATGGAGAACGTGCCGTATTCATCGGCAGTGGGTAGCCTAATGTACGCCATGGTGTGCACGAGACCCGACATTTCTCATGCAGTGGGAGTCGTGAGCCGGTTCATGGCAAACCCCGGCATCGAGCACTGGGAGGCGATTAAGTGGCTACTGAGATACTTGAAGGGCACCGCAAGCATGGCACAGTGCTACAAGAAAGGTGGCACAAGTTTGCAAGGCTTTGTAGATGCTGACCTAGGAGGAGATGTGGATAGTCGGAAGAACACTTCCGGTTATGTCTTCACGATGGGAGGCACGGCGGTGAGTTGGATGTCGAGATTGCAGAAGTGTGTGTCGCTATCGACAACGGAGGCTGAGTATGTGGCAATCTCGGAGGCCGGAAAGGAGATGGTATGGCTCTTGACTTTTCTGAAGGAGATCGGGAAAGCTCAAGGATGCAAGACACTTTACACCGACAGTCAAAGTGCCTTATGTCTCGCGAAGAATCCGGTGTTCCACTCGAGGACCAAGCACATCCAACTGAAGTATCACTACATCCGGGAACTTGTGAGTGACGGGGTCTTATCGCTGGAGAAGATCCAAGGTGCCAAGAACGCTGCAGATATGTTGACCAAGGAAGTCACCACCGACAAGCTGAGGCTGTGCGTCGCCTCAGTGGGGCTGGTCACGTAAACCATGGGAGTTGTCGCCGGACTCAAGGAAGTCCCGCTCGGGACGGGAGAAAGAAGACTGGTGCAAAAGTCTCCAAGTGGGAGATTGTTATGGTATGGAGACTTTTGGAAACCTGAAGATTAGGAAATTAGAAAAAGGAAACCTTGAAGAAATAGGAAAACTCTCCATATATTGATATTGCCATGATTGAATGGTAATTAAGGCAATGATTATTTCCTTGTATTATTTCCTTGTATTGGGTAGGAGTTTAGCTATAAATAGAGGGCTAGGCTAGAGTTTTATTCATTCCAACAAAGTACAAACAATTGTATTCTCTCTTTCTCCAGTATAGTAAAATAAGTTTGAGTGACGGCGGCCGTGGTTTTTTCCCTTCGGGATTTTCACGTAAAAATACTTGTGTCCGTGTGTGTTGTTCTTGTGTGTGTGTTTGCGGCGACGATCCTAACATTGTTATGGAAAAATATTGGACATACCTGCACCTCTACCCAAACATCCATGATGACATGAATATAATTTAACATTTTTAAAAATTAACACTTTAATTCATGATTTAACATTTTAATTGTATGTTTAATCATAAATTAAGATAATTAAATCATAAATTAAGATGTTAAATCATATTTTTGTGTGTTAATTTTGAAAAGTATTAAATCATATCCACGTCATCAAGGGTGTGGGAGGAACGCACTAGGGGGTGTACATCACTACTCTTTGTTATGTCAAATGAAGTTTAGGAAATTAGTCAAGTCAAAGGACTTCAGTAGAGCTTTAGTGAGGAGTTAGGTGCATCCAATGGTCTAGATATGCCTCGTTGGATGATCAACGGTTCAGGTTTAGTCTAGACTAAATTAGTTAGTTATAAATAAGATGTTTTGTAATTGCTCAATCAATCAATTAATCCAATATATTTCAAAGATTTAATTTATTCTATAGTTTAACACTATATAGATTATTTTAATCCTTGTAAAAGATATATATAGAAAAAAAAGATATAGTTAGTTCTTAGGTTTATAGGTGATTCTATGATAGAACCTTTTGAAAAAGGATATTTTGAGAATTTATAATTAATTAGATGTTCTTAATCAAATTAGTTTTCTGTTCGAGCATTGCATTAATTATTATTTAAATTAGAGGATTGAGAAATACCCAAAATACCCTTGTTAATTTGTATTAAAAAAAAAAAAAGTTCTACCATAGAATCACCCAGGTTTATAATAGTTTTTTATTTCTTTTAGGGAGAAAAATAACTCGTGTAATTATTTTTTTCGTTCTTTTATGATATGTTTGTTAGAGGAGTTTTGAATCATCTCCAAATATGCTATAAAAATAAAACTAGCAAAATCCCTAGTTTCGCTTGGGTAATTTTGTTCTTTTTAGTTTGATATAATCTTCATCACATATATATAATCCCGTTAATTCGTTCAATTAATTCGTTGATTCAATCAATTAATAATACCAATTAGTCTAATTAAACACATTTGTCCACCTCATCAAAAATGTTTGTGTGAGTTTTAGGGGCAACATATATAACTCATTTTCTTTTGTTTAAGCCAATAACATTCATTTTATTTTTTTTAAGCCAACTATCGATGCATGCATGGTGGATGGCGACCATCTGACACACATGGAAGGAAAGGAACACACGAATATTTACACATAATTCAGCTCCATAAATTACAACTAGTAAATCAATCCAAAACGCAATGCAAGGGCTCAATTTATAGTTTATCCTCGTGCAAGCGTAAAAAAAAACGTACGAGTGATGATAATAACGCTCCTTAGCTTCTTTTTTTCTTGGAAAATTTTCAAAAAAAAAAATCCTATTTTTTGGATATTGGAATCAGTTGACCGATACAACTTGACCAAATGAGAGCATCTCCGTCTATGTTGTCATATTCCAAAAATAACTCTTTTTAGAACAAAAATTTAAAAAATAACTCCTTTCTGATAATATTCCAAAAATAATCCATAACTGGTTTTTTAATTTTAGTGGAACTGGATTTTAAAATCCCTTTGTCACAAATTTTTTCTGACAAGAAAACATACCGGATTTTAAAAATGAGTTATAATTGTAATTCAAAATATAATATATTTCTCCAAATTTTATCATAACATCATCAATGTTATAATTAATATATTTAATTAAAATGATAACTAGTATATGTTAACTATTAACTTAATATATAATTAACATTATTCGAATTCATAAATTTGAATAAATATTAATGAATATTTAATTATATATTTTAATTATCACGTTAATTAGATGTAATAGTTCAATAATATAGAATTCGGTGGGTAAATTTTTGGAATATTATAAAAAAAGGAGTTAGTTTTGGAATATTATCAGAAAACGGATTTTTTTTTTGAATTTTGATTCCAAAAGAGATTACATGCAAAAATTCTCCTATTTTTTAAAATGGTATTTATTTATTTTCTTGCGTGTTTTTATGATTGTGTATCATTACTATTTTGAGGCCACACTACTTTGTCTTTCCGATCACATCCTCTGTATTATGGCTTTGGGCTTGTTTGGTAGTTTAATCTAGAATAGGAAAATTTACTAAATTATTATGGTGTGTTTGGATGGTATCTAAGATTTGTAAATTTAATTTTTTATTATAAAAATTGTATACAAATCTTGTCAATAAAAAATTATAATTTTTTTTAAGAATTTCTAGTTTGTGTTATAAATATTCTTTTTTTTTCTTGATTAGTGTGTATGTTTGTATTTTTGTCTTGGAACATAGCATGAAGACGTGTAATTTAATTCATTTCTTGATTTTTCTAAATAAACAGCATTTTATACAATCCTCCCACAAATTTTTTTTAGGTTTCGTGATTTAAAATATACATTCCTAAAAATTTCTAAACCTAAACTAGAAATTTGGTTTACATCCAAACAAGTCCTTTGTAATCAATGATTTAGATAATTAATAAAAATACATCCAATTATTAATTAATTAATATTAATTAATATTACATGTGTATTAACAGTTCTTAATTAATATACTAACAACTAGTGAAATATAAATAATTAATTTGGTCATTAATTACTAATTTTTTTCTAACAAACCCTTAGGCATTCATTAATTATTAATTCATGATATAGGAATGTGATAAGAAAATGACGAGAAAAGAAATAGTTCCTCGCCAATGAATTCGTGGTCCAGTGGTTGAGTGTGAGACACAAAAAATCATATGTTGTTAGAAATTGTGGATTCGAGTTTCATCGACACCAATGGATGGAAAACCACGTAACCTTCTCCATTTATTTATTTTTCTGTTTTTTAGACACTAGTCTGTTGAATTTGATATTTATTATTCAATTGAAAAAAAGATAATTTATCCTTCAATTTAAAATCAATAATTCCTCCAATCCAAATCAATCAAAATCAATATTAAACCAACAACAAAAAGTAGACGGACGTAAATTTTCCACGTACAACACCAACACCTACTACGATATGTATTTTTTTTTCCCACGAGCCATTCATCACAAAAAAAAAAAAGTACGTATTTTGTCTACTTATTTGAACCTATACTACCAACCCCTCTCTCTCTCTCCCTCTCTTTCTCTCTCTCTCACGGTTTCACTTGATTTCCTCTCCATCTTCATTAATGGAATCCCGACGACCCCATGCAGTTTTTCTTCCATTTCCCGCACCAGGCCACGTTGGCCCTCTCATGCAACTCGCGAAACTCCTCCACTTCCGAGGATTCCACATCACGTTCGTCTACACCGAGCGGTTTTACAATAGCCTCATTCAATCCAAGGGAGCAGAATTCCTCCAAGAAAAACCAGATTTTCGTTTTGAATGTTTGCCTGATAATCTATCAGATAGAAAAATTGAAGATATCGGTACGATGTGCACCCTTATTCAGAAGGGTTGCAACGAGCCGTTCAAGACTCTATTGAAGCGTCTCGTACGAGAATCACCGCCGGCAAGTTGCGTGATTTCTGATGCCGTTATGACTTTGGCGATGGAGGGTGCGAAGGAGGTTGGCTTGCCGGAGGCGCAATTTTGGACTGCTTCGGCTTGCGGATTCATGGGTCATCATCTTTACTCTGAGCTTGTTCAAAGAGGGATAGTTCCTATAAAAGGTAGTGATTTATCAAGTTAAATCTTTTATGACCATATATGTACTAGTACTGATTTCACAAGATAATGACTTTAAAAGGTGTAGTGAAGTAAATTAAGTAGTTTTTAGTAGGGATGGGAAAATGGTTTGGTTTATTTGGGAACCGAACCGAACCGAACTGGTGAATTCGATTTAATCGGTTCGATTTTTCGGTTTATTTGGTTCGGCTCGGTTCAAAAATTGATATCGTTTGGTTTATTCGGTTCGGTTCGGTTTTGATATTTCCATAACCGATTAAACCGAACCGACCGAATTAATACTATTTTTTATTTTTTTTATTATGTTCATTTACAAAAATTAAAATTAAATACTGTAAAATTAGAAATAACGATAAATATATTTTATATGATCTGTTTTTATATTTTTTTACTAAATACCAATTGAATCTTAACAATATAAAATTTCTAATTCGGTTCAGTTTTAAATCGGTTTGAATCTAGTCCGGCTTGGTTTAATTCGGTTTGCTCTTATTCGATTCGGTTCGATTCGGATTCGGTTCGGTCACCCCAGTGCTTGTTAGAGAGAAGGGCATGAGATACGTAAAGAAGTGCGAATTGAAGGAGAAAAAGTAAAAAGCAAGGGTAATCTGAAATTAAGAATTGATGGGTTTATATGCAAAAGAAGAATCGTTGTATACATTATATTTTCTCCCACCACATCCTCAATTAAAGTTTGGATAACATCATTTTTCTCCAATTAATCCAACTGTACATGCTTAATTATGGTCAGCAGTTAATTGGAATGGGAACTTAATTAGGGTATGGATTAATATTTTGACCAGTTAATTAGGAGATAGATTAATCAGTCATCGAGACTTTTATTGAGAGTGTGGTGGGCTAAATATATGCCCTCTTTTTATTGAGAACGTTTATTATGTCATTACAACTCATGTTTCTCATCGTTGATGCGAATTTCGAAAAAGATTAATGCGAATTTATTAGCAATTCAATTAACACAAAAAATGAATTAATTGTTAATTCCAACTTATCGATAAAAATACATGTTAATTAATTATTAATTTATTTTTAAACATAAATTTAATGTTAATTAGATTACTAATTATCTTCATTAATATTTTTCGGAATTCCTATTGTGGATGAAAAACATGAGATGTGGAACAAAGTAAAATTTCAATTTTTTTTATTGGGAGGGCTTTGAACGAGAGAACAAAAAATTTAGGGGGCTCATATTGAAGATAATAAAAAATTTAGTGGGCTCATATTGAAGAGAATAAAATTTTAATTGGCTCGTTTTAAAATGTTCCTTTTGAAGTCACGATGACATACTTTTAAAAGCAAGTCATATCCACGAAAAATGATGTTTTAGATTGTACATTATAGAGTGTAAAGTCTATATCCTCGTTTCACTACAACATCATATATGTCCTAACTAACTAACACGGTAATTAACACATATCATCTAATTAATATATATTTGACCTTCATTCAAATTAAAACAATTTAATTAATTATTATTTATACGTTCTCTATTAATTATCATGTTATGAAGTGTGTTCATTAGAATATCGAACATATGGTGGTGAGATCTGGAGACAAAATAAAATTTCCTTTTTGTTATTGTCCAATTAAATGAACAAATCAATTTAATATTTGTCAAAATTTCAGATCCAAATTTCAAGACCAATGGATATCTCGATACTCCACTACAATGGGTACCAGGCATGAAGGAAATAAGGCTCAAGGATTTGCCCTCATTTTGCCACACGAGTGACCCAAATGATGTGATGCTCAAGCACTGCATTGGACAAATGAATGATTGTACCAAATCAGGAGCAATAATTCTCAACACCTTTTATGAATTGGAAAAAGAGGTCATCGACGCATTGGCCTTGTCTTACCCTCCTATTTACTCCATTGGCCCTTTGTTCCGCTTATCAGGTATAGTTTATTCTTAAAAAATTATACTATTCCTCACAAAAATAAAATAAACACCATCGATAACATCATCACGAATGTGTTAGTTGGTCTGTATCTACCATAATCTTGAAAGACCTCCTTATTAAGAAAAAAGGACTTGAAAGAACAAGTTTAACAGATAGTTTTTTTTATATATTTCAGAAAATTACCAGATTTTTTAAATCTCCCTAATATAAAAATGATATATAGATTAATTATTTTTCTGAAGAACTGAATTTAGAAATGCATACAAAAAATAGTAACTGACTGATATATCTACTACATGTTGAACATTATATCGCTATTACAAAAATCGCGTCTAGCACCGGTTTAATTTGATTCTAGAACTTGTTAAGAAATGATTTTTCTAGTAGTGCATAAGCAATATTTATGTCGTGGATAATTACAGGTAAATATTTCAAGGGCGAGTCGACGGTCATGAGCATATTTGAAGAGAACAAAGAATGCCTGACATGGCTAGATAACAAAGCACCAAACTCAGTAGTTTATGTGAACTTTGGGAGTGTTGCAAATATGTCAAAAGATCAAACGAAGGAGTTCGCACGAGGGCTCGCAAAATGTGGATTTGATTTCCTGTGGGTTCTTCGACCAGATGCGGTAAAAGGGGAAGAAATAGATCTTGGAAATGAATTCTTGGATGAAGTAAAAGAGAGAGGCCTTGTTGTGAACTGGTGCCCTCAAGAAATGGTGCTTCAACACCCTTCTTTGGGTTTGTTTGTTACTCATGCTGGATGGAACTCTTTGTTAGAGACCATTGTTGAAGGTAATGTATTGATACTGATTTGATATAACTAGCTAGGTTTAATTAGTTCTTTTTTTTTTCTTTTTCATAAGGGGATTAATATGGTATATCAATTTTTGTTCGAAGGATAGTGATTCGGACATGGACGATTTTGATGGTTGCAGAAAATTAATTTTTGTAATCATCAAAAATATTTCTGTCTGAATAAAAAATGTTTCTGTCCGAATCACTACCCTTGTTCGAATCAGATGATGCATCCAATTTAGGTCATTAACTAGATTATCATTTATTAATAGTTTAGGTTCAATCCGTCACTAAAAGATTACAAAAAAGGTATATAATATAAGAGTTAATTACAAAAAAAGTCATTTAAGATACATCATTTTTTTTTTACAATCCATCGTTATTAATGACTCAATTAACATCTAAAATTGCATACTTAGCAATAGCATTAAACCATAAATACACTTGAATCATATCTTAAATACTCAGTGCTTGATATTAAATATCTAAAATTTCTTTTTCAAAAATATGTACCATAATAATGTAATACAGAAATCCCTAATTTTCTCAACATGAAACAAAATTAACCAAGGCATAATTGCAGGAGTTCCCATACTTTGTTGGCCGATAATGGCGGAGCAAGTAACGAACTGCCATCAAGTTTGCACAGTTTGGAGAAACGGAATGGAATTGAAAAAAGATGTGAAGAGCGATAAGTTTGCAGAGCTCGTACAAGAGATGATGATCGGAGATTCAAGCGAAGAGAAGAGAAAAATGGCGATCGAATGGAAAAGAAAGGCTGAGGAAGCGACAAGTGACACTGGTTCTTCCGTTCTGAGTTTGGAGAGATTGATCAACGATGTATTCCTCCACGAAAAAAATTAAATGGTTTATTATTGTGTATGTTTGGCATTATTGTGGTTCTGTAAAATAAAGAAAAATATACTTGTTCCTTCTAAATTATTTAATGTTTTACTTTGTTTAAATTTGTATTTTTTGGATTGCGAATGATTTTTATTTATTGATATTAAATAATTAAAATTTAGTTCACATTTTGTGGATGTTTCAAGATTTTAATTTGATATTTTTTTACAAATAAAACCTAAAAATTTGGATTAAATTTACAATCTAAAATTTTTTCGAATCAATATTGAATAAATCGAGTTGTTCGAAATTTTAACGAACTGAATTCAAACAGTTAAAAATATTCAAAATTATTAATTAATCGAACCGAAAAGGTCCGATGAATTTTCGGACCGAGTTAAATATTCAAAATTATTAATTAATCGAACCGAAAAGGTCCGATGAATTTTCGGACCGAGTTAAATATTCAAAATTATTAATTAATCGAACCGAAAAGGTCCGATGAATTTTCGGACCGAGTTAAATATTCAAAATTATTAATTAATCGAACCGAAAAGGTCCGATGAATTTTCGGACCGAGTTAAATATTCAAAATTATTAATTAATCGAACCGAAAAGGTCCGATGAATTTTCGGACCGAGTTAAATATTCAAAATTATTAATTAATCGAACCGAAAAGGTCCGATGAATTTTCGGACCGAGTTAAATATTCAAAATTATTAATTAATCGAACCGAAAAGGTCCGATGAATTTTCGGACCGAGTTACTTCGAGTTTGATTAGTAGCAACCGTACATTTTATACAATTGGGGCCAATCGTAGGAGATTGTAATACAGTTAATACAGTTAATTATCAAGTATATTTTACCAAATATAATTTGGCAATTGATTCTACACAGCCACGTGTTCGCCCACGTCATATAGTTCTCATGTTTCCTTTTGACACGTTTCATTATCTACTCTTTACATGCAGAAGACAGGAAAAACAGAACATAAAACAAATCAAACACCCAAAAAAAATAACCCAAAAATCATGGAAATACAAGATAGAAACCAAATCGAAGAGATTGAAGAAATCCAAGAAGTAGAAGAGGAAGAGCTAGACATCAACTCCGACAAGAAGAAGAAGAAATGGTTCGAATGGGTGGGCCCCACTGTCAGAAAAGCAACAATTGCCAGCATGTTAGTTATTGCCACTCCGGTTATGATTCCTCCTACGATCGTTCTGTCGACAATTGGGGGAGCGTTGTGCGTACCATTCGGAGTGTACCTCGGTACAATTGCAATAACCGATAAGTTCATGAGTTATATATTTCGAACACGAGGCGGAGAGGAGGTGAGATTAGGGTTTCGAGATGACGAAGATGAAAATGATCAGGTTTGGTTATTATTTAAAAAAGTCGAGTTGATTGAGCCGGAATAGTTGTACTCGAGTAGTCGCTAAAACCGAATGAGATCAAATTAGGGAAAATAAATAATTGAGGGAGCAAAATGGAAATTTTAGTAAGAATTGATTGTTCATAACAGATAATTTATACTGAGGAGGAAGCACGACAACAGATCGAGATAATACGTGCTATACTTGGATACAAAGCCCCAAAGCATCCTTCATATATAGAAGAATTGAATGCAATTCGCCGCTTTATCGGCATTGAACCGACACTCTCCATGAAAGTACATACGGGCCTCGATGAAATAAGCTCTACGATCCGTTTGTTAAAATCCTTAATCGGGATAAAGTGAAGAGATGTGTACATTACACTATAAAATTGTCATTTTACTTTGTAATTTGTTTTTGCAATGTCAATAATAATAGAGGGTTTCATTTTGCAAATTTTGTTGGCACGATGAAGTTTTCTTATAAGAAAAAGTCTATTTTTCTTTTTTCTTTTTAATTCGAAGTTCGATTTATTTTTTATTATTTATTTATTAAATATCGAACTGTTTTGTTTCGACGTAATAAATTACTACGACATTATCACTACGATGTTATCGCTGACATGACATATTTAATGATATGATAATAATAAATTATTTTATTTTATTTTTATAAAATTTAACGATTCAAGTTATGATTTCATATCATTTTGAATGTGTATTACGAGTGATTTTCACTGTTGCATTTTATGACAAATATAATATCGCTATTTTAATAAATTACGATAGTATGTTTTATATATATATATAATTATTTATGTTATAACAACATAATAAATACGTTATTTAATTAATAAATCAAAAATATATTAGAATTACAACTGAATTCATACATAATTGATGAATTTATCTATATTAAATAAAATTCAAAAATAAAATAATTTATAATATCATATTATTACATATGTCACGTCCTGAATTATCACATCACATTACAATTTAAGCATCATTAAACGGATTGAAAAGAAAATTAAAACAAATTAATGAAAGTAAGATATTTGATTAACTACATTAAAATGTTAAATTTGTTGAATTTTAGAGGAAAAATAAAAGATTAAAATAGATTTTTTTTGTGCAAATTTATTTATATCATTATGTGTGCATATAAATTTTTCCAAAGAAAAAGACCAAAAAGTAAAGATGAAATTATTTGTATACAAGCACAAGTATATTGCTTAGATTAAAAATTGAAGGAATTCTTTCTAGTATTGTGTTGAACTGTCTTTTACATTAAAATTTTAAAGAACTCTTTCTAGTATGTGTTGCACAGCCTTCTTTATACCATCTTGATCAAGTGTAGTAGTCAAGTAAACTTCTTGGACCTATCAAAAAGTACACGATTTTTGTATTAATACGTAATGTTTTTTTTCTGTATTAAAATTAAAAATGATATTTTGGAAAAAGTTTAATTAGTCATTACTGCTATAGTCAAATAGGAAATTGATTATATCATTCAAAATAGATGATCTAATTAATTAAAAAAAGTAACTTTACAACAACAACAAAATTGAATTCCATGAAAATATTAGAGCTCATATATGGAACCCCCCATATCCACTTGAGCATCCACGATATGGGGGGGACATTTCAAATCTCCCAAATTTGCACCAAAAAATGTATTAATCGTTAATTAAAATTATTAATTTTGATGCAATTGTATTGACCGGTAATCAACTTTGAATTAACCGTTAATTGAAATTTGAATTAACAAACAATAGAAAATGTGGGGTGCAATTTGGGGGCATTTATCCATCCCACACCCATGTTTTGTACGGATCGTGGATGGTGTGGGATGTTTGAGGGGAAGAGTAGAGTTGTCCAAAATATTATACCTGTCTACCGGCTCGAGCGAGAAGTGTGACTTGATTATCCTTAACCGGTGCCTAAATAACAAGAAAACAAATATAACCCAAATTTCACTTGCAAAATAAAAATGTGAATTTCATATTTGAATATAGATTATACATTGGAAAGCCAAAGCTCCAAATCTTGAGACACGACTCGTTTCTCAAACCCTTGGCGCCCGAGTTGTACATCCGTAATCCTAAATCGACAATTCAAAATTCTAATTTCAATAATTCTGCATGAATAATTTCACGTAATTATGATATTTCAAAACGTACCCATCTTCGTTCAGTAGTTCTTGACAAATGTTATCCAAACCAGGTAGAGGCTCGATTTTTGCATCGTAATCATCACTGGTATCGTTCGTCTCCAAAATTACCTTATCCAAGGTGGTATAGAGTGGATCATCCTCTAGTTGCCTTAATGATAAATTTATCTTCTTTTTTTCCCTACAAAATTAGCAATAAATTTGTGAACAAAGAGTACATGAAATAAAATTTGATGTTGAGTTCGATTTTACCGATCTATCTCAATAACTTTGACTTTGATTTCATCGCCTTCGGTTACCAAATCTCTCATGTCCGGTACCAAATCCCATGATGCCTCTGAGATGTGTATCATTCCACTCAGACTATACAAACCTATCAAAAATACCAAAAATATTCGGTTAAGCAAACTTTATAAAAAAAATTGCAATTGATACAAAGAGAACAAAGGGAAATACCGTCGGGGAAAAGGAGATAAACAAATGCACCATATTCTTCAATGGAACTAATTATTCCTTTGAAAATAGCGCCAACTTCGACTTGGTCCGAGTATTTTTCCCAAATCGCAGCTTTTTCTGATAAAATTATGGTTCTTGATTGTTCTTTTACATCTTGTACCTATATAATTTTCAATCAGTAAATACTCATTCCTATTTCTTCTTTTACATTTCGAAATGGATAGATAGGCTATAGTATTTATTTATCACCTTAACAGAAATAGAAGAGCCTACTAAATCTTTTGCTCTCTCGAGAATCGGTCTCGGGGAATCTACAACGGAAAAAAGAACTTTACGAGTAAGAACATTTTTTTACTATTAGCGAAATATCGAATTCATAAAATTAAGGAGTACCTTTGCAAAAACGGGCTTGGTTTAAAAGCGTGTAGGGGAGAAAAGCCATGAGAGATTGGAATTTCATCAAAAGACCCCCGGCATTAAAGCCTTCAATTTTAGTTTCGAAAACAACTCCTTTTTCTTTGTAAGATCGTGCAGTATCCCAGTCTGCCGATTTCTATTTCTTCATACAAAATGTAATGTAGTTCCTTATGAGAAGATCAAAATTATGCTATACAAAGTATTTTTTTTTTTTTTTAATTTACATGTCTTATAGAATTTTCCTTGCAAATATGACTTGCATATGTTTATTTGGTCGGTTCGGTTCAAACCGAATCAAATAAAACTAATAAAACTAAACCGAACCGAACTAAATTAAAAAAAAATTATTAATAAAATACGTATTTATTTATCAAAAAAAATTCTACAAAACACAATTATTATATTATTTAATAAGATTATTATATCAAATTTCATTATTGCAACATTAATTTGTTAAAAAAAAATGAATGTTATTCAGTCAGTTCGGTTTAATCAGTTTTCAAAACATTAAACCGAACCGAACCAAATAAACTAAACAATATCATTTTTTTAAACCGAACCGGGCCAATTAAACCGAGAAAACGAACCGATTAAACCGAATTCGACCAATTCGGTTCGGTTTTCGAATAAATCGAATCGTTTGTACACCCTCGCATAATTCAGTAAGAAAAAGAGGTAGGCATACCGGCGTTTCCGAGGCCGCCACGTCCTCGGTAGGGCCAAGTCGCGAGGCTAGTCTTGGTCTCGTGAGGAAGCGAGTAGAAATGCAGTGAGAGAAGCATAATGATGGAATCTTCTGGACAGAAACATTGGAGGGCGAAGTGGGTTTGTCTGAAATGGAAGATAGGCTGGAGAGGAAGGAGATTGCTCCAGTCGAGCTTAGAGATGAAACCATTGTTGTCTCCACAATTTTAGTGAGAGAGAGAAGAAGGGGATATCATATCAGGAGAGGGTGGGTGTTGTGGTCTGTGGATGTGGTGCTAAGAAGAAGAGATATTTGTATTATTTTAGCGGTTTATAGTTGTTTTTAACATTGTGCGCCTGGCCCATTCCACAAAGTGGATCATTTTCTCTCCATCGGTTATCCTTTGGGAAAATATACTGGTCCCAAACACATCCACAATATTCTTGATGAATGAGCAGAGTGAATTGCTTAGTATTTATAATTGACTCAATTGAATATTAATTGATACGTCTAATTAATACGTCAATAATTTATAATAAATTAATATTAGAAAATGTTAATTGACGTGCCAATTCAATTAAACAGTAAATTTAATCGTTAATCGAATCAATTAATGATATTAATCAATCCACTTAATTATCTATTGTCACTTCATCAACATATCAATTAAACATGGAGACAAATTAAATGAAATCTTTAGTATAAAAACAATGAATTCAAATGAAATGAAAACAATGTTTTCAAATGAAATGAAATCAATGTTTACTGGTTCTACTAGTGAATCGACCGGTTAAACTGCTAGTAATATTGATGAGGTGATACGTAGATAGTCAATAAGTAAATGAATTCGATTTAACACGTGATTATGTATTAAATGAGTAGGTGATAATGAGTAATATACGCGATTTACACATAAAAAAATTCTAGGTTTACATTTCTTTTTGCGTTATTTGTTCGATTTATTACTGATTTCTAACACGTGAGGGAATTTAGAATGGACAACTATAATTTTTCTATAAATAAATATCACGAAATTTACAATTAAAAAATATCAAATCGCAAATCGAACTTCTTTCAATCCATAAGGTAAATACGTATGAAAAAATACTTTTATTTTTATTGAACAAACCTAACAACAAACAAATTACTTATCAGATTCCCATTGAGAAGCCCTTTCGAAACCATTTTTGCCCATATAAAAATCCTCCATTGCTTGTTTAATCTCATCCTTCGCGTTCATGACAAACGGTCCGCTCTGCACAACAGGCTCATTCAAAGGTTGTCCTCCGACGAGCACGAATCTCAAAGCCTCGTCCTTTTTATTCCACACCTCGATTCCGTCTCCTTCTCCAAAAACAATGCAATGGTGTTTGGCAATGGGAGACGAATCCTCATTTCCGAAAACACCCTCGCCTTTTATGATATACGCGAAAGAGTTCCAACCTTCTGCTACTGGTTGTTGGAGGTGCGATCCGGGCTGAAGCGTGAAATCCATGTAAAGTGTAGGGGTACGAGTGTAAACTGGCGAGCGAGCCCCAAATGCTTCGCCTGCGATTATCCGCACGAAGACTCCGTCTTTTTCTGCTTCGGTTATGTCCTTGCTTTGCAATTCTTGGTACCGTGGCTCGATCCTATAGTTAGTTAGATGGAGAAGAAAATATCCAGTTAGCTTGTTTTATAATTATTATTTATTAGCAAAAATTATAAATATTAATATTCGGTACATTTTGTCTTTAGAGGCGAGATTAATCCATAATTGTAGACCTTTTTGGACACCCGGTCCCGCCGGCATTTCTGAGTGGACTATCCCTCGACCAGCAGTCATCCACTGAAATATTGAAAAAATTGATTTAAAATACAAACTCTCAATTTACTTAAATTAAATTCTTATCCAAGATAGATTGATTATATTGAATTTTTCGAGTATGAAATGGAAATAATACCTGGACGTCTCCGGTTTGGATGGTGCCTTTGTGACCAGAAAAGTCTTGGTGAGTGAAGGCTCCCTGTTTTAAACAAAAACATTTTCATAAATTAAAAGAAATGTTTTCAAAAAAATTAGGTGTCAAAAATAATTATTTAATGTTGTATTGAAATAAAGTTACACAATACCTCTAGCATATACGTAACAGTCTCGAAACCTGGAAAAAAAATCATGAAAAACAAGTAAATAACCAAAAGGTTCGATTTCAATTTGAAATGAGAGAAAAAAAAATGGAGAATTCAAGAAAATCACCTCTATGAGGATGATCTGGAAATCCACCTGGGGATGAAACTGTAAAAGATGAAAATATACAAGGATTTGAATAAATTATGTTTAAAGAGAATTTGAGGAAGTTCCATAAATAAGGAAAATTTTGAAAAGCACATTTTAATTTACCTTCAAATGCATCTAGAAGAAGGAAAGGATCCAAGCTTCTAAGCTCCCGTCTGATACGACAAAAAATCAATATTAATTTTGCAATTTGTACATATATATAATTAAGATAAGAAATATATTTTCAAAACCACCTAAAATTTCATTTTTGCCCATTTACCCTCAAAAAAATTAAATTACAAAGAATAATCCCATTAACAATTACCTTCCTATGCTTCTCCTGACCTTGGCTCCCATCCCTTCATTTTGCATCTCAGCAAGCACCTTCTTCGCCACTTGCCTTGGATTCTTAATCTCGTTAAGGATTTTCGTTTGCTCGCCGTAATTATCACCCATAGTCGTAGACGAAGCCATGATGATCGAATTGCTAATTGGTGCTATTTGTAAAAGAGAGAATTTACTAGTTTTTGTGAATTGATTTTGTTTTTTGATGAGAAGTGGAGAGAAACTGTGGAGGAGTCTGTTATTTATAAGCCTCATGTTGGTTTTTAATTTCAAAATATTGTATGGACCTGCTTGCTAATTTGATGTTTTATAACAAAAGATTTGGGCTTTGGCTTCTGATTATATATACCATTGTTACTGTGTATATACGTGTAACGAATAAGATTAGTTCAGAAATAACACTCATTACACGAGAACTTACGAATAAATGGAAGTTGGAGAAGTTTGATTCTTCGAAGTAGTTGACATGTTTTTTATTGGCTGCTTGGAGGAACGGTGGGAAATGGGTAGGGTAATGCTCTAGCCACTCCCTCCCTCCCTCCCATATCCCCTTCCTTGGTCTATGACATGTGGGACCCACATACATTAAATTTTGTGAAATGTTGTGTGGGTCCCACATGTCATAGAGCTAGGGAGGGGATTTGGGAGTGAGAGAGGGAGTGACTGTAGCACTGCCCGTGGGAAATATGCTTCTGGTCATTGCAATCGTATTGCTGATGGCAGTGTTGAGTTATGCTGATGTGTGCATGATCATCTTTCCACTGGTCATTTGGGCCAATTTGAGAAATTTTAACTTCCTAGATATTCATTGGGCCTTGGCCCTTCTAGACCAAATGGAAGCGGTACCGGTACTAGAGAGGAACAAATAAAAAAATTGAGATTTTTTTAGAAAATTATAGAATTGAGTTTTGTATTTTTTTGACGGGATATATTATGATTGGATGAAATTTTAAATGTGTCTATGTTAATCAAGTTGCGATATCCTGTTATGTAGTATTACTCATAGAATAAGAACAACGATTGCATATGTGATGGCTCGAGCAAGGAGATAGCAACGCGATTGCATAGTTATGGTATTATTTTTTATGACGGTAATGACAACATCCTTTCAACAAATTATTATTGCATATTGTATTACTCTAATTATATTTTAGAACTCATTTATGTATATATTTTATGATTATATTATGTCTTCTATAAATTAGCTTATTTTTAATCAAATAATAAAATACATATATTAGTGCAACAATATAATAATATCCGAGACACACATACAATTTTGCGCAAAAAAGTAACAAAAATAATAGCATTGTCGCCCATATTAGTTCATGCAATACAAAATGTGAAAACATTGAACAATACAATCTATATACTCGATTACATAGATAATTATGTAGTACTAATATTTTTTTTATTCACATAAAAACACAATGACAATTATACACAATATCATATTTAACAGCGAAAATAAGTAAAATATCAAAATTTAACAAAGCAAAGTTATAATTCAAAATTATACACAACGCCGTGAGGTATTTTGAAATTTACAACTTCAAAAATAACAATAACATTCAAGACACACGCGCTCACGCCCACGCCCACGTCTATGCCCACCCACACGCCCATGCCCATGCCCACGCCCCACACACGTCCACGCCCCCCCCCCCCCCCCCCCCCCCCCCCCCCCCCCCCCCCCACACACACCCCCCCCCCCCAACACACACCCACACGCACGCGCACACACACCCATCCACATGCGCGCGCGCGCACACACACACACACACACACACACACACACACACACACACACGCGCGCGCGCGCATGCACACACCCACTCCCACGCGCATGCGCACACACGCACACGTGCGCGCGCGCGCGCACACACACACACACACACACACACACACACTTTTAAGAAGTTATCTATATTTTAATAGGTAAACTACTCATTTTTATTTATGTTAATTTTGTTATTTAAATTTTTTAAACAAAAACACAAATATAACCTATTTAATATAATTTAGGTTTCCTACTATTATAGTTTTCAACAATAATAATAATAATAATAATAATAATAATAATAATAATAATAATAATAATACAAAAAATCAACTATTAAATATAATTAATATGCATTATCTTGCATTGTGTTTTCTAACATAATATCTTCACAAATTTATATTAGAAAAAAGAAGTCATGATATAGATGTCAAACCAAAGAGAAAATTCAAGTGAATATATTTGACGAATTTTAAAACTAAAGTTCTTAAAATACTATTAATTTCTATACCAAATAATAATAATATAATACCTCATATTAAAAAATTATATATATTTATTAATTGGATGAGAGAGAAAGAGATCATATGTGTGAAATATTAAATACTAACAAAATATTTTATTAAATAACTAAGATATATAATTTGTATGTGTCAACAATTTTTTTTGAAAAACTTTCATATAATTTGTCATGTGGACATTACATCGAATATCGAGCGTCCAATTTTAATCGTGCGGTTTGGATTAAAAATACTAAAAATGACATGGATCATGGAGATTATTTAAATGTTCTAAAATAATGACACATAAATGACTGCATAGAATACGATCTTCAGAACTTATAGTAAAAAATTACATAATAAAATAAAATCACATCACATCACTACATCTAACGGTTCGAATTTACACATACAAATGAGCACACAAAATATACATTTTAAAAGATCAAATATAAAATTAATGTATAGGATGAAGCCACGTTACAAAATTTGATAGTCAATAATCACGAGTAATCATGATAATGTGGCTTCGTGAGATGCATTAGAGATATGTGCAAAATAAGAATATTGATAAATTATGTTGAGTGTGTTATGTCAAATATTGTTTGAATTGATTTTTAGTTTTCTTATTGTATATTTTCTATCCATTTGCTCTTTGAGTTTTATCCAATTAAAACCTTAATTCATCCAATTTGTTTTAAAACTTTTTTTTGCCCCCAATTCGATAATAGGTATGAGAACCAAGTAAGTGTACTCGCCAACGAGATACTTTGAAGCTTATCCAGGATTGGTCCTTTATGTCGGCCAAAGTGACCATTGTCAAAGGTCACTAATTTTAAAATATCACAATTAATTTTTTTCATATGGTTGTTTATTAGAAAAAAATTCAGCTTCTAGCTTATTTAACGACTAAACAAGTAATTGAAAGCGACAATATTGAGTAGGCATGAGTTATTGTATTCATTTGTGAAGTTAAGGATATGTTATAATGTCGTTGATTGTTGGGATACAATTGATTATTATTGCACCACTAAATACATTTGTTGTGTTTGTTGAAATGCACAAGTAACATAAAATGTTCTATTTTTAATTTATATTTGTTTAAAGCTATATATGTTTATAGATATTAGTTTTGAAAATTGACGTTTTTTGTTAATTACTAAATTAACTATTGAAAAAATATCAATCAAACATTGAAAAAACGAATCCAGAATATTGAAGTTACACTCATTTTCTAGATATAAGGTCTTCTAATAATAACCATCCAAGGCCTCCGAAAATTCAGGGCCGAGACCCGAGCTTATCCAATTGTACTCGATACTCTCCCACCGTCCCTTTATGTCATACTATGTGAAACTCGCCTGAAACCGCCCTGTGGAGAGAGGACCATCAAATATGTCACAGAAATCTGCAGCAAATTGAGTCCGCGTGGGTGTGTTTTGGACAGTTCGATACCCAAAGTATCATTCCTCGACCTCGCCGGTGAGGTGCAAGGCTATGGTGTCTACTTGTTGTCAATCCAGTGAGACACATACCAGAATCTCTCTCATATCTCAATATCGAGTTGCGTGGATGAGTACCATTGAAATAGGACAACTTGAGTCACGATTTTGGTAAGAAATTGGTATATTGACGAAGTCTCAGAAATCCGGTCCCTCTCCGATCTCCTCTCCGGAGTCCTTTGTCATCTGCCCCACCGCCCACCATAGGCCCGGTAATTTGCCTTTTTCTGATACATCAAACCTTTCTTTTGATGGATTGCATTTTCATAAGTCCTCGATAAGGTTTTGAGGACGAGTTATTACCACCGCTGGCCTCAATTCTTCTTTGACACCTAAGATGAAGAAACTTCAAAAAAAATCGTCGCCCAGATCTATCCCAAGCTCCAAGCTCCATCCAAATTAATAACATTACATAAATTAATAACAAGATGAACCAATATAGGGACTTATTGGGAAAAGAGCCGCAAATCAACCCAGAAATTCCCCAACTGGACATGTCCAGTATCTTTCAGAATGAGGCAATCATCTTAAGGCAACTAGATGAACCAATATCCCCTGAGGAAGTTGATGCTATGATTAAAACCTGGAAACCAAACAAGTCTCCAGGCCCAGATGGATGGAATGGGGAATTCTTCAAGGCTTATTGGCCTTATCTGAGGAGTGAGATCATCTCAATTCTACAAAACCATAACCCAAACGAGAGTTTAGGTGATGCAGCCTTATCTTTCATAACCTTAATTCCAAAAAAGGAAAATCCCCTTTTACCTAAGGATTACAGACCAATAAGCCTAATCACTGGTATGCAAAAGATTTTTTCAAAAATTCTTTCCAACAGACTTAAATCTGTTATAAACCAAATTATTCTTCCAAACCAATTAGGTTTTATTGAAAAGAGAGAAATCAGTGAGTGTTTCGTTTATGCCAGAGAGGTAACCCATATTTCCCACACATATAATAAACCTTTGCTTCTCTTTAAAGCTGATATTCATAAAGCTTTCGATACAATTTCATGGCCTTTCATGATTCAAGTACTCAAAGCCAGAGGCTTTGGTTCCACTTGGATCAATTGGGTCACTAACATATCCTTTCAAGGCAAAGCAAAAATACTACTCAATGGAATCCCTGGCAAGACAATACATTTGAAAAGGGGGGTAAGGCAAGGTGACCCACTTTCCCCACATCTCTTTATAATTGCCATGGATACTTTGGGAAGAATACTGGAACAAATGAGTAAGAGAGGAATCATTGAAAAACCAATCAAAGAAGCTGAGAATGCTCTGTTTTATGCAGATGATTCTTTGTTTTTGATCAAACCAGAAATTCCACAAGTGCGAAGACTCAAATTGGTTCTTAATACATTTGGTAACTCATCAGGTCTCACTATCAATTATGATAAATCAGAATTCACAGTAGTAGGAGATAGAAGAAGAGAAGAAGAAAGAGTTGAAAACATCAAAAACATAGAAAATGAAATAGGATGCCCTAAAAAAGACCTTCCATTTAAATACTTAGGGTATCCTCTTCATTTCAAGAAACCAAATAAAGAGTTTTTCAGAGAAATAATAGAAAAATTCAAGAGGAAAATAGAAGGATGGCAAGGCTCAGTATTAAACATGTCAGGCAGAATTGTATTAATCAACTCTGCACTAACATCTCTAGCCACATATTACCTTCAAGTGTTTAAATTTCCCAAATGGGTAATCAAGGAGATTGATAAGATAAGGAGAGAATTTCTTTGGAAAGGTACCTCTAATGTGGGCTATCCTTTAGTAGTCTGGCAGAGTGTCTGCAGACCAAAAAAGGGAGGGGGATTAGGCATCCTTGATTTGGAGGTCTTTAACAGAGCTCTGTTACTTAAATGGCACTGGAAATATAACCATCCAAGTGGTTTAAACTGGCAAAGCTTAATTCCATCATTAAATCCATCCATTGATATCAATTTAAAAAATCCAAAACTATCTTACTTCTGTAAAATTTTACAGAAAGACAAAACATTTTTTCAAACCAACATTTTGTGTCATCTCAGAGGAGGAGAAGACACTTCTTTCTGGGAAGGGGAATGGGGGTTGGGGGAGAAGATGAAATTAAGATATCATTTACTCTATAGCCACCGATCGAGTTATGATATCACAGTTAAACAAATGAAAAACAAACCAATTGAAACACACTTCAAAAATAGAATCTCAGAGGAAGCAAAAGAAGAAATGAAGAAGCTAAAAGAGCAATTAAATCAAATAAATCTGAGTAAGGAGAAAGATGTAATACTCTGGAAAGGCAATGCAAAAAACAATTTCACCGTTAATAATGCATACTCACAATTGGCTTTGGGAGTCCTTTCCCATACAGATCTGGCCAACGTTTGGTCCATACAAATTCCTGAGAGATTCAAAACATTCATTTGGCTTGCGATACAAAACAAGATACTCACGATCGATAACTTACAGAAAAGAGGGTGGCAAATGGCAAATCGATGCCTTTTATGCCTCAAATCCAGTGAAAGTGTACTCCATCTGGCTTGTGAGTGTGTGTTTAGCCAAAAAACGTGGAGATTGATCAAGACTGAAAACAAATTTGGCAAAAATCTAAGCAAAAAAACTGAATCGCTCTTTCAGTCAGATCTGCTAGATCGCGATACATCTCAAATCCAAAAGCAAATGTTTGCGATATATCTGTTCGTTATATGGAGAGAGAGATGCTCGAGATCCTTCACAGATAAAAAAAAAAAACAGAAGAAGATCTAGTGAAAGAAATAATAGACGAAAAACAGAAGTATGAAAAAGCGAAAGGAGAGAAGAAACAACGAAGAGAGAACCAAAGAGTAGGAAACAAAGCAGGAGAACTTACCGGCGAATAGAAGAAAAAGGAAGAAGAAGAAGGAAGAAGAAGAAGAGAAGAAGAAAAGACGAGTGAAGAAGGAGAAAGAGGAAGATAGATCTGGAAGAAGAATGTAGAAGCGGCGCGATGCATACGAGGCGAGAGTTTTGTGCTAGGGCGCGAAACTGGGCTGGGCTGCGATTTTAGTTCCTTGTATATATTACATACTAGGAGTTGGGCTGAGGATTTTAGTAATAGCTCAGTTTATTTCGTTTTCTTATAAAATATACCCTTTTTGAATACAAATTTAATGTATAGGATAGATTCTAATAGGGGTATATGTATAAAAATGTAATCTGTGTTGATTTTTTGAATGAAAATATTTGGAAGAGGGGTGTACAAACCCTCTCCATTTTCCTCAAAAAAATTAATAACATTACATTAATCCCCAATCGCAAAGGTCAGAGCAACCATATGGAGAATCATCCAATTACAGAGCACGAGAAGTTGTTAGTAGTGTGCACACAATTTGTTCGACGAAATTAATATGATATTTCTGATTAATCTACTTGTTTCGTTCGACGTAATAATCCCCCCAACCCCAAACAAATATATCAAGCAAGCATGCAAACTATTTAATGACATGAAAATTAAGCATACTACTATTGATTCCAAATTTCCATATACATTGATTGATGGTGAATATAAGTATACTTTTTTTGTAGAGTTGACAAAAACTGACCGATTTCGAAAATCCGCCTGACTTGGCCACACACACACACACACACACACACACACACAAATTACCAATTACATATTTTGAACCTTTTTTTTTATAGAAGAAACCGACCAAAAACCACACTAAAAAGAATCAAAATAATACATGGCAAAATACATATAAAAGAGAGAACAAAACTAAACGCCTTTTATTAACAAACAAACCAACAAATATAATTTATTTACCAGACTCCCATTGCGAAGCCCTTTCGAACCCATTTTTGCCCATATAATAATCCTCCATGGCTTGTCTAATCTCAGCCTTCGCGTTCATAACGAACGGCCCGCTCTGCACAACAGGCTCGTTCAACGGCTGCCCTCCCACCAGCACGAATCTCAAAGCCTCGTCCGTCTTATTCCACACCTCGACACCATCCCCTTGCCCAAAAACAATGCAATGGTGGCTCGTAATGGGAGACGAATCCTCATTTGCAAAAACACCCTCGCCTTTCATGATATACGCGAAAGCGTTCCAGGTTTCCGGTACTGGTTGTTGGAGGTGGGATCCGGGCTGAAGCGTGAAATCCATGTAAAGTGTAGGGGTACGAGTGTAAACTGGCGAGCGAGCCCCAAATGCTTCGCCTGCGATTATTCGCACAAAGACTCCGTCTTTTTCTGCTTGTGTTATGTCCTTGCTCTGCAATTCTTGGTATCCTGGTTCAATCCTACAATTCCATGTAGAAGTTAAGTATAGCACTTTATTTTTGTTTGAGAGAATATTAAATTATTAATTAGTTAATAAGTACATTTTGTCTTTAGAGGCGAGATTAATCCATAATTGTAGACCCTTATGTACACCGGGCCCAGCTGGCATTTCCGAGTGGACTATTCCTCGACCAGCAGTCATCCACTGAAATATAATGTTACAAAAATATATTTAGCATAGAAACCCTCAATTTAATTAAAATTAAATTATCGTCCGAAATAGCATTGTGAATTTTTAAAAATATGAAGAAGGAAATAATACCTGGACGTCTCCAGTTCGGATGGTTCCAATGTGACCACCAAAGTCTTGGTGTGTGAAGGCTCCCTGTTTTACACGAAGACATTTTCACAAACAGTATGTGAGCATAAAAGGTTTTCAGAATTTTCAAATTAATTATCTGAACTTCAATTAAAATCACACAATACCTCTAGCATGTATGTAACAGTCTCAAAACCTGCAATTTTTTTTAGAAAAAACAGTAAATAACAAGATATTTTATATGAAATTGAAAAGGCTGACAAAAAAATTGAAACATGCAAAAATGACAGAAAAAATTCTGACACATGTAAAAAAAATTCCACCTCTATGAGGATGATCAGGGAATCCAGCCGGGGGTGATACTGAAATAAATAGAAATAGTAAGGACTTGAGCGAAAATATGATTTGAAAAGAATTGTTTGCAAAAAGCTGTACTAAAATCACCTTCGAATGCATCTAGGAGAAGGAAAGGATCCAAGCTCCTAAGCTCTGGCCTGAAAACATATTTAATGTAGTTAATTTCTCAACAAGAGAGAGAGAGAGAGAGAGAGAGAGAGAGAGAGAGAGAGAGTTAATGTAGTTAATACAGTCTTAAACCACCTAAAATTATTTGCATAAACAACCCTCTAATTTCCATAAAAAGATTTAATCATAAAACTTCATCTCGCAACCATTAACAATTACCTTCCGATGCTTCTCCTGACCTTGGCTCCGACGCCTTCATCTTGCAACTCAGCAAGCAGCTTCTTCACCACTTGCCGAGGATTCTTCAGGGTTTGCTCGCCATGATTATTCCCAATAGTACTCGGAGAAGAAGCCATGAATATGATAGTCGTATCGCTAATTTGTGCTTTTTGCAGAAGAGAGAATTTACTGGTTTTTGGGAATTGATTTGATTTGTTTATGAGAAGTGGCGATAAACTGGGGAAGACTCTGGTATTTATAAGAAGCCTCACGTTTGCTAATTTCCTCATTAGTAACCCGATTTTAGTTTTGGCTCATGATATATCGTTGACTTGATATGCATGGGCTGCGTAGAGAAATGGTGGGAAATAGAGTTCGGTCATTGCTGTCGTGTTGGTCTGACGTCAGTGTTACGTTGTGCTGATCGGATACATACATACCCGTTGGATTGTTATTTGTTTGGGCTCATTTGGGTTAGCTTTCATGTTTGGATCAAATTGATGAATTCAAGGCTAATATCTATTAGGAATTAGGAATTAGGATGGATTTTATTTTACTCAAATATGGCCCAAGTGACTACAAAATCGATTACTAGCAAAATTATGGTCTGCATTTTCAGAAAGGGAAAATTTTGAAAACGAAATCCTCGAATTTAAAAAAATATTTAGAAAATCATCGAGATTATAGATTTTTCCAGACAAAAATTGTACATGAACTAGTATTCAATTTTGTGGTTTCGAGAAAAATGAAGTATTTTGAACAACGTTGTACAAGTCGAAAATGGTTAAGTGTCAAAAAAAGTTGTGACTTGTGACTAGGAGATTATTCGACGAAAATGTTGTAAAAAGTCGGATGTGATCGCTCACCGATTGATACTCGGTTTGTAATCGGCAAATTCATGATGTGCCATTGCGAAAGAGGGAAAAAAGAGAAAAAAAATAAGAAGGCGACAAAACTTGGGGGCGGAGGCTACTAGCCGCCTCCCCCTAACAGAGTACTGCATAATTACAATACCTATTTTATAAAATTAAAATTAGTAAAAAGAAAGAAAAAAATCACATTGTGTCGACTCAAATATTATTCCTTGTATAGTTGTATGAAAGTCTAAAAGTTCATGCAAATTTAGTCTGGATAGAAAATTGACACCTATTAACCAAGTACATGATTTGGTGCTAACCATAAGATATCACACCATTTTCATTTCGATGCAAATCACATCTATAAATACAAAGCATTATTCCCACCTCTCAATATGTTCCAATTACAATTTGGTTACGAATGTAAGAGTTGTAGGAGATTGAACTCATTTTTTTTTTAACTATATGAGTTCAGTTTCCTCCAACATCTTATCTTCGCAAGCTAAATAAACTAAAACTAATTTCTTTTGTTAGTTCAAAAAACTTTTAGGTTTCAAAAGTGAGAATTGTAGGAAACCAAATCACTTTTTAGTAAAATAAAAGTTGGTTTGATTTCCTCCAATATCTTATTTTTGACTACTTAATTTAACTTGAGAAAAAATATTTTTTTATTAATATTAGTGAAAAGAAGGATGCAAACAAGTTCCTCTTAACAATTTGGATTTAAAAGTGAGAATTGTAGGAAATCAAATCATTTTTTCTCAAAAAAAGGAGGAGGAGAAGAAGAAGAAGAAGATGATATGATTTCCTCCAATGTCTTATTTTTGACTACTTAATTTAACTTGAGAAGAAATATTTTTTATAATATAGTGGAAAGAAGGATGCAAACAAGTTCCTCTTAACAATTTGGATTTAAAAGTGAGAATTGTAGGAAATCAAATCATTTTTTCTCAAAAAAAAGGGGAAGAAGAAAAAGAAGAAGATGCAACACTACCAATTTTGTATCTCGGCATGCCTTTGAACACCAAAAAACCAAGAAAAATAGACTACATCCCCCTAATTAAGAAAATGCAATCTCGATTATCGGGATGGAAAGGAAAATGCCTATCTTTGGGAGGACGTTTGGTTCTTGCGAAATCGGTGCTAAATGCGGTGCCGACATATTTCATGCAATGTTTTCGCCTCCCAAAATGGTTAATAAAGGAAATTAATAAAATCACAAGAAAATTTCTTTGGAAAGGTGATAAGGATTGTCTAGGTGGACATTGCCTAATTAATTGGGAAAAGGTATGCTTACCGAAGGAAAATGGAGGTTTAGGGATGCTAAATATAGAAACACACAACACATCATTATTGCTAAAATGGCTTTGGAAAATTTGTCAAAATAATGAGGGGATGTGGGCGACAACCATAAAAAATATTTATGGTATCGAGCACGCTTCCGAATTAGAAAACATAGCAAGCAAACACTCCTCCTACTTCATAAAAGACCTTAGTGCACTTCTCTCACAATTTCGAATTGCATACGCTTTTGACCCGAGATCGAACCAACATGCATGGATGGGCAAACCGGAATCTTTCTCCACCGCCGCAACCTACAAACTCCTAATAAATCCGGGAATGATAAGCGAGTGGAACACCATCTTATGGAAAACAAAAGCGCCCGCGAAAACAAGATTTTTTGCATGGTTGGCTCTCAACGAAAGAATTCTAACGGGAGATGTATTGAGAAAAAAGAATTGGCCTCATGAAACAACATGCAAAAATTGCAACAACAATATCGAGGAATCGGCGATAAACTTATTCATTAATTGCACATATGCAACAAATATTTGGCGGGGGGTTAGACGCATCCTAGGAGTGCCTTTTGACATTCGCGACAACTTGCCGAAATTTTGGCTAGAGAACCGGCAAAAATACACCAAAGAAAAAAAGCAAGAAATCGACACTTTCTTTGTGGCCACAATTTGGAATATTTGGAAGGAGCGAAACGATCGGATTTTTAACCAAAACAACTCACCCCCATTCTCGACGATATCGAAAATCACCTACGAGGCAAGGCAATGGAAGCTTCATAGCTAAACAACAACCAACCTCCTCTCCAATATTAGGAAATAATTTTTCTTTCTTCTAAAATTTTTTCTACATGTGTAGAATTAGATTAAGCCTTTTTACATTATCATGTAAAATTAAAACGATGTATTAAACTTGCTTTAATATATCAAAAGAAGCTTCGCTTCTAATTTTCAAAAAAGAAAAAGAAAAAGAAGAAGATGATTTGATTTCCTCCAATGCCTTATTTTTGACTACTTAATTTGATTTCAAAAGAAATCTTAATTTATATGTTAGGAAAGAGATTACCGTACAAAAGTTATCGGAGTAATTTGGGTTTTAAAAGTGAGAATGGTAGGAAATCAAATCTTATTTTACAATGTAAAGATGATATGGTTTCCTCCAATATCTTACTTTAATGCTTCTTAATTTTGTCCTAATTGAGGACTACTTTGTTTATAACAAGTTTTTTCAAAAAACAAGAATGGCAAGAAAATATTTTTCTTTTTTGTGGCGAACTAAAAATATATGATATCCTCCAGTATCATCTTTTAACTACTTGATCATCATCGTCTGAATATTTGAGTTGGATTCTTTGAGAGCCAATATATTTTGGTTTGTGTTATTATGTATTATCTTTGTGTCGAATGATTATTTTATAATTAAATCAAAGTCTGAAATTATGCTAACAAATTAATTTTCAGAAATATTACTCAATTCTACAGGTTTTATCATCATTTCTGATTTCCACTTTATGCACAAATTTATCTCTGCGCATATATTTCTTTGTTTGAAGAATCTTATTAGAAATAGAAAGTTTTATTGCGTATTCTCTTAAGAAAGTATACACAATTTGAAACGAATTTTTTGCATTTCACAAAGAAAAAATCATGTTAAAATAATGAAGTTCGGAAAATTAAAGCCGGTGTAAGAAATCTTCTTGTAATTGTGATTCTGTCGGAGTTCTTAAGAATCTCAACGGGCCATCGTTTTTAAAACTAAAAAAAAAAAACGTCCGAGATGTTAAAAATAACAAATTGGAGGAAATCAAATCATATCGCACTACAAGGTTCAAATACTGATTTGATTTCCAGCGATCTTATTTTCAAAACTCAACATGTCCCAAAAATGAAAAAAATAGAACATGAAAATTTTGGTACAAGATGTATCAGACAATTTGGTACCGGTCAATTTAAGGTATCATCATATCATGACTTCTTTGTGAAGGCACACTAATTATATGTTCCATTTTTGTCTATGCAATGTGTTGGGGGATGAATAATATTAGGCACCACGCATTCCAAAACCACCATTTTATCCGCATCAATATATTTGACATTAATTTGCTTACTGTAATTAATTTCTTCACCAATAATCCATTAATTACTTTCCATCTATATTCATGCGGGTTATGTGAGGGGTTATTAGTGTGGCTTGCTTATCATAATTCGTTGGGGGGTGGCTTGTTTGAAAAGATCCGCGTATTACGTTCCTTCCACATATTCCCTCCAACGGCCATGAACCTCGTATCACATTTTTAGCGTTTTATTTATTTTTCTTAATCCACTCATATCGCCGAACATACATTAAATAAATTAGAATTAGAATAATTAGTTATTTTTTATGTCACAATTTCTCCATTCCATCACTTGCCGAACGATTCCAGTTAGAAATTTTAGTCTCATTTTATTTCTCAATTATTTTTCATATAAACTCATTTTTAAAGAAATTTGTAAAATAACATTTGGTTTGTTAAAATTTGTAAAAGTACCGTTTTCGCTCTGTTATGGGATTATATTATTTTATTGAAAAATACCGGTCGTAAAGAAATAAAGAAACATAAAATTCACCTCATAATGGACTGAAAATAAAAAATGATACTGGGATTTTATACTGATTTGATAAAAGAACCGCACCATTATTTGACGAAAATGTCTAATTAAAATTTATTTTTGCCATTATGGGACACCTTTTTTTTATTTATTTCATACCAGTATCGTTGAATAAAAGATTCACCTCGTATTAGGACGAAAATATTACTTCTACGAATTAGATCAAACTCACAGTATTTGTGCTAATTTCATCAAAATCAAGATTATACGAAACAAATCTTATTTGTCTATTGAGTATTTTATGTTTGCACGGATACTTCAAAAAATTGAATTTATCCGTATCGTCGTATTCGTATCATATGTCAAATCATATGTTAAATTATCGTATCGCCGTATTCGATACGGATCGCCGTATCGTCATAATATCGGCGTATCCGTATAACACGGAATATTATTATACATTATGTACAACCTTTGCCGAACGGGCCTATATTGACCTTTCTTTGGGGACATGATTCCGTATTATATGTTTCCCGAATTCAGTTGCGGTTTAGTTAAAACCGGGAAACCAAATTCCCATTTTATATATAATTTAAGGGCACACTTCTCCTGTATCCGTCCGTCCGTTCGTTCTACCGAGCGAAGAAGGTGAAATAAAATGCCATTTCCGTTCCAAAACCCTCAACAGAACCCTACTCCACCGAATCCTCTCCAGTTCAACCTTTCCTCCTTCCTTTCCAGTGTCCAGTCATCCGCCCATGCTTTCCTCTCCCACGTCTGCCCCGTCGGCCCAATCCCCGTCTCCCCGCTTTGGTGCCGCATCGCCTCCAATCCATCCCTCACCCTCTCCAGTTCTGAGCTATCCGAGCCGCTCAGTACCATTCCGATGTAATCATCTCCACTTTAATCTCAACTACCATACCCATAATTGATCTCATGCTTTTCAGTTTTCGCAATTTAGGCCCTTTACTAAAATTCTGAACTCAACCTTCAATTGTTTCAATTCAAATAGGAAGGAGACACCAGGATTTCAGGAATATAAAATTGCGGAGAGACTGGAGGGCATACCAGTGTATGCTCTGAGCAATGGGGAGGATGAGTTTGTGTTGGTATCTGGAGCTCGTACCGGTAAATCTCTCGGCTTATTCTGTTTTAAGAAAGAAGATGCAGAGGCGATGTTACGAGAAATGAAAGGGATGGATATGCAAATGAAAAAAGACGGATCCAGAGTCGTTCCAGTCGCATTAAACAAGGTGAAATTCGCAGTTATTATTTAAATAAAGAAAAAAAAAATCTTAAAATGGTTCTTGTTTTTATTGAAGGTTTTTAAACTTAAGATTGATGGGATTGCGTTTAGGTTCGTGCCAGATGCATCTCAAGTTGCAAAGGCAATTACGGTGAGAAAATATATTATTGTAATATAAAATGGTATATTATATTATTTTCAAATTTCATTGATTTCGAAAGTACATTATATCTGTAATTTAAAAGGTAATGGAGAAAGGAGGAGCATTCACGGGAGGGACATTTCCAGGCGTACCAGTTTTTCAGGTTAGGGTTTTATAAATCAAGAATTGTATGTAATTATGCATTTTACCCCTCTATTAAGGTGCTATTTGTTTTTGAATATATTCAAGTCTAAAAGCCTGTTTGTGAGAAGCGGAGATAAGAGGTATCGCCCAGTTTTCTTCAGAAAGGTCTGAAATTTGAATCTACTAAAAAGTATATATCGTAAGATTGATTTTTAGTTAACTTTGTTTATTTGATGAATTATATAAAAGGAGGATTTAGATGAATCACTTGTAAAAGCATCACGACATGAGAAAAAGTTAAACGCTGCTTCAAAAATAGGCGACATTCAGGTAAAATTTCACTTTATCCCTTGGTTTTATCAGGAAATTTCTCTTTGGTCCCTGGCGACATTATAGATAATTTTCGTTGTGCTTCTTTTCTTTTCTTTTTTAGGTTACTGTTTTGGAGGAAATGATTAGAGCGATGACTGTAAGTGCCCATTTCAAATTAATTGCATTATAAAAATGATATTTTCTTATAGTTTTATACATTTTTTAATACATCTATATACTTTAAAATGTTGTAGGATGGATCTTCGAATGAATGGGATAATGTGGTATTTGTACCGCCTGGTTTTGAAATGTCTATTGGTAAAAAATGAAACAAAAAATTAAAATTTGCTAATATTTAGGCCTGTAATTTTAGTATTGTAGCAATAATTTCTATTTCATCTACATACGAATTGATGAATTCTAGATAGTCCATAGATTGGTTTTCACTTATATATATATATATATATATATATATATACGGGGATATTCAACAAATTTATTTACACGAATTCTTCAACGTGGTAATTTATTATCACAAGTCATAAAAATATAACAAATGCATGCTACTTATACATGTTAGTAACTTGATCATGATATTTAGAGGTCACTTTATCTCTCCTAACTTTCATTGTTGGCGTCATTAATCCATTTTCAACCTAAAATAAAGAAAAAAAACTTTAATACCTATGATAATTTATTCATATCATATAAATGGAAACATCTATTAAAAGATGAAAAAAATGTAAATTTATAAGTCTTACTGTGAATGGTTCGTCGACCATCAATATTGGTCCAATTTGAAAAGAGCAACCAACAGTCCTGATAATGGAATATATATAAATTGCAATGTTACTTTCGTAAATTAGAAAAGAAAAGGTGGCTTTAATTAAACTGGGAATCCTAAAAAATTAAAACACTTTTTTTTTTTTTTTTAATTTAACAAAAATAAGTCTAGGAGCACATAAATAAACACAGATTTGATCCCGAATTACATATTTGGTAGTAAATATTTATAACTCGTGTGTAATTCAGGGTTTTATTTCTGGGGATGCAGAGTTTTTATTTAAAAACGCTTATACACAAGGTTTCATTTTCATTTACCCTCTTATAAGAATTAATACTTAATATTGGATGGCGTTAATTCTTTTTGAACCAAAATATTTTTTTATATTCCATATTTAATTTTACGACACCCCTTTTGATATTCTTTTATTATTTGATGTTAGTTTTTCATAAAAAAAAATAATATGATAAATGAAATATGAAAATTATAAAAATATAACATATAATCTTTTTTGTTTATTTTTAAACTAGTAAATATTAAAAAATATTTATAGATATTTTTAAATTAATAAAAATAATAGCAAAATAGGTTTAGTAAAATTAAATATGGAATATAGATTTAACCTTTATAGGGAGGTAATCGAAAATGTAACCTTGTTTAAAGTTCTTTTTTTTTAATATCTAGGAAATTTTTTTTTTTTAAGTTTTCAGAAAGTTAGGTTCTTTTTGGTGACAATGAATTACCATGTTCTAACTTCGGAATATAATACGCTTAGCATTTTATCTTTGGTCAATTCCATTCCCGCATCCAAACTCGCTAGAATTTCATCCTTATTCGGCACAATTATTGCACCTAGTCGCCTTTGATCCTAACAAAATATAATAAAAAATATATTGTCCAAACAGGGGTATATGCGAATTTTCAACGCTTTTCACGGGTAGATATGAAAATATTATTTTTCAATTATAAAACATACCTGACCAATGACAACAACTTGACTAATTAAATTGCTTCTCATCACGGCTTCTTCAATCTCTGACGGCTCCACATTTTCACCTAAATTAAAAACAGGATAAAAAACTCAAATATTCCTTTTTAACAGATATAATACTATTATATTTATTTCACATAAAAGTATTACCAGTAGAGAGGACTATAGTATCCTTAGCACGGCCTTCTAGAACGATGATGCCTCCGCACAAGCGGCTCCGACCAACAGAATGCTCCGGCACGATCCACCCTATATCTCCAGTGTTGAACCAACTGGACCCGTCCAGTGCTTCTTCCGTTGCCTTCGGATTCTACACCATTATGTTGTTTTATTATTATACTCGAGGTTCTCAAATCAGGGGTAAATTTGTAATTATACCTTGTAATAACCTTTCATGACTTGTGGCCCTTTAGTCTTCAAAATTCCTTTTGACCCGTTTGGTAGTAATGAACCCGTTTCAATATCGACTATTTTTATTTCTGTGTCCTTTATTGGATGCCCTATTGAGCCCAAAACCTGCATAAATCAATAAAAATAATTAAATAATTATTTCTAAAATATCAATGGAATATTTCGAAATATTTATAGCGATAATTTGACATGTTACGTTTAAATTGGGCTTTCTGGCAGCTATAACTGGAGAGGTTTCGGTTAAACCATACCCATTTTGCACTTTGATCCCTATCGCCTGAAAATTTTACAAAATAATATATATTTATTGTCCCTATTAACAATTTAATGCATCAACAGTATACAAAATTTGTTGAGTTTTTGACCTCGAAGAACTTATCTATATGCATTGGTAAACTTCCGCCTCCACTAATACCAGCCTGAAAAGTTTAGTGCGTAATTTGCATTTTTAGTACTTGAAATTAAAGTATTTACAAAATACCCTTTAAAAAAGATGATTATAGTCTACCTTCGATATTCCAATTGAAGAGTGGATTTTGGGGTAGACTATTTTCTTTGCTAAATTATGCAAAGGCAATAAAATTGAGGCGAATATCCGCGCAAATATATATTCAAATATGCAAATTATAAGTGGAGCTGGTTTTGGATTCTTAGACAATACTTTTCCCTTTTAAAAAAGAAAATATAAATTTAATTAGGTATAAATCACAAAAAAATCGGATGATTAATTAACAAGAATTTGAGTTATAAATACCTCATAAATCCTCTTTAATTCCATATAAAGCAAGCTAATTTTAATTAGAATTTGTGCAACGAATTTGCGAATAGTAGAACTTGTAGATATTTGTTTCTGAATTGAACTACAAATAAACAAAATCAGCATAAATTAATTTCAAATTTCAATATAATTTCATATTGAAACAATAAACTAAGAAAAAATTGTACTTGTAAAGCGTTTCATAGACCAACGGTACCGAAATTAGATAGTGTGGTTGATACCGCTTCAAATCTTCCTATCAATAAATTAACAAGAAATAGCTCAACATTATATAATCATTCTGAAATTTGTAAAGAGGTACCCATCCGTGAATTCCACAAGAACACAAGGGCATTTTTGATATTTATAATGAAGTACCTTTAGAAACTTGACGTTAGTATAAACTTGTTGAACTCCATGAGAGAAAATGAAATATTCAGCGGAACGTTCATATGCATGCCATGAAGGAAGCATGCTTAAAAATATATCTCCACTTTCACACGGCACAATTTCCCATAAATTATCCACCTACAAATAAAATCATTCATAATAAGTAAATTAGTAAAATTGAAAGGACCAAAACATAAATACTTTTATGCTATTGACCTGGTGTAAGAGGTTCCGGTGAGTCAGCATCACCCCTTTTGGCACACCACTGGTACCGCTCGTGTACATTATTGTTGCCACGTCATTAGGTTTTATTTCTTCATTTTCCCCCTTTTCTGCTAATAACAAAAAAAATGTTGTAAAAAGAAATAAATAGAGGTGAATTATGAAATTAATTACCATGTTTTGGTGATAGGCGGTTTTGTTGACCGAGTTTAATAACTTCATTATACTCGTATAATGGTATGTTTATTAGAGATTTGTGATTGGTTAAGCTTGATTTATCGCCCCAAAGTATAATAATGAATTTTACGTTTACTCTGGGAATAAATGATTCTAGAAGCCTTGTAAGGAATTTCGAATTATCCACTACAAGCCCTACACTGCAAAAAAAATTGAACATACAAAAATAAATGAAGAAAGAATAAACAAGATATTAATTAATTATATAGAGGTAAATGACTTTTAAAATTAAATCATACACTTTTGAAAAAATAAAACAAAAAAGTATAATTTTTTTTTCTTAAATTAAATAAATATAGAATAAAGCAATAAAATTAAATGAACATATAAAACAAGTAAATATGATTAAATAGTATATTGACCTGTCGGAATGAGTGTAAATCTGAAATAATTCATCGTCAGAAGATCTGGTACCGCGTACCACATTAACGGTACCGGTACACATAATTCCTTGGTCTGCAATTAACCACCTACTCGAATTATCCGCGAATAAAGCTATCTTTTCTTCTGGAACCGCCCCAATTGCTCTTAGTCCCTCTGAAAAATTCAATATTGCATCCTCAACCTTACAAAACAAGAAATTAAGTTTAAAAATCAGTCCAATTTTGGATCTGAATCTGAATTGTGCAATTAATATTCGGTTTATCTTAATTGGTGTACCATTAACTAATGCGACTTTATCACCGTACTTTTCTGAATTGGTACTCCAAATATCTGGAATCGCTCTCCACTCTTCAGAGGCTGAACCATTAATTTCTCTATCTCCTTCGAGTAAAGGGGCATACTTTCTTTTAACTTTATGTCCTACCTAGAAGTTGAAAATGTATATTAATATATTAATAGTAAATATTGATTTACAAAAATCAGGAACCAGAGATATTTTTAAAGGGGGCTCATGCAAAAGTCATACAATAAGACAAATTTGGAGAGATACTACAAAAGCAAAGACTTCACTAAAATTACTTCAATACCCTTGATTTTTCAGCCTAAAGAGATCTTTCTTAGGTAATCATGGGGAGACAAGAAATGTAAAGAAGTTAGAATTATATGGCTTTTAAGGAAAAGTTATGATATCCTCCTCCTTTTTGCATTCTTTTTTTTTGAAGGAAAAATAAATAAATAAAAAATACTTTGATTCACACTACAGTACCAAATTGCAAAGTTCGAGCACAGAGCAGTGTAAATCAGTAGCTCAAATACTTCAATTATCAATACATTTCTCCTTTTCCATAATAGAAACAACTATTCAAAACCCATAAATGTGTAATCACACACGAAAGTGAGATACACGGAATAATTTCATGAAACTTGAACAAACAAACAAAAACCCCATATTGCGAATTTGCACAAATGTGTACTAATGAGTAAAATTACCTGAGAGCAACAGAAGGCTACACCAGTTCTCGGGCGCCTTCTACAAGAGAACCCAGCAGACGCGTTCCACGGCCGACAACGGCGAGGTGGGAGCAGACCAACGGATCCACGGTGGTGGACAAGCTGCATGCTCGGCGAGTTCAAGCTGAAGCACATAGACATCGCCAACATATTGCGTAAGAAGAAGAAACAGAAGAAAAAGACGTACTTAGGGAATTCTTATAAAATAAAGGGTTATATACCGTGTCCCCAAAACTCACCCAAATACCTACGGGCTGTTTATTGAAAAAAAAAAAAAAAAAAAAACCTCACCCAAACATCCATGTTTAATTATATTTTAAAAATAAATAATGCCAATGAAACTTGAAAACTCAATTTTTCACAATATGTAATTTCTTATGTTAAACTTAAACACTTAACAAATTGAAATATGAATTCACTGACGACAATGTGAAAACAATAATATTTAATTAGATTGATAATATTATTAATTGAATGAATTAACGAAGTAATTGAATTGACAAATTAATTAACATGTATTAATATTATAATATTAAAATTAATTGATCGTGTTCATTAAAGATGTCAATTAATTTTAATTTGGATGTTAATCATTTTAATTTTTCATCTCTCACGAGTGTTGGGATGAGTTCTCGGCACACATAGTATATTTTTTCTAAAATAAATGAGGCCTCGTGGCCTGTCAGATTAATTGAATTTCTATAAAATAAAATAGGGGTCTCATAGCGTGTCAGAGTAAGACTGTATAGACAGATTAGTTAATGGAATGTTTTTTTGATTTTTTTTTACAACATTATCATATTTTTTTAATATGGGCAATGTACCAGCTATAAGCCCATTATATATATGGGCCTCAATATAAGCTCTCTATTGTAAATCTTAGTATATATACATATGAAAAACAAATAACCCTATTGGTACCAACTAAAAGCCCATGCTGCTATGAAAGTAGGAGTGTCAATTGGGCGGATATTGTCCGAACCGACCCGAACCGTATCGAAAAAATATTCGGATCCGGAACAGTATCCGTTTTTACGGGTATGGATCCGGATCTAGGAGCTAAAATTTTGATAGATCCGGAGACTATCCGAATCCGAATAAAATTTGTAAATGGGTATCCGTTTTGTTGTAATCATGATCAAAATTATAATAATAAATAGTAGACAATAATTATATTTTAATTCACAATAATACATAATAATCAATAATCACTTATATATATGTATATATATATATAATTTGTTTTAAAATTATACAATAATCAAGATTCGAATTATAAAAATATTATTATATTATTTTATCATAGTATCCGTTTTATTATCCGAATAGGATCCGTATCGGTATCCGACAATATCCGAACCGTATCCGGATCCGGGTAGTACCGTATCCGGATCCATATCCGAAAAAATATGGATATGGATCTGGTACGACCACTATCCGAACCGTATCCGAACCGTTGACACCTCTATATGAAAGTCATTTCATGTGGATAATAAGAAGAAAAAAAAAAGTAGTGATGTACATCTCCTAGTACTCCCCCTCCAAATTCTTTATGACGTGGATATGATTTCACACCTTCAAAATTAACACACAAAAACATGATTTAATATCTTAATTTATGATTTAATTATCTTAATTTATGATTGAACATATAATTAATATGTTAAACCATGAATTAAAGTGTTAATTTTTAAGGTGTTAAATTATATCCACGTCATCAACGATGTGGGGGAGAGGTGGGGGTAAGTCTAACATTTTCAAAAAAAAAAATGTGTATATCCAAGGATATAAATGTATGTTAATAGAAGGATAATTATACTATTCAAAATTTCCTCCCACTTTACATTCAAAATTTGAATCATCATATATCATGGATGGTTTGTATTGACCAACAATTCAATTACATTCAAATTTCCCCCCACTTTACATTCAAAATTTTCCACTCTATTAACCAACATTTCAATTAACACTTAATAACACAATTAATAAAATCACAATAAAATCATTTGAATTAACAATTGATAATTATACCAACAATTCGAAACTCAATTAGCACTTAATAAAAACATTTGAATTAACAAATATTTTAAGACCAATATTTAATTAACAACATTAATTCAATAAACAAATTCAATTAACAAAAATCATTATTAACACATTTAACAATTAATAAAATCACAATAAAATCATTTGAATTAACAATTGATAATTATACCAACAATTCGAAACTCAATTAGCGCTTAATAAAATCATTTGAATTAACAAAATTAATTCAAAACACAATTAATTAACCAAATTAATCAAATTATTTTAAGACCAATATTTAATTAACAACATTAATTCAATAAACAAATTCAATTAACAAAAATCATTATTAACACAATTAACAAAAATCCTTATTAAAATCCTTATTACAAATTAGTCCCTGCACCATCGCATCCATCCCGCACCACCGCCAATTCGCCGCAAATTCAATGCTAACCCAACTCGCCAACTCCCCGCCAATTCCATCCCGCAAAATCGAAGCTAACCCAACTCGCCAAATCGAAGCCAATCGAAGCCAATTTAGCTCCTGCACCACCGCATCTATCCTGCACCACCGCCAATTCGTCACAAAATCCAAGCTAACCCAACTCGCCAAATCGAAGCCAATCGAAGCCAATTTATCCCCTGTACCACTAATCGAAGCGTACCAGTACCGATATTCCAATTTTGCCCCTGCATTAACAAATAAATCACAAACAAACCCATTACGCATTCAAAGTCAAATCAAATCAATAAAAAAAGAAATTAAATCTGGTACCAGTTATTAATCGTACAGTACCAGTAATCGAAGGGTACCAGTCGCCACTCGAAGCCGATCGAAGTAATCGAAGCGTCGGGGCACCAGATTTCTGGTACCAGTAATCGAAGCGTACCAGTACCGATATTCCAATTTAGCCCCTGCATTAACAAACAAATCACAAACAAACCCATTACGCATTCAAAGTCAATTCAAATCAATAAAAAAAAGAAAGTAAATCTGGTACTAGTACTTAATCGTTGCGTACCAGTAATCGAAGCATACCACTCGCCAACCGAAGCCGATCGAAGTAATCGAAGCGTCGGGGCATCGGATTTCTGCGTCGTTAATAAAATTAACTAGTAATTAACTGGTAATTAACTGGTTTAACTGGTAATTAACTGGTAATTAACTGGTAATCGAAGCGTACCAGTCGTCAAATCACATAAATTATTTGCTAATTGCAGTCACTCGAATTAATGAATTAACTGGTAATTACCAGTTAATTCGTGTAACTAAATGGAATCAATTAACTTACCAGTAATTGCAGTAAAATCTCGTCGTCTCGTCGTCTCCTTCGTCAGCTAGGGTTTCTGCGTCCATACAGTGCGCCGTCTCCTTCATCTTCGACCTCCTTCGTCTGCTACGCGACCCCTTTTGTGAGTGCATACAGTCGTCTGTCGTCTCGTCTTTTGTGAGCTGCTAGGGTTTCGGAATCCAGACGAAGCTCACGTCGTCTGTTGTCTGCATCGATCTCCTTCGTTTTCATCGTCTGCATCCTCTTCATCGAGAGAGAGAGAGATCCAGATGGAGATCTATCGAGAGATCTATCGATCGCGCGCGAGAGAGAGAGGAATGGGGAAGTTTTCGATTGCGAGAGAGACGAAAACGGCGGCTGCAAATGAACGAGAGGAGAGAGAAAGTGTGTAGGATTTTGGATATTTATATTGTTCGGTCCCCAAATTAATGGTCAATAGGGGGGAAATTTCGGGGTTGCATAACAGCTCCCAATTGATTCAAAGCGTCATGCTGATTCAATCAGCAGGCGCGGGGGAAATTATGGTGGCACCATATATGCTCTCTTAATAGAATATATGTACCTTTATGTAATAACTTGTTCTTTCGATTTGGATCACTTAAAAAATCACAATAGTACGTGACGAATGAACGCAATTCTGTACCATTCGGGGCCAGTATCTTTCTTATACAGGTTCACAAGTTCCGGGTGGCACCGCATGAGAACCAAAGAATTGAGAGACAGTGGCAGATCAGGAAGTGATCGTATTAACGGGGCATCGGAAATATATAGCTGCTCGAGAAATTGTAACTTCTCCATGCAAGAAGGTAATAGCCCAAGATTTGTCGCTCCGTAGATATGCATCGACTGGAGGGTGCTGCGGTTTTGCAGCAACCATTCTTCGGGAAGGCATGTGAGGCTCGAGGTGTTATTTATAACCAATTCTTTTGTTTTTCTTAGATTTCTTAACGGCTCCAAGAGCAGAAACGATGCGTAATCGATTTGAAGCTTGTCAAGCTGCAATGAACATTCATCAACATTTGCAGACAACGGAGGTTGTAACAATGACATGGTCAGAAGTTGGTCGCACTCTGTTATTTGCAACCGTCTGAGCGATGTTAGTACCTCTAGTCCACTCAATGATGCCAATTTCGGGCAACTGATCCACAAATCATAAAGAGATACCAGTGTTTCCAGAATTTCAAATGATGGCAGAGATGATATGTTTGGACAACCATCTAGAGACACTTTGGTCAGTGCAGTGAGGTTTTGTATTGACCCCAGCAGCCTTACCTCAAGGCCAGACACCCCAATACTTAGAGTTTCAAGTGAGGATGGGAGTAAATTTTCCACGGTGTCACGAGTAACTTCTAATTTTGGGCAGTTATCGATTGTTATATTTTTTAGAGAGGTAAAATCAGTAAACCCCTTTGTTGGTAGATGCTTGAGTTCACCACAGTCATCAACATGTAATTCACTTAGAGATTGCATGTGCTCTTTTTGTTGTAATAAACATCCGTCGAAGGAGGTTAGATTTGGACAAAAACGGATACTCAGATAAGAGAGTGCTGGTTTTGCTAATGTGACTCCGTTGCCAGCATTTTGATACATTACAGGAAGAACTTCTAACCCCACAGAGCTAATTATTATCTGCATGAGACTGGGAGGAAGACTAGGAAATCTCCTCAATTTCGGGCAGTTATAAACCTGTAAAATTTCCAGGCGTGGAAAAAGCGTCATGCCTTCTACTTCGGCCCACTCCTCAAATTCTTGCAAGTCTCTGAGCATTAACTCCTTAAGTACCGGAAAAGAACATTCATTATCAATACCATAGAATGCACGATCTAATTGTTTTACTTGACGAAGATAACTCAAATTAAGTTTCTTAAGCGAAGGCAGTTTTCCCAGTGCAGGCAAATTTGCCAACAGTAAACAACTCGATAAATCAAGCGATGTCAAATTGACCAAAAATAAATGGGTCATCCAAAGAGGAGCTTTCACACCCCCATAATCTACAATTGCAAGCTTCTCAACATGGATATCTGGCCGAAGGTTCTCGAGAAGTTGTTCATGTTCTTCCGGAGAACCACTACAATTGGAGGCCCATTGCAAAGATAAATATTTGAGGTTTTTTTTCTCATTCAATTTAGCCTCTTTTGCATCAGTAGGATTCTTTACCTTATCAAGATCAATGATATTTAGGTGGCGGAGGCTTGTTAGATCTCTAAGCTCACTTATCAGGTAACCTGTCTTCTCTCCAATGCTAAATAAGTTTAGCTCTTGGAGAAAAGTAAGATTTCCAATGCATGGAATTTGGGTTAGGTTTTTAAATTGAATATCTAGGTATCGTAACTTAATTAAGTTAACTATGCCATTTTCTTCATGTTCCTCCATATCCTTCACAGAAGGTGCCGAAAACTTAATCACCTCTAGATTGTACAGGTTATATACTGATTTTGGAAAACAAGATAGTTCGTTAAGTCCGGCCTTTGACACAAGGGATAGGTAACGAAGATGTATTAATTCACCAATTGTGTCGGGCACCTTAAATAAACTCTTCAATGTTAAGCTTAACAATCGTAAGGATTTAAGACCTCTTAGAATTTCACTGAATTCTTTCACATCCTCATAGCTTGGATTATCACCATCAAATGTTATGCATAGCGTGTGCAAGTTCTTTAGATGCGAGATTTCTCTTATAGCGAGAAGGTTTTCTATTTTGAAATTTAAGTGTCGAATTGTTTTTGGAATATATAAAGAGGTTTGCTCAACTTGCATACATTCACCTTCAGAAACTACTTGTGCTAAATCATGCAACAAGTCATGCATGATATAATGAGGCTTAACAAATTTGCCTGCAAATTCATCTAACTTCAAATCAAAAAATGATTTTCTAACCAACTGATCAAAATACCGCCCACCAACATCCTCGGGCCTTTGTTTTGTATGTCGACGTGGCTCGATCAACCCCGAGCACATCCACATCCTGATCAATTCATCCTTACTGAATTGATAGTCCTTTGGAAACATGCTACAATATCTGAAGCAGAGTTGTAGATATGTTGGTAGATGGCGATAACTAAGCCTCAATACTAACATTATGCCATCCTTACCTGCGTGAAAATCGGGTACATCTTCGTTTAAGACTTTGTTCCAATACTCTAATTCAATACAATAATTTAGCACCCCGCCCATAACCTTTGCTGCTAGTGGACATCCTCCGAGCTTCTTTGTTATTTGTTTTCCAATCGGATGCAAATTTTTAAATTCATCAGGATCCGCACCATAAAATGCGTGCTTGTTGAAAAGCTTCAAAAATTCGTTATCCTCGAGACCCTCCAATTTGAGATGATCATTTTTTCCGTCTGTTACTTTTGCCACCATATCGGACACTGATTTCATCCTTGTTGTTACTAAAATTTTGCTTTTTACATGTCCAAATTTCAAGGGAGCTACCAATTTTTCCCATTGTGATTTATCCTCATCGTTCCAAACATCATCTAGTACCAATAAAAATTTCTTCGACGCTACTCTTTCTTTGAGGTCATCTTGAAGGGAAGTTAGGGAGCAGATTTTGGGGCTGTCTTTTGTAATGACTTCAACAATTTTTTTGATTATTGTGACCGCGTTAAATTGGTCAGATACACAAACCCAAATAATAGGATCGAAAAATTGCCTGACCCTTTCATTTGTACAGATCATCTGAGCCAGAGTTGTTTTCCCCAATCCGCCGATACCATAAATGGTAAAGGCAGAGAGTTTGACATCGCTAACCCCACTAGAATCAGTCACTAACCACTCAACTATTGTGTTCCTCTCATTTTCTCTACCAAATACCGCAGTTTCAGTTAACATAGAGCCAGTTTCAAAGCTATTTTGATCATTTTGTTCGGAGTTTTTACCACGAAATTTGCTCGACTCTTTTTCAAGGTCAAGGAATATACGCACACTAACTACAACCCTATCCAACCCCTTGACAGCCATTGCTAGCCTCGCCAAGGTTTCCTCCTTGAATTTATGGCTCACATACTTAACAAACTTCCTCTTCAAGCTAGAGATTGAGCTACCAACCTTATGATCGCGAGCTTGAATTTTCTCCTCGAGCTCATAATACGCCATCTCATCAAGCACGTCCTCTGCAAAATCGACGGCATCCCTGAATCGCCAGAGCCACGAATTGAGCGCCTTGTTGTCATTCTTGAATTCATCATTTTCAACTGCAGACAAGACCATTTTGATTTGTGGAAGGGTGTCCTGGAGCCTCTCTAGTTGTACTTCCATATCTCCACTTGGCAACAGGTTTTCTTCGAGAAACGAGTAAGCAGTGCCCACTAGGTTGTCGATGATGCTTGTTGCTACCGATTCTCCTATGAAAGCTAAAGCCATGGCACAATACTAGATCTATGAAAAGAGTAGGAGAGAAAAATTTAGGCTTAATTGAAAGAGTGAGAGAGAAGGCTTAAAGAAAGTTATAATCCCCAAAGATGACCACTCACATTATTTGTTTCTTTTTTTTTAGTCAAACCCACATTATTGGTAGTAGGTCCGAAATATATATATTCAGTACCCTCTAAATTTTCGGCAATGATATTAACCTCACCTATTTCCCCATCTTTTTTCCCGAATTGATGATGTGTCATTGTCTGCCACATCATCTCCTCTCCCATTTCTCCCATCACAAAAACATTTGTTCTCTTCTTTTTACGCTCTCTTTTTTTCCTCCTCTTTGTTCTGTGTTTTTTACTCCTTAATGGCTGCTCAAACTCTCTCTTCTCTCGACAGCCCACAAGAGACGTTTTCGACAAACTCAGACTCTGGCAACTCCACAGCGCCGCACACCAAAATAACTGAGAAAGAAAGTTGTCAGGCCTTTCTACCACGCCAGTTCCTCTCTATTCTCGCAGGAATGCTTGCAAAATTTGAAAGAAATCGAGGACTCGGATTTGAAGGTGTAAAGTGGGATAAAATAGAGAGAGACGAAACGACATTGTAAATAACTGAGCTCGAAAAGACTATCTTCGTTGTTCTTGTTTCTTAGCTAACCCAAATTGAGTTCTTGACAACTTGAAATGTCAAATCTGAATTCTTTTAACCTTAAATTTGATTTCTTTACAATCTCTATTATGATTTTTTTTCTTTTTGTAAATTTATATTTCTTTACAAAATCTGTGGTTTACTTTAGATTGATTGTGTCGATGATTAAGGGTATTTCTGACTTTTTCTGCTTGTAAATTTATATTTCTTTACAAATATGTGATTTACTTTGTTTGATTGTTTCGATGGTTAAGGGGCTTAATTGATAGTTCAGTGCTAAATTTGATGTGTTTAGCATTTGATCTTGATGACTCAAAAAGCTTGCGTCTCTGAAATTAAATACTATTGCGCAGTTATAATTTTGTCAAGTTTAGCATATTCATACATACTAATGAGTACAGAAATTTATCATATCGACTTGTCCAATTAACTATTCCCAACATATTTGTTATAGATTGAATGCATATACATAAGAGTACACAATTTTAGCATATTCATACTTACTAAAACACAAAATTTTTGAATATATAATATCATAATTACAACTCATTTATGTTACATCAATTCAATCCATTTCAAATCGCAACCCTATACATAATTTATAGCTGCTATTCCACAAAATATAAGATTTTGGAGTTGAATAAAATAAGATTCGATAATGCCCCTAATCTGCAACAAACAAAGTATAGCATAAGTAACATAACCAATACTACAATTTACAAAGGACCGAATTGAAAAGAGAAAAGTAGCTAACCTGGCAATCGCCATTGCCTTGCACCTTGAATCGCCATCGATATCATAACAAAGTAAGATATGAAGGAGCCCAATACCAAGTTGTTGAATGGATTACTAAATTAAATTATCATCAAGTAACCCTAATTGGCTACTTCAATAATGATTCACCAAATTGAATACAAAATTAAGTGATTCAAACTCTGAAAAATTGAAATAGATGATGGAACACTGAACTAAACCATAAAAAAGAGCATGAGAAATGAAAATCATCTTTGAATTTTCAAGGTATATTTGAAAAATAAAAATATTTCAGGGTTACATACGAAAATATAGAAAATGATATAACTAAAACATCTAAATATTTCAATTTTCAGCGTTTACAACAGTTTTTTCCTAAATTTTCAGAAATTTCATCATTTAACCCTAATTGAAAAACTGTTCAAAACTTAATTTAATGAAATTCCCTAATTTATCAGTATAAAACCCGAATATACAAATTAAAGTCCTAATTGAAAGAGAGGAGTACCATTTGATGATGACGAAAGTGAGGATTTGGAGTCCATTTCAAAGAAATCGATGCTTCATGGAGGTTTTCGAAGTTTACAGTGGCTTTTCGTAGTGGCTTTTCATTGAGGTGTTGGTGTTGTGCGAGAGCTCACCGATCTCGGTGTGAAGCAGTTTTGGTTTCGTTGACCTCAGGAGTTGTCCCTCTCGCTCTATCGTTCAGTGAACTCAATCGCCATCCTCTCTCGCTCTCTCGCTCGTCTTGGACAGGATTTTAGTTTTAGGTTTGAGGCGTGATTATTGAGTGAAACTGGTTTGAGTGACTTGGCAAACCGGTGCAAGCCATGTCATATTCGGGGGAAAAAATGGGGAAATAATTGAGGTTCCTATCATTACTGCTAAATTTTCGATGAAAATAGAGAAATAGCTGGACAGTGGACCCGCTTAGATCCATAATAAATTTGTTGCGTTGTCAATGAACTAGATACATCAGATGTTTATATAGTGGATGTCATGATTGTTAAGCTACATTCCAATTATGTATTACTCTACTCCTAGAACCACTGTACAGTAGATCGCTCTTTAGGGATGTCAATGGGTCGGGTAGAAATTCAAACCCGCGGGTACCCAATCCGAATACTCAAAAAAATATCCGCAGATCGGATAATATCCGAAAAAATATCTGTTCCAGATTCGGATTCGGGTACGGAAGAAATTTTTTATCCGTGGGTATATCCATTACCCGAACCCGAAAACCCCCAAAAATTACTCGAAGAATACCCAAAAAAATACTCAAAAATATCCCATAATATGAAAATTTGGGATGTTTTATGAATTAATTATTTGTAATATTTGAATTTTTAATGTATTTGTACAAGTTGTTTGTTTTATCTATTTAAAATTGTTGATAATTTTACTTATTTGCATAATAATTTTTAATTTTTTAATTTTATTTATTTTTTTATTAATAATTTTCGAGTAACGGGTTCGGATTCGGAAATGATTTTTTATCCGCGGATATTTTTGATTCGGGATTCGGGTAATATCCGAAAATTCGGGTTCGAATATGTGGGAGACTTATCCGAATTCGACCCGCTCCGTTGACATCCCTAATCGCTCCCAGCTATTAATAATCTTCTCAATTTTTGTAAGTAATGCAAAAAACAAAGTCTCTAATTATTCTTTAGTTTATTATGGTGGGAGTTGGTATCTTTTCTTGTTCGGCTGTTCCTTCCTAGTAAGTACTGCTAGAATATTTTTTTGGTATATAGTTGGTCCTGAAACTATTCTTTTTCAATTGCAGAGTACACCATATTTAATTAACAATGTACCACATTGTTTAAATAATTGTCACAACTAATTAACAAATGACGCATACATTAATATGATAATTAATTATAAATTTGAATTTGAATGCTAATTAATCTTGTCAATTGAAAATAACACATCAATTCAAATTAACAAAATATAGTAATAAACACTGATAATAGTTAATACATGACAAATAATAATTTTATTAATTATAATTACTTGTGAACAAATATAGTAATAACAATGTACCACATTTTTTTTTTACTAATTAACAATAATACTTGGAAGTTTATACACATTTTACAATATGAACATGTAATGGTATTTGAAGTTTATACATTACTAATAATAATTGGGAATATTTTGCATTTAATAAATATAATTATTAACTTCAAATTAATTTTAAATTTCAATGACCTTCAAATTACTTAAAATTAATTCTGATTAACTTCAGAAATTTGCAATTAACAAATAATTATATTTCATGGTTAATTCAAATTTAAAATACATATCTATTAACAAGATATTACAAGACAATTAATTAGACAAACACATAATACACAAAATTTAATATAATTAGCTCCTTCCCCTCGCGATTGCGCGGGGATCTTTCAGTGTTGCTTCATTTTTTTGTTTTAATTTTTTTTGGGTTCATATTAGAAATACATTATGATTGACTCAAATTAATTAGGGCATTATAACAAAAGAGTTCTTTATATAACTACTTTAACTAGCTTCTTCACCAACGCAATTGTGTGGGAGTTGCACGCGTGTTCTCGTGTTTGTGATTATTTTTTTGATATATTAATTTTTATTTTATTTTATTATTATTATTTTTTGCGGTATTTCATTTTTCATTTAATGTTGTAGTTTACTATAACTTCTAGAATTTTAAAAAAATAACATATATGTTGATTGCGAGCATCACATCAACAAATTGTGAATACATTGTACGTAACACATAGGAATACAATATACAAAACATAAATATTTCGCAACTAAAAAAACAGATAATATTAGATAACTTTTAATAATAATAATAAAAAATAATCACAACAATGTAAAGTTTGAATTAATTGTGTTATTACAAGATTACACAATTAAATACATCCGAAGGAATGAACGTCTTCATTCAAGAATAAAATCTGCAAGTATTGTATGTTTACCTCAGTAAATCATGATATTTATAAATTTTACAGCAAGTACTGTTTGAATTGTTCAAGAGCCGGTTTTCTTGAACAATTCAAACAATTCTTGTTGTAAAATTTGTCTAATTTTATACATCATCTGTAAAATCGGGAGAACAATGATGATGATGATGATGATGATGATGATGATGGTGATGATGATGATGATGACGCTGTTGATGATATAATGGTGATGATAATGATGATGGTCATCATTTTCAAATTCGTAGTTGTTTCGTACTGTATTAGTGCTTTTCCTCGTATTTATATTTCGTATTTTTTTTTGTATTTTGGTATTTTCGTTATCAATTTTCATAATATGTGTTTGGTACGTACTAATTCATAATTCATAATTCGTGAGTCGTAATTCGTAAGCATATTCTTATTCAAATTCGTAGCATTTGGGTTTTGTACGCATTATAACCAATTGGCTACCACATCTTAAAAGTACATCTTGAGTATGTTTTGCATCCTTCATATGAGTATCTTCAATTTTTCAGTAATAAACACAGTTAATTTCTTTATTTCGTTGGAATGTTTTAAATATTTACTCAAATTGTTCATATTTGAAGTTTGATCTTTAAGTGGCAACATAACACAAAGTTGCGTCATTGTTTTGGCATGAAAGAAAACAATACATTTGTTTTTGCAAGGTTTTTTTTTGGTTCTTGTACGTTATTTTTTCATGAATCGAATAATTTTGTTCTTGACTTTTTTTGTCCTTTTTCAATTTTTCAAAATTCAGTGAAGTACAAAGAGATCATCGAATAGTATCTAACAAAGAATGCATAAACTACTACAAATCATTTCAATTAAGAAAATCAATCTAATGAGATGTTGCAAGAATTAAGTACTTTTGCATTTAGTTTAGATGATATTCTACTGTATGAGTTTCCATATTTTCGTCATCATATCGCGTTCATCGAATTATGATTGACATTCATTCATTTGTAGTTTGTAGTTTGTAAATATATTTGTGTTTGTCTGCGTATTCGCATTCGTCAACATAAGCCAAAAATATCAGATTTTCTTTTATACTTTCGCATTCATGTTTTTACTAGTATTTATAATGACAGTTAGAAAGACATGTACAATTGAATAAAAAAATTGCATACTCAAATGTTCTTCTGTCAGACACGACACAGTGCATATCATTTAATCGTCGGTGGATATTTTCTTTACAATGTCAATCATGGCATTGAACAGCCGCATATATATATTATTTCTTCGTAATGATGAATTTTTTTTTTTCATTAGACGTGATAATTTTCATGTCATGTAATTTTGTGTGGATATTTTTTCAATTTTTTTGTGAGACATGATGTTGTGCATATCACTTAATCATCAGCGGATATTTAATTTACAATCATGGCATTGAATAGTCACAAAAAAATTATAATACTAAAATTTCTCTTTCATTAGACATGATTTGCATATCATGCAATTTTATGTGAATACTTTGTTAACTATCATTGTGAAGGAAATTATCCCATCCCCGGGCCCGCACAGCGGATATGAAAGTCCGGTCCGGTTCCCAAATCCCGAGATCACTCTTCGATATCGAGGGTACGATGCAAAGTAGGATAGATGATTACTAGCGTGAAATTGATCATGCACGACGGGTTGATCGCTCGCATCCTTCTCTTCTTCGGTGTCACGTTGGTGACTAGCCCGTGCGTCCCATACCACACATCTCCCACCATCTTGACACGTCTCCGGTTGTCTTCGTGCGTCTCATGCCCACATGCTTCCACAACCTTTTGCTCATTTACTTCTCCGGTTTGATCACAAGCGAAGAGTCACAAATTAGTGCGAACTCCTCTACCCGTATCCACCGTGAGTCGTAGCACCTCGGTCACATATGCACCTGCCAAGACGATTCACCAACGAACTTTCTTGACCGCGTTTGATTCTCTAAACTAGGAAAACACTTTTTCTCTTTCTCTCTTTCTCTTCGCACACTTTCAATTCCTTGAACAGAGTCTCTCTAATTTCTGGACTGAATTAGACTTCAATTAGAATGAATGGACTAATTAGAGGAGAGAGCGAAAGAAACATCTTATTTATACTAAAATAGGATAAGGATTGGGTCAAAGGTTGTGTATATCCAATACACACTTCCAGCATGAGGTTAGTTGGAACGCACCATGAGGTTACTTGGAATGAACCATATTTTGCCTCATTTCTGCGTTAATTCCAAATTACATTCCAAGTAGTCCGTTCGAACGAACACCAAGGCTAGTTCGAACGAACCACTCCCTGGAATGAATGTGTATAAAATCGTTTTATACTCGTAGCGGTCCGTTCGAACAGATCCGACGGTTAGTTCGAACGAACCACTCTCTGGAACTTAACTTCGCACAATCTTATTATGCATTTAATCAAACCCATGAATATCCATGTTCATATATCCTTATATGTACACTTTTATCGTTGATCCAAAAATGTATTTCCTTCACATTGTTTATTCACGATGGCATATTGTCATGAGCATCCAAATAAAATTGTCATGAGTATCGAAATAAATGTATGTGCATTCGCTTAGTCAAATATATCATCGTATCTTTATTCACTACCTACAAATATTTGACAAATGAAAAGACATTCGTTGGCATGAGCCAAAATTATCAAATTTTTCTTTTATACTTGCTCGTTTATGTTTTATATTGGCATTTATAATCATAGTTAAAAACACGTATAATTGAGTTAATTTATTTTTTTCGTACTCAATGTTCTTTCATTAGACATGATGTTTTGCGTATCAGTTAATCATCATTGGATATTTTGTTTACAATGATGGCATTGAATAGTCACGTATTTCTTTTTTTCCTTTTTTGTTATACTGAAAATTTCTTTCATTAGACATGACACTTTGCATATCATGTAATTTTTTTGGAACACTTTTTCAAAATTCCATGAGTATCGAAATAAGTCTTTTGCATATTTCTTCATTAAAGCACTAGAGATTGAAGCAAAATTCCATGAGTCTTACTCATGTGAATATTTAGAAGATTGTTCACATATTCATATTGTTTTAAATTCAAAATGATGATGATGATGGTGACAATAATCAAATGAGTCCTTACAAGATTCGCATTCTCCATAAGAATCAAATTCAAATGAGTCCAAAAATCCATCCTTATTGAGTTTTTGAAGGAAATACAGTTTCGGATCAACCGTAAAAGTGTACACAAGGATGAACGAATGTAAGCGTACATTTCGTGGTCATAACTTTCAGTAGAAAATCCAATTTGAATGGTTCAAATTGGGTTAGATAGATAATAAGATTATCTATAACCTTCATGTAGAAATATATTTCATATGAACGAAGTATCAGTGCCGTTTCTATGAAATACCGAAAGGGTGCAACAGTATGACATACAGTTAGTAAAACTGTCATAACTTTTGCATACGAACTTCAATTGGGGCAGGACAAATTGGGTTGGGTGGGTAGATAATAAGATTATCTACAACTTTTGTCAAGGTTAATTTTCTTTCAGAAGGATTTAACATTTTTGTATGGATAGAATACTGAACAGGTTCATGCAGTTTTCTGTGTGAAAGGGTGTGTATTGGATATACATACCTTTTGGCCCATCCTAATCCTATGAGATATAAATAGGATATTTCTCTCTCATATCATTCAGTCCAACCTGTTGAATTAATAAGATTAATCCAGAATATTGAGAGTTTTCTTTCTAAGAACGAAAGAGTGCAAAGAGAGAAAATCAAGAAAAAGAGTTTTTCTCGGTGTAGAGACTCGATCTAATCAGGCAAGTTCGTCGGTGCTTCGTCCAGGGACCGACGTCTTCCGACTCAAGGTGAATACACGTAGAAGAGCGACACTTGTGGCTCTTCGATTGTGATCAAACCGAAGGAGCAAAACTATCGGCTGTGGAAGAGTGTGGACGTGGGACGCACGAAACACAATCGGAGGCGTGTCATGACGGTGGGAGACGTGTGGTATGGGACGCACGGGCTAGTCACCAACGTGACACCGGAGAAGAAAAGGATGCGAGCGATCAACCCGTCGTGCGTGATCAATTTCACTCTGGTAATCGTCTATCCTTCTATTGCATTGTACCCCCGAAGTCATGGCGTGATCTTGGATTTTGGGAACCGGGCTGGGCCTTCATATCCGCTGCGCGGGCCCGGGGTCGGGATAAATTCCCTTCACACACACCCACTCCCACGCGCTTGCGCATGCGCACGCACGCGCGCGCGCACGCACACATACACACACAACACACACAACACACACACACTTAAGAAGTTATCTATATTTTAATAGGTAAACTACTCATTTTTATTTGTGTTAATTTTGTTATTTAAGTTTTTTAAACAAAAACACAAATATAACATATTTAGTATAATTTAGGTTTCCTACTATAATAATAATAATAATAATAATAATAATAATAACAACAACGATGATAATAATAATAATAATAATAATAATAATAATAATAATAATATAACAGTAATAATAATAATAATATTAGTAGTAGTAGTAGTAATAATAATAATAATAATAATATTAGTAGTAGTAGTAGTAATAATAATAATAATAATAATACAAAAAATCAACTATTGAAATAATAAATATGCATTATCTTGAATTGTATTTTCTAACATAATATCTTCACGAATTTATATTAGAAAAAAGAAGTCATGATATGGATGTCAAACCAACGAGAAAATTCAAGTGAATATATTTGACTGATTTTAAAACTAAAGTTCTTAAAATACTATTAATTTCTGTACCAAATAATAATAATAATAATAATAATAATAATAATAATACCTCATATTAAAAAAACTATATATATTTATGGGAGAATTTCTCTCATATCCCTACTAAATTCATAAATAACATATTTATCCCTCTTAAATTACAAATTACATATTTATCCCTCATAAATCTTACTAATATCAAATTTACCCAAAATTAACAGTTTTGTTAAATTTTACAGAAAATTAATTATAATTGACTAATTTACCCCTCATCTAACCCTCCATCCAATAAAAGAATTCAAACCATAAACCCAATAATAAACCCGATAACAAAATCACTACCCTCTCTCTCTTTCTTCATAACATACGATATGCATCTCTCTCCTTCGTCTTCGTACGAAGCTCCTGGAGGCGGTCTGGGAGGTGGCCAGACGAGGCGTTCTTGATATATGGCGAAACTGGCGGCGAAACATAGGGTTTAGGGTTATTCAATTCAATTACTTCTCTTTCAATTTAGATATTTCATCTTTATTTTTCCATAGTCCTTCCCTCTTAGAACGATTAAAAATTTATGGGGAACTCTTTCAATTTAGGGTTTAGGGCTATTCAATTCAATTACTTCTCGGTCGAATTATTAATTTCAATAATTATTTGATTTCTGCAGAAATTTCCCTTTCAGTTTACAGGTGAGCTGGTCTGGAGATCTGGCGAAGCTCGCGGTCTGGCCTATGGTAGTGGTACTCGTATTAATTTTGTTATTTCACGAAATAATTTGCAGATATGTAAATAATAAGTTCTGTTATCAATATAAAGAAACAATTGGGGTTGATTGTTTGACCAAAGAAGTAAATGTTTACTTACTTCTCCTTCAAATTTCTCTTTCAGTCTTTACATATACAAAATTAACCAAGGTTTTTTGAACACGTAGATGCGGGATTACATATGGACAAGAGACTAGAGAGGTTTCAGAGTCTTCGAGTCGCATCCTGCAGAGGTGTTGATTGTTGTGTTCTTGTTACGATTTTAATGTCATAAAATCTTTCGATCATCTCGATAATTGGCATGGAGAATTCTTGATTCAAGTATATTTTAATTTGCCATTAAAATTTTGTCGTATACTCATATAGTATAAATTTTGATGCTTGATGGTTGATTTTGGTCGTGTCGGTTTGTTAATTATTATTTTGTTGAATATTACCGTCTTTTCGGGAGTTTTCTTTATATATATAAGATCAGTTAATTTGAGTAGTTTTTTTTTATTATTAAAGGGTGGAATTGACGTAGAATTGAAGTTGTTGAAATGTTACGACATTTAAGAAAAACTCAGATTATTTGTTCAATCGAATGGTACCGGATCTCAAATTATTTGTTCAATCCAAGTTAATTACAACACAAAATATCAAAAACGCAGATTATTTGTACCGGATATTCTCAAAGACACGTATAACAATTACATTTACAACTCAAAATAATGATCGAAATTAAGATAATTTATATTTGCAACTCAAAAATATCAAAAACTCATATTACAACTCGCATATAATAATTACAACTCGAAATAATTATGAAATTATGATAATTTATGTTTTCAATGATGGCGTGCATTCACAATTACTCCATCATAAATACCTCTCCTCCCTGTAAAACAATTTTTTTAATAAATTCAAATTGGAAAAATATTTAGAATTTGAAATTATATACCGAGTTTTAAACATTCCTCCATTTTGCGGCCAGTTGATCGAAAAGTTCGTTTTTCCTCTTCGGTTAAAAGTTCTTTATCGGAATTTTGCATAATATACCCTGATAAAATATGTAAATTTTCCATTAACTATAATTAATTACAACAAATAAATAAAAACATATTAATAAGAATATAAAATAAATTTGGGTAATATGATGAAACCAAACCTGCAATTTGAAGAGTTGAAAGCGCCAAGTCTTCCTATAACATACCATGCTTGAATAGCTTCCATTATTTATCATTTTTACAGGGGTATAGATGATATTTTCAGGTTTTTAAGGGGGTGAACGAGAAATTTGATGATTAATAATTTGTTTTCTTATAGTTCCAAGAATGTCTAACATCACGATCTGAGAAATCCACTCTAATTGTAAACATAAATTTGAAAGAACAAGAGAGAAATTCGAATAGAAGATAAATTGAATAGCCCTAAAACCCTGTAAATTGAAAGAGAAATTTCTGCAGAACTCAAAATAATTATCGAAATTAATAATTTGAAAGAGAAGTAATTGAATTGAATAACCCTAAATCCTAAATTGAAAGAGAAATTCACCCTTTTAAATTTAGTACTCGTTCTTAGAGGGAAGGACCATGGAAAAATAAAGATGAAATATCTAAATTGAAAGAGAAGTAATTGAATTGAGTAGCCCTAAACCCTAAGTTTCGTCGCAAGTTTCGCCATATATCAAGATCGTCTCGCCTGGCCACCTCCCAGACCGCCTCCAGGAGCTTCGTACGAAGACGAAGGAGAGAGATGCATATCGTAGGTTATGAAGAAAGAGAGAGAGAGGTTAGTCATTTTGTTATCGGGTTTATTATTGGGTTTTGGTTTGAATTTTTTTATTGGATGGAGGGTTAGATCAAGATGAGGGGGTAAATTAGTCCATTAAAATTAATTTTCGGTCAAATTTAACAAAACTGTTAATTTTGGATAAATTTGATATTAATAAGATTTATGAGGGATAAATATGTAATTTGTAATTTAAGAGGGATAAATATGTTATTTGTGAGTTTAGTAGGGATATGGAAGAAATTCCCCCTATATTTATTAATTGGATGAGAGAGAAAGAAATCATATGTGTGAAATATTATATACTAACAAAATATTTTATTAAGTAACAAAGATATATAATTTGTATGTGTCAACAAATTTTTTTTTTTAAAACTTTCATATTATTTGTCATGTAGACATTACATCGAATATCGAGCGTCCAATTTTAATCGTGCGGTTTGGATTAAAAATACTAAAAATGACATGGATCAAGGAGATTATTTAAAAGTTCTAAAATAATGACACATAAATGACTATATATAATATGATCTTCAAAAATTATAGCAAAAAAACTAAAGAATAAAATAAAATCACATCACATCACCTCACATCACATCAGTACATCTAACGGTTCGAATTAACACATACAAATGAGCACATAAAATATACATTTTAAAAGACCAAATATAAAATTAATGTATATGATGAAACAACGTTATAAAATTTGATAGTCAATAATCATGATAATGTGGTTTCGTGAGATGCATTAGAGATATGTGCAAAATAAGAATGTTGATAAATTATGTTGAGTGTGTTATTGTGTCAAATATTGTCTGAATTGATATTTAGTTTTCTTATTGTATATTTTCTATCCATTTGCTCTTTGAGTTTTATCCAATTAAAACCTTAATTCATCCAATTTGTTTTAAAACTTTGCTTGCCCCCAATTCGATAATAGGTATGAGAACCAAGTAAGTGTACTCGCCCACGAAATACTTTGAAGCTTATCCAGGACCGGTCCTTTATATCGGCCAAAGTGACAATTGTCAAAAGCCACTAATTTTAAAATACTACAATTTTTTTTTTATATGGTTGTTTATTAGGAAACACATTCAGCTTTTAGCTCATTTAACGACTAAACAAGTAATTGAAAACGACAATATTAAGTAGACATGAGTTATTGTATTCATTTGTGAAGTTACTGATATGTTATAATGTCGTTGATTGTCGGAATACAATTGACTATTATTGTACAACTTAATGCATTTGTTGTGTTTGTTGAAATGTACAAGTAACATAAAATGTTTTATTTTTAATTTATATATGTTTAAAGCTTTATGTGTTTATGAATATTAGTTCTGAAAATTGACCTTTTTTGTTAATTACTAAATTAACTATTGAAAAAATATCAATCAAACATTGAAAAAAACGAATCCAGAATATTGGAGTTACACTCATTTTTTGGATATAAGGTCTCATAATAATAACCGTCCAAGGCTTTCGAAAATTCAGGGCCGGGACCCGAGCTTATCCAATTGTACTCGATACTCTCCCACCGTCCCTTTATGTCGTACTATATGAAACTTGCCTATGGTCCCATAGCCTAGATGGTTGAGTGCTTAACACAATAAATCCTCATGTTGTAGATGTTGTGGGTTCGAATCCCGGCGGCATCAATATAAAAAAAAGAAACCTATAATGACCACGATTCGTGGCCTAGAATTCTCTTCAACAAAAATAAGAATATTGTCTTATATATTCTCCCCAAATTCTCTCTTTCGTTTCACTTTTTTGATCTAATATATTCGAGGTCTCGACACATTGTCAAACCTCCTTCAAAAAAAAAAAAAAAAAAAGAAACTTGCCTGAAACTGCCCTAGTGGAGAGTTGATCTTCAAATATGTCACATAAATCTGCAGCAAATTGGGCCCACGTGGGTGTGTTTTGGACAGTTCGATACCCAAAGTATCATTCCTCGACCTCGCCGGTGAGGTGCAAGGCTATGGCGTCTACTTGTTGTCAATCCAGTGCGAAACACACCAGAATATCTCTCATATCTCGATATCGTGTTGCGTGGATGAGTACCATTGAAATAGGACAACAAGAAATCGGTATATTGACAAAGTCTCAGAAATCCGGTCCCTCTCCGATCTCTTCTCCGGAGTCCTTTGTCATCCGCCCCACCACCCCACCGCCCCACCATAGGCCCGGTAATTTACCTTTTTCTGATTCATCAAACCTTTCTTTTGATGGATTGCATTTTCATAGGTCCTCGATAAGGTTTCTAGGACGAGTTACGACCACCGCTGGCCTCAATTATTCTTTGAGGCCCGAGATGAAGAAACTTCAATATTGGTAGTCCAGATTTATCCCAAGCTCCACCCAAATTAATAACATTACATTATTCCCCAATCGCAAAGGTCAGAGCAACCTTACGGAGAAGGGAAGTTACGTTCTTCCCCACAAAAATGAAATAAATATTCTTGATGACATCATCATTTGTTTGTTAATCAATTCGAACTCATCATAATCATAATTAAAATTAAATTTTATGTTACTTCATGTGTTTGTTAATTGATCCGTACCTATCATATTTAATTAAAATTAATTTTCTAACCCGATTAAACCTGCTGACATCATCGTAGATTTTTATTCCATTTTTTTTGGGCACCATATATGCTCTTTATGGAGAATCATCCAATTACAGAGCATAAGAAGTTGTTGGTAGTGTGCACATAATTTGTTCTACGAAATTAATATGATATTTCATCATTCGATGTAATAGTTCCCCCAACCAAAAACTAACATATCGAGCAAGCGTGCAAAACATTTAATGACATGAAAACGAAGCATACTACTATTGATGCCATATACCTTTATTTATGGTGAATAGAAGTATACTTTTTTTGTAGAGGTGACAAAAACACACAAAAAATACATATTTTGAACATTTTATTTATAGAAGAAACCGACCAAAAACCACACTAAAAATAATCAAAATAATACATGGCAAAATACGTATAAAAGAGAGAACAAAACTAAACGCCTTTTATTAACAAACAAACCAACAAATATAATTTATTTACCAGACTCCCATTGCGAAGCCCTTTCGAACCCATTTTTTCCCATATAATAATCCTCCATGGCTTGTCTAATCTCAGCCTTCGCGTTCATAACGAACGGCCCGCTCTGCACAACAGGCTCGTTCAACGGCTGCCCTCCCACCAGCACGAATCTCAAAGCCTCGTCCGTCTTATTCCACACCTCGACACCATCCCCTTGTCCAAAAACAATGCAATGGTGGCTCGTAATGGGAGACGAATCCTCATTTCCAAAAATACCCTCGCCTTTTATGATATACGCGAAAGCGTTCCAGGTTTCCGGTACTGGTTGTTGGAGGTGGGATCCAGGCTGAAGCGTGAAATCCATGTAAAGTGTAGGGGTACGAGTGTAAACTGGCGATCGAGCCCCAAATGCTTCGCCTGCGATTATTCGCACAAAGACTCCGTCTTTTTCTGCTTGTGTTATGTCCTTGCTCTGCAATTCTTGGTATCCTGGCTCAATCCTACAATTCCGTGTAGAAGTTAAGTATAGCACTTTATTTTTGTTTGAGAGAATATTAAATTATTAATTAGTTAATAAGTACATTTTGTCTTTAGAGGCGAGATTAATCCATAATTGTAGACCCTTATGTACACCGGGCCCAGCTGGCATTTCCGAGTGGACTATTCCTCGACCAGCAGTCATCCACTGAAATATAATGTTACAGAAATATATTTAGCATAGAAACCCTCAATTTAATTAAAATTAAATTATCGTCCGAAATAGCATTGTGAATTTTTAAAAATATGAAAAAGGAAATAATACCTGGACGTCTCCAGTTCGGATAGTTCCAATGTGACCACCAAAGTCTTGGTGTGTGAAGGCTCCCTGTTTTACACGAAGACATTTTCACAAACAGTATGTGAGCATAAAAGGTTTTCAGAATTTTCAAATTAATTATCTGAACTTCAATTAAAATCACACAATACCTCTAGCATGTATGTAACAGTCTCAAAACCTGCAATGTTTTTAGAAAAAAACAGTAAATAACAAGATATTTTATATGAAAAAGGGTGACAAAAAAATTGAAACATGCAAAAATGACAGAAAAAATTCTGACACTCTTGTAAAAAAAATTCTGACACTCTTGTAAAAAAAATTCAACCTCTATGAGGATGATCAGGGAATCCAGCCGGGGGTGATACTGAAATAAATAAAAATAGTAAGGACTTGAGTGAAAATATGATTTGAAAAGAATTATTTGTAAAAAGCTGTACTAAAATCACCTTCGAATGCATCTAGGAGAAGGAAAGGATCCAAGCTCCTAAGCTCTGGCCTGAAAACATATTTAATGTAGTTAATTTCTCAACGAGAGAGAGAGAGAGAGAGAGAGTTAATGTAGTTAATACAGTCTTAAACCACCTAAAATTATTTGCATAAACAACCCTCTAATTTCCATAAAAAGATTTAATCATAAAACTTCATCTCGCAACCATTAACAATTACCTTCCGATGCTTCTCCTGACCTTGGCTCCGACGCCTTCATCTTGCAACTCAGCAAGCAGCTTCTTCACCACTTGCCGAGGATTCTTCAGGGTTTGCTCGCCATGATTATTCCCAATAGTACTCGGAGAAGAAGCCATGATAGTCGTATCGCTAATTTGTGCTTTTTGCAGAAGAGATAATTTACTGGTTTTTGGGAATTGATTTGATTTGTTTATGAGAAGTGGCGATAAACTGTGGAAGAGACTGGTATTTATAAGAAGCCTCACGTTTGCTAATTTCCTCATTAGTAACCCGATTTTAGTTTTGGCTCAGGATATATCGTTGACTTGATATGTATTGGCTGCGTAGAGAAATGGTGGGAAATAGAGTTCGGTCATTGCGGTCGTGTTGTTCTTCTGACCTCAGTGTTACGTTGTGCTGATCGGATACATACATACCCGTTGGATTGTTATTTGTTTGGGCTCATTTGGGTTTTAACTTTCATGTTTGGATCAAATTGATGAATTCAAGGCTAATATGTATTAGGAATTAGGAATTAGGATGGATTTTATTTTACTCAAATATGGCCCAAGTGACTAGTAAATCGATTACTAGCAAAATTATGGTCTGCAGACTGCATTATCAGAAAGGGAAAAATTTAAAAACTAACTCTTTGACTTTACAAATATTTAGAAAATCATCAAGATTTTAGATTTTTCGGACAAAAAATGTACGTGTACTAGTATTCAATTTTGTGGTTTCGAGAAAAATGAAGTATTTTGAACAAAGTTGTACAAGTCGAAATTGGTGAGTTGTCAAAATATGTTGCGACTTAAAAAAAAAAACGAGTAATTGGAGAAGGCTATGTGGTCCTCCATTCATTGGTGCCAATGGGACTCGAACTCACAACTTCTCACAACATATGGATTCTTGTATCTCACACCCAACCACTGGGCCACGAGCCCATTGGCTGTTGCGACTTATGACTAGAAGATTATTCAACGAAAATGTTGTAAAAAGTCAGATGTGATCGCTGACTGATCGATACTCGGTTTGCAATCGGCAAATTATGTGCCATTGAGAAACAAAAAAAAAAAGAGGAGAAAAAAAGGCGATAAAACTTGGGGGCGGAGGCTACTAGCCGCCTCCACCTAACAGAGTACTGCTTAATTACAATACCTATTTATTAAATTAAAATTATTAAAAAGAAGAAAAGAAAAAATCGCATCGTGGCGCGGGTATTTTTCCACTCAAATATTATTCTTCGTACGAAAGTCTAAACGTTCATGCAAATTTACTCCGGATAGAAAATTGACACCTATTAACCAAGTACATGATTTGGTGCTAACCATAAGATATCACACCATTTTCATTTCAATGCAAATCACATCTATAAATACAAAGCATTATTCTCACCTCTCAATATGTTCCAATTACAATTTGGTTCTGAATGTAAGAGTTGTAGGAGATTGAACTCATTTCTTTTTTTATTTTTTATATAACTATATGAGTTCAGTTTCCTCCAACATCTTATCTTCGCAAGCTAAATAAACTAAAACTAATTTCTTTTGTTAGTTCAAAAAACTTTTAGGTTTCAAAAGTGAGAATTGTAGGAAACCAAATCACTTTTTAGTAAAATAAAAGTTGGTTTGATTTCCTCCAATATCTTATTTTTGACTACTTAATTTAACTTGAGAAGAAATATTTTTTTATTAATATTAGTGAAAAGAAGGATGCAAACAAGTTCCTCTTCACAATTTGGATTTAAAAGTGAGAATTGTAGGAAATCAAATCATTTTTTTTCAAAAAAAGAAGGAGAAGAAGAAGAAGAAGATGATTTGATTTCCTCCGATGTCTTATTTTTTACTACTTAATTTAACTTGAGAAGAAATATTTTTTATAATATAGTGGAAAGAAGGATGCAAGCAAGTTCCTCTTAACAATTTGGATTTAAAAGTGAGAATTGTAGGAAATCAAATCATTTTTTCTCAAAAAAAAAGAGAAGAAGAAAAAGAAGAAGATGATTTGATTTCCTCCAATGTCTTATTTTTGACTAGTTAATTTGATTTCAAAAGAAATCTTAATTTGTATGTTAGGGAAGAGATTACCGTACAAAAGTAATCAGAGTAATTTGGGTTTTAAAAGTGAGAATAGTAGGAAATCAAATCATTTTTTACAATGTAAAGATGATATGGTTTTCTTCAATATCTTACTTTAAATGCTTAATCTTGTCCTAATTGAGGACTACTTTGTTTATATTTATAACAAAAATTTTCAGAAACATGAATGGCAAGAAAATATTTTTCTTTTTTGTGGCGAACTAAGAATATAGGATATCCTCCAGTATCATCTTTTAACTACTTGACCATCATTGTCTGAATATTTGAGTTAGATTCTTTGAGAGCCAATATATTTTGGTTTGTGTTATTATGTATTATCTTTGCGTCGAATGATTATTTTATAATTAAATAAAAGTCTGAAATTATGCTAACAAATTAATTTTCAGAAATATTACTCATTTCTACAGGTTTTATCATCATTTCTGATTTCCACTTCATGCACAAATTTATCTCTGCGCATATATTTCTTTGTTTGAAGAATCTTATTAGAAATAGAAAGTTTTATTGCGTATTCTCTTAAGAAATTATACACAATTTGAAACGAATTTTTTGCATTTCGCAAAGAAAAAATCATGTTAAAATAATGAAGTTCGGAAAATTAAAGCCGGTGTAAGAAATCTTCTTGTAATTGTGATTCTGTCGGAGTTCTTAAGAATCTCAACGGGCCATCGTTTTTAAAACTTAAAAAAAAAAAAAAACGTCTGAGATGTTAAAAATAACAAATTGGAGGAAATCAAATCATATTGCACTACAAGGTTCAAATACTGATTTGATTTCCAGCGATCTTATTTTCAAAACTCAACATGTCCCAAAAATGAAAAAAATAGAACATGAAAATTTTGGTACAAGATGTATCAGACAATTTGGTACCGGTCAATTTAAGGTATCATATCATGACTTCTTTGTGAAGGCACACTAAGAGATGCAAACAAAACCTAGAAGATGAGAGCCACCTTTTCTTTCACTGCCAATGGTCACAAAGAACATGGCTAATCTCAAAATTCGCCATCAGATCAAATAATTTAAATGACTCAATAGACAAGGACATACACACCATAACCCAAAACCTAAACCAGGAAGATCAAGCAACCATAATGAATACATTATGGCACATATGGAAAGACAGGTGTAACACAATTTTCAGGGACACTATACCGGACCCATTCAAGTGTATTACATTGGCACAACAAAATAACACACAACCCCACCAAAACGAAAAAACCACAGATGACATGACCATACAAACTTACCAAGATATAAAATGCCAAGTTGATGGATCCTGGACAGAAAATGGAGATGGGGGTATCGCATATGTAATAACAGACAAAGAAAAATTAATCCAGTATGGTGCAATACCCATAAAGGCAACAATACCAATAGAAACCGAGGCCCAAGCATTTTTACTTGGAATTAAAGTGTTAAGAGAATTGGGATACTCAAAAGGAGATATCATAACAGACAATATCTCACTAGTATCTTATTTATTGTACACATCAGATGAACAGAACGTACCAGAATGGAAGGCATATGACACGCTTATAAAATGCAAAAGGGAAGTACAACACATGGAAGGGCTAAAGATAGGATACACAGCAAGAAGACTTAATGAACAGGCTGATGGGCTAGCAAAAACAGCTAGAAAATACCAAGTCACAATAGAAGGAGCCACCTACCCGCTACCCATACCTCCTAGATCAGGAATAGGTTAGAGAAATGTAGTAGGAAAAAAAGATGTATCATTTGAGAAAGTTATGCTTATTAACCTTTTTGGTTTTGTAATGATACTGTCTTGAATTATATCAAAGTGCCCACGGGCTTTTTCGGCAAAAAATTTTTTTTTGTCTATGCAATGTGTTGGGGGATGAACAATATTAGGCACTAGGCACCACGCACTCCAAAACCATCATTTTACCCGCATCAATATATTTGACATTAATTTGCCTACTGTAATTAATTTCTTCACCAATAATCCATTAATTACTTTCCATCTATATTCGTGCGTGTTATGTGAGGGGTTATTAGTGTGGCTTGCTTATCATAATTCGTTTGGGGGGGGGGGGGGGGGGGGGGGGGGGGGGGGGGGTTGGCTTGTTTGAAAAGATCCGCGTATTATGTTCCTTCCACATATTCCCTCCAACGGCCATGAACCTCGTATCACATTTTTAGCGTTTTATTTATTTTTCTTAATCCACTCATATCGCCGAACATACATAAAATAAATTAGAATTAGAATAATTAGTTGTTTTTTATGTCACAATTTCTCCATTCCATCACTTGCCGAACGATCCCAGTTAGAAATTTTAGTCTCATTTTATTTCTCGATTATTTTTCATATAAACTCATTTTTAAAGAAATTTGTAAAATAACATTTGGTTTGTTAAAATTTGTAAAAGTACCGTTTTCGCTCTGTTATAGGATTATATTCTTTTATTGAAAAATACCGGTCGTAAAGAAATAAAGAAACATAAAATTCACCTCATAATGGACTGAAAATAAAAAATGATACTGGGATTTTATACTGATTTGATAAAAGAACCGCACCATTATTTGACGAAAATGTCTAATTAAAATTTATTTTTGCCATTATGGGACACCTTTTTTTTATTTATTTCATACCAGTATCGTTGAATAAAAGATTCACCTCGTATTAGGACGAAAATATTACTTCTACGAATTAGATCAAACTCACAGTATTTGTGCTAATTTCATCAAAATCAAGATTATACGAAACAAATCTTATTTGTCTATTGAGTATTTTATGTTTGCACGGATACTTCAAAAAATTGAATTTATCCGTATCGTCGTATTCGTATCATATGTCAAATCATATGTTAAATTATCGTATCGCCGTATCCGATACGGATCGCCGTATCGTCATAATATCGGCGTATCCGTATAACACGGAATATTATTATACATTATGTACAACCTTTGCCCAACGGGCCTATATTGACCTTTCTTTGGGGACATGATTCCGTATTATATGTTTCCCGAATTCAGTTGCGGTTTAGTTAAAACCGGGAAACCAAATTCCCATTTTATATATAATTTAAGGGCACACTTCTCCTGTATCCGTCCGTCCGTTCGTTCTACCGAGCGAAGAAGGTGAAATAAAATGCCATTTCCGTTCCAAAACCCTCAACAGAACCCTACTCCACCGAATCCTCTCCAGTTCAACCTTTCCTCCTTCCTTTCCAGTGTCCAGTCATCCGCCCATGCTTTCCTCTCCCACGTCTGCCCCGTCGGCCCAATCCCCGTCTCCCCGCTTTGGTGCCGCATCGCCTCCAATCCATCCCTCACCCTCTCCAGTTCTGAACTATCCGAGCCGCTCAGTACCATTCCGATGTAATCATCTCCACTTTAATCTCAACTACCATACCCATAATTGATCTCATGCTTTTCAGTTTTCGCAATTTAGGCCCTTTACTAAAATTTTGAACTCAACCTTCAATTGTTTCAATTCAAATAGGAAGGAGACACCAGGATTTCAGGAATATAAAATTGCGGAGAGACTGGAGGGCATACCAGTGTATGCTCTGAGCAATGGGGAGGATGAGTTTGTGTTGGTATCTGGAGCTCGTACCGGTAAATCTCTCGGCTTATTCTGTTTTAAGAAAGAAGATGCAGAGGCGATGTTACGAGAAATGAAAGGGATGGATATGCAAATGAAAAAAGACGGATCCAGAGTCGTTCCAGTCGCATTAAACAAGGTGAAATTCGCAGTTATTATTTAAATAAAGAAAAGAAAAAAAATCTTAAAATGGTTCTTGTTTTTATTGAAGGTTTTTAAACTTAAGATTGATGGGATTGCGTTTAGGTTCGTGCCAGATGCATCTCAAGTTGCAAAGGCAATTACGGTGAGAAAATATATTATTGTAATATAAAATGGTATATTATATTATTTTCAAATTTCATTGATTTCGAAAGTACATTATATCTGATGATTTAAAAGGTAATGGAGAAAGGAGGAGCATTCACGGGGGGGGGGATTTCCAGGTGTACCAGTTTTTCAGGTTAGGTTTTATAAATCAACAATTGTATGTAATTATGCATTTTACCCCTCAATTAAGGTGCTATTTTTTTTTTAATATATTCAAGTCTAAAAGCTTGTTTGTGAGAAGCGGAGATATGAGGTATCGCCCAGTTTTCTTCAGAAAGGTCTGAAATTTGAATGTACTAAAAAGTATATAATTGTAAGATTAATTTTTAGTTAACTTTGTTTATTTGATGAATTATATAAAAGGAGGATTTAGATGAATCACTTGCAAAAGCATCACGACATGAGAAAAAGTTAAACGCTGCTTCAAAAATAGGCGACATTGAGGTAAAATTTCACTATACCCCTTGGTTTTATCAGGAAATTTCACTTTGGTCCCTGGCGACATTATCAATAATTTTCTTTGTGCTTCTTTTCTTTTCTTTTTTAGGTTACTGTTTTGGAGGAAATGATTAGAGCGATGACTGTAAATGCCCATTTCAAATTAATTGCATTATAAAAATGATATTTTCTTATAGTTTTATACATTTTTTAATACATCTATATACTTTAAAATTTTGTAGGATGGATCTTCGAATGAATGGGATAATGTGGTATTTGTACCGCCTGGTTTTGAAATGTCTATTGGTAAAAAATGAAACAAAAAATTAAAATTTGCTAATATTAGGCCTGTAATTTTAGTATTGTAGCAATAATTTCTATTTTATCTACATACGAATTGATGAATTCTATAAAGTCCATAGATTGGTTTTCACTTATTAAAAATATATATATATACGGGGATATTCAACAATTTTATTTACACGAATTCTTCAATGTGGTAATTTATTATCACAAGTCATAAGAATATAATAAATGCATGCTACTTATACATGTTAGTAACTTGATCATGATATTTAGAGGTCACTTTGTCTCTCCTAACTTTCATTGTTGGCGTCATTAATCCTTTTTCAACCTAAAATTAAGAAAAAAAACTTTAATACCTATGATAATTTATTCATATCATATAAATGGAAACATCTATTAAAAGATGAAAAAAAATGTAAATTTATAAGTCTTACTGTGAATGGTTCGTCGACCATCAATATTGGTCCAATTTGAAAAGAGCAACCAACAGTCCTGATAATGGAATATATATAAATTGCAATGTTACTTTCGTAAATTAGAAAAGAAAAGGTGGCTTTAATTAAACTGGGAAACCTAAAAAATTAAAACACTTTTTTTTTTTTAATTTAACAAAAATAAGTCTAGGAGCACATAAATAAACACAGATTTGATCCCGAATTATATATTTGGTAGTAAATATTTATAACTCTTGTGTGTAATTCAGGGTTTTATTTCTGGGGATGCAGAGTTTTTGTTTAAAAACGCTTATTCACAAGGTTTCATTTTCATTTACCCTCTTATAAGAATTAATACTTAATATTGGATGACGTTAATTCTTTTTGAACCAAAATATTTTTTTATATTCCATATTTAATTTTACGACACCCCTTTTGATAATCTTTTATCATTTGATGTTAGTTTTTCATTAAAAAAAATAAATAATATGATAAATGAAATATGAAAATTATAAAAATATAACATATAATCTTTTTTGTTTATTTTTTAAACTAGTAAATATTAAAAAATATTTATAGATATTTTTAAATTAATAAAAATAATAGCAAAATAGGTTTAGTAAAATTAAATATGGAATATAGATTTAACCTTTATAGGGAGGTAATCGAAAATGTAACCTTGTTTAAAGTTCTTTTTTTTTAATATCTAGGAAATTGTTTTTTTTTTTTTTAAGTTTTCAGAAAGTTAGGTTCTTTTTGGTGAGAATGAATTACCATGTTCTAACTTCGGAATATAATACGGTTAGCATTTTATCTTTGGTCAATTCCATTCCCGCATCCAAACTCGCTAGAATTTCATCCTTATTCGGCACAATTATTGCACCTAGTCGCCTTTGATCCTAACAAAATATAATAAAAAATATATTGTCCAAACAGGGGTATATGCGAATTTTCAATGCTTTTCACGGGTAGATATGAAAATATTATTTTTCAATTATAAAACATACCTGACCAATGACAACAACTTGACTAATCAAATTGCTTCTCATCACGGCTTCTTCAATCTCTGATGGCTCCACATTTTCACCTAAATTAAAAAAAAACAGGATAAAAAACTCAAATATTCCTTTTAAACAAATATAATACTATTATATTTATTTCACATAAAAGTATTACCTGTAGAGAGAACTATAGTATCCTTAGCACGGCCTTCTAGAACGATGATGCCTCCGCACAAGCGGCTCCGACCAACAGAATGCTCCGGCACGATCCACCCTATATCTCCAGTGTTGAACCAACTGGACCCGTCCAGTGCTTCTTCCGTTGCCTTTGGATTCTACACCATTATGTTATTTTATTATTATCCTCGAGGTTCTGAAATAAGGGGTAAATTTGTAATTATACCTTGTAATAACCTTTCATGACTTGTGGCCCTTTAGTCTTCAAAATTCCTTTTGACCCGTTTGGTAGTAATGAACCCGTTTCAATATCGACTATTTTTATTTCTGTGTCCTTTATTGGATGCCCTATTGAGCCCAAAACCTGCATAAATCAATAAAAATAATTAAATAATTATTTCTAAAATATCAATGGAATATTTCGAAATATTTATAGGGATAATTTGACATGTTACATTTAAATTGGGCTTTCTGGCAGCTATAACTGGAGAGGTTTCGGTTAAACCATACCCATTTTGCACTTTGATCCCTATCGCCTGAAAGTTTTACAAAATAGTATATATTTAATGTCATTATTAACAATTTAATGCATCAACAGTATACAAATTTTGTTGAGTTTTTGACCTCGAAGAACTTATCTATATGCATTGGTAAACTTCCGCCTCCACTAATACCAGCCTGAAAAGTTTAGTGCGTAATTTGCATTTTTAGTACTTGAAATAAAAGTATTTACAAAAATACCCTTTAAAAAAGATGATTATAGTCTACCTTCAATATTCCAATTGAAGAGTGGATTTTGGAGTAGACTAATTTCTTTGCTAAATTATGCAAAGGCAATAAAATTGAGGCGAATATCCGCGCAAATATATATTCTAATATGCAAATTATAAGTGGAGCTGGTTTTGGATTCTTAGACAATACTTTTCCCTTTCAAAAAAGAAAATATAAATTTAATTAGGTATAAATCACAAAAAAACCGGATGATTAATTAACAAGAATTTGAGTTATAAATACCTCATAAATCCTCTTTAGTTCCATATAAAGCAAGCTAATTTTAATTAGAATTTGTGCAACGAATTTGCGAATAGTAGAACTTGTAGATATTTGTTTCTGAATTGAACTACAAATAAACAAAATCAACATAAATTAATTTCAAATTTCAATATAATTACATATTGAAACAATAAACTAAGAAAAAATTGTACTTGTAAAGTGTTTCATAGACCAACGGTACCGAAATTAGATAGTGTGGTTGATACCGCTTCAAATCTTCCTATCAATAAATTAACAAAAAATAGCTCAAGATTATATAATCATTCTGAAATTTGCAAAGAGGGACCCATTCGTGAATTCCACAAGAACACAAGGGCATTTTTGATAATTTATAATGAAGTACCTTTAGAAACTTGACGTTAGTATAAACTTGTTGAACTCCATGAGAGAAAATGAAATATTCAGCGGAACGTTCATATGCATGCCATGAAGGAAGCATGCTTAAAAATATATCTCCACTTTCACACGGCACAATTTCCCACAAATTATCCACCTAAAAATAAAATCATTCATAATAAGTAAATTAGTGAACTGAAAGGACCAAAACGTAAATATTTTTATGGTATTGACCTGGTGTAAGAGGTTCCGGTGAGTCAGCATCACGCCTTTTGGCGCACCACTGGTACCGCTCGTGTACATTATTGTCGCCACGTCATTAGGTTTTATTTCTTCATTTTCCCCCTTTTCTCCTAATAACGAAAAAAAAATTACAATCAACAACTAAAAGAAAGAAATAAGGGCAATTATGAAATTAATTACCATGTTTATGTGAAAGGCGCTTTTGTTGACCAAGTTTAATAACTTCATTATACTCGTATAATGGTATGTTTATTAGAGATTTGTGATTGGTTAAGCTTGATTTATCGCCCCAAAGTATAATAATGAATTTTATGTTTACTCTGGGAATAAATGATTCTAGAAGCCTTGTAAGGAATTTCGAATTATCCACTACAAGCCCTACACTGCAAAAAAATTGAACATACAAAAATAAATGAAGAAAGAATAAACAAGATATTAATTAATTATATAGAGATAAATGACTTCTAAAATTAAATCATACACTTTTGAAAAAATAAAACAAAAAAGTATAATTTTTTTTCTTAAATTAAATAAATATAGAATAAAGCAATAAAGATAAATGAACATATAAAACAGGTAAATATGATTAAATAGTATATTGACCTGTCGGAATGAGTGTAAATCTGAAATAATTCATCGTCAGAAGATCTGGTACCGCGTACCACATTAACGGTTCCGGTACACATAATTCCTTGGTCGGCAATTAACCACCTACTCGAATTATCCGCGAATAAAGCTATCTTTTCTTCTGGAGCCACCCCAATTGATCTTAGTCCCTCTGAAAAATTCAATATTGCATCCTCAACCTTACAAAACAAGAAATTAAGTTTAAAAATTAGTTCAATTTTGGATCTGAATCTGAATTGTGCAATCAATATTCGGTTTATCTTAATTGGTGTACCTGTTTATAGGTGAATTTTGAAGGGGGGTCGTGATACAGATCAACTAATGCGACTTTATCACCGTACTTTTCTGAATTGGTCCTCCAAATATCTGGAACCGCTTTCCACTCGTCAGAGGCCGAACCAACAATTTCTCTGTCTCCTTCTAGTAAAGGGGCATACTTTCTTTTAACTCTATGTCCTACCTATTAAGTTAAAAAGATGTATATTAGTAAATATTGTTTTACAAAAATCAGGAACCAGAGATATTTATGAAGGGTGCTCATGCAGAAGTCATACAATAAGACAAAATTGGAGAGAGATTACAAAAGCAAAGGCTTCAATAAAATTACTTCAATACCCTTCAGACTAAAGAGATCTTTCTTAGGTAATCATGGGGAGACAAGAAATGTAAAGAAGTTAGAATTATAGGCTTTTAAGGAAAAGTCATGAAATCATCCTCCTTTTTGCATTCTTTTTTTGAAGGAAAAAAATAAAAAATACTTTGATTCACACTACAGTACCAAATTGCAAAGTTCGAGCACAGAGCAGTGTAAATCAGTAGCTCAAATACTTCAATTATTAATACATTTTTCCTTCTCCATAATAGAAACAACTATTCAAGACCCATAAATGCGTAATCACACACGAAAGTGAGCTACACGAAATAATTTCATGCTTGAACAAGCAACCAAAAACCCATATTGCGAATTTGCACAAATGTGTACTAATGAGTAAAATTACCTGAGAGCAACAAAAGGCTACGCCAGTTCTCCGGCGCCTTCTACAAGAGAACCCAGCAGACGCGTTCCACGGCCGACAACGGCGAGGTGGGAGCAGACCAACGGATCCACGGTGGTGGACAAGCTGCATGCTCGGCGAGTTCAAGCTGAAGCACATAGACATCGCCAACATTATTGCGTAAGAAGAAGAAACAGAAAGAAAAAGACGTACTTAGGAAATTCTTATAAAATAAAGGGGTTATATACCGTGTCCCCAAAACTCATCCAAACATCCATGTTTAATTTTTTTTAGAATAAATAATGCCAATAAAACTTGAAAACTCAAATTTTCACAATATGTGATTTATTATGTTAAATTTAAACACTTAACCAATCGGAGGGTTCATTGACTATAAACGACAATATGAAAATAAAAATGTTTAATTAGATTGATAACATTATTAATTGAATGAATTAACGAATTAATTAAATTAACAAATTAATTAACATGTATTAATATTAATATATTAAAATTAATTGATCGTGTTCATTAAAAATTGTCAGTTAATTTTAATTTGGATGTTAATCACTTTAATTAATTTTAATTTTTCATATCTCAAGAGTGGGATGAGATCTCGGGGCACATTTTATATTTTTTTCTAAAATAAATGAGGCCTCGTGGCGTGTCAGATTAATTAAATTTCTATAAGGGGGTGTTTGGATGGTGAAATTTTGAAAATGGAATTAGTATTTTAAAATGATGCAAAGTTAAATTCTTTGTTTGGTGGGTGTAAAAAAAATGGAAATATATAATTCTTGAATCTTCTAATTCCATTATTCTAGCAAATTTTGATTCCACAAATTTGAGGAGTGTCAAAGTGGAGGAAAACATTTAATCAATAATATATTATATTTATTACTATAAAAAATATTATTATATCAATAAAACATTATTATAATATAGCAATACATTTAGTATTATTATAATAGTGTATTATATGAATATAATATTATAATATAATTATAATATTAGTACTATATACTACAGTAATGTATTACATGCAGGGACGGAACCAGGACGGAATAATAGGGGGGGCCGAAATGATAGGGGGGGCCGAGAACGAGTAATTTAATACAATTTTTAACCTATAAATTATAATAACATATATAATTTCTCTATATATACATTCGTGTGTAATTTCATGTGGGGGGGGGGGGGGGCTTAAGCCCCCACTAGCCCCCCTAGTTCCGTCCTTGATTACATGGATATTTAATAGGGAAATAATAATAATAATAATAATAATATTAATACCAATATCAATATTAATATATTAATATTATATTAATAATTATTATTATATATTAATAGCAATATGTTAATATTATTTCAATATATTTATATAAATATTAATATTAATATACTAAATAAAAATATTAATATTAGAGTATATTATTAATATTAATATTAATATATTATTAGTTAATAATACAATAATTTATTAATATGTTTATGTTTATGTTTATATTATTTTAATATATTATATTATTATTAATATAAATGTATTATTAATATAAATAATATTAATATATTAACAATATTAATAATATTAGTATGTTAATATTATAATAGTATATTATATGAATATGCTAATATAATAGCATTAATATAAAACTATTAATATACTAGTATTATTTACAATATTTTAATATTAATATTAATATAAGTATTATGAATATATATTATAATTATAATTAATATTATATTATTATTATAATTAATATTATAATATTAAAATTAGTACAATAAAATTACTACAATTAATAATATTATGATGATTTTATATTTTAATAATGTTATATTATAATCATATTATTTATTTATTTATACTAATTTGATTACAATAATAATATTGTAATAATATAATATAATAATAATAACAACAATAACAACAACAATAATAATAATATTAATAATAATAATAATAATAATAATAATAATAATAATTACAATTAATCATAATCATATTATAACATTATAATAATATAATATTATAATACCATAATAATAATAATAATAATAATAATAATAATAATAATAAGTATTATTATTACTATAATAATAATAAGAAGAAGAAGAAGAATATAATAACATAATAATAATAATATTATAACAATAATATTATAATAATTTAATATTATATGAAAATACTATTATATTGTGTTAATTTTAATCATACATTTGTTCTATATTTTCAATAATGAAATTCCAGAATTTTTCTAACCAACCAAACAAAAAATTATACTTTCCAGCATCTTATAATTCGGACATCCAAACAAACTGTGGAATTACTAATTCCAGAACTTTTTTCTCCTCCACCTTATAATCCAATTCCACTCTACTAATTCCCCTTGCCAAACGGCCCCTAAAATAAAATGAGGGCCTCGTAGCGTGTCAGAGTAAGACTATATAGACAGATTAGTTAATGGAATGTTTTTTTGATTTTTTTTTACAACATTATCATATTTTTTAATATGGGCAATGTACCAGCTAAAAGCCCATTATATATATGGGCCTCAATATAAGCTCTCTATTGTAAATCTTAGTATATATACATATGAAAAACAAATAATTAATACGGGTCTATTGGTACCAACTAAAAGCCCATGCTACTATGAAAGTCATTTCATGTGGATAATAAAAAAAAATAAAAAAAAAATAGTGATGTACATCTCTTAGTACTCTCCTTCCAAATTCTTTATGACGTGGATATGATTTCACACCTTCGAAATTAACACACAAAAACATGATTTAATATCTTAATTTATGATTTAATTATATTAATTTATGATTGAACATATAATTAATATGTTAAACCATTAATTAAAGTGTTAATTTTTAAGGTGTTAAATTATATCCACGTCATCAAAGATGTGGGGGAGAGGTGGGGGTAAGTCTAACATTTTCCAAAAAAAAATGTGTATATCCAAGGATATAAATGTATGTTAATGGAATATATGTACCTTAATGTAATAACTTGTTCTTTCGATTTGGATCACTTAAAAAATCACAATTGTACGTGTGGAATGAACGCAATTCTGTACCATTCAGGGCCAGTATCTTTCTTATATAGGTCCTTAAGTTCCGGGTGGCACCGTATGAGAACCAAATAATTGAGAGACAGTGGCAGATCAGGAAGTGATCGTATTAACGGGGCGTCGGAAATTTGTAGCCGCTCGAGAAATTGTAACTTCTGCATGCAAGAAGGTAATAGCCCAAGATTTGTCGCTCTGGAGATACTCAGCGACTGGAGGGTGCTGCGGTTTTGCAGCAACCATTCTTCGGGAAGGCATGTGAGGCTCGAGGCGTTATCTATAACCAAAAGTTGCGTATATAGGAAAAAAGTTGGGGTTCAATAGCAAGCGCCCCCAGTTAACAACATGACGCATGCTGACTGATGCTTGAGGGAAAATTGGGGGGCACCATATATAAGCTCATAAATGTATGTTAATAGAATTATGTACCTTTATGTAACAACTTGATCTTTCGATTTGGATGACTTAAATAATCACAATTCTACGTGTGGAATGAACGCAATTCTGTACCATTCGGGGCCAGTATCTTTCTTATATAGGTCCTTAAGTTCCGGGTGGCTTTGTATGAGAACCAAAGAATTGAGAGACAGTGGCAGATCAGGAAGTGATCGTATTAACGGGGCGTCGAAAATATGTAGCTGCTCGAGAAATTGTAACTTCTCCATGCAAGAAGGTAATAGCCCAAGATTTGTCGCTCCGAAGATACTCAGCGACTGGAGGGTGTTGCGGTTTTGCAGCAACCATTCTTCGGGAAGGCATGTGAGGCTCGAGGCGTTATTTATAACCAATTCTTTTGTTTTTCTTAGATTTCTTAACGGCTCCAAGAGCAGAAGCGACGCGTAATCGATTTGAAGCTTGTCAAGCTGCAATGAACAGTCATCAACATTTGCAGACAACGGAGGTTGTAACCGTGACATGGTCAGAAGTTGGTCGCACTTTGTTATTTGCAACCGTCTGAGCGACGTTAGTACCTCTAGTCCACTCAATGATGCCAATTTCGGGCAACTGATCCACAAATCATAAAGAGATGCCAGTGTTTCCAGAATTTCAAATGATGGCAGAGATGATATGTTTGGACAACCATCTAGACGCACTTTGGTCAGTGCAGTGAGGCTTTGTATTGACCCCAGCAACCTTACATCAAGGCCAGACACCCCAATATCTAGAGTTTCAAGCGAGGATGGGAGTAAATTTTCCACGGTGTCACGAGTAACTTCTAATTTTGGACACTTCTCAATTGTTATATTTTTTAGAGAGGTAAAATCAGTAAACCCCTTTGTTGGTAAATGCTTGAGTTCACCACAGTCAACAATATGTAATTCACTTAGGGGCCGTTTGGCAAGCGGAATTAGCAGAGGAGAATTGGATTATAAGGTGGAGGAGAAAAAAGTTCTGCAATTAGTAATTCCACAGTTTGTTTGGATGTCCGAATTATAAAATGCTGGAAAATATAATTCTTCGTTTGGATGGTTAGAAAAATTCTGGAATTTCATTATTGAAAATATAGAACAAATGTTTGATTAAAATTAATACAATATAATAGTATTATCATATAATATTAAATTATTATAATATTATTGTTATTATGTTATTATATTCTTCTTCTTCTTCTTCTTCTTCTTCTTCTTCTTATTATTATTATTATTATTATTATTATTATTATTATTATTATTATTATTATTATTATTATTATTTTTATTATTGTTATGGTATTATAATATTATATTATTATAATGTTATAATATTATTATGATTAATTGTTATTATTATTATTATTATTACTATTATTATTATTATTATTATTATTATTATGTTATTATATTATTATTATTATTATTATTATTATTATTATTATAGTAATAATAATACTTATTATTATTATTATTATTATTATTATTATTATTATTATTATTATTATTATTATTATTATTATTATTGTTGTTGTTGTTGTTGTTGGTGTTGTTGTTATGGTATTATAATACTATATTATTATAATGTTATAATATTATTATAATTAATAATAATAATTATTATTATTATTATTATTATTATTATTATTATAGTTGCTGTTGTTGTTATTATTATTATATTATATTATTATAATATTATTTTTGTAATCAAATTTGTTTAAATAAATAAATAATATGATTATAATATAAAATTATTAAAATATAAAATCATCATGATATTATTAATTGTAGTTATATTATTGTACTAATTTTAATATAATAATAATAATAATAATAATAATAATAATTATAATATATATATTATTAATTATAATTATAATATATTATATGACAATATATATTCATAATACTAATATTAATATTAAAATACTGTAAATAATACTAATATATTAATATTTTTATATTAATGCTATTATATTAGCATATTCGTATAATATACTATTATAATATTAACACACAAATATAATATATTAACATTATTAATATATTAATATTATTAATATTAATAATACATTTATATTAATATTATTAATGTTAATATATTAATATTATTAATATTAATAATACATTTATATTAATAATAATAATAATATAATATATTAACATTACATAAGATATTAAAATAATACTAATATAATATTGGTATTATTATTATAATATTAATTATAATATTTTTTCAATATTAATTAATATTATATTAATAATAATATTAATTATTAATATTAATATTGGTATTATTATTATTATTATTTTAATATATAAGAATTATATTATAATAATTAGAATATAATATATAATAATAATAATATTTCTATGTTATTATTATATTATTTTTATAAATATAATAATATAATAATTTTCTTTATAAATATACATATAGTATTATATTAATTATATATATCTAATATAATTATTATGTGGGACTATTATTATATATTATTATGATAATATGTAATATTATATCAATTATACAAATTTGATCATTATAATATAATTATTTCTTGATTATAACTTTTCCTCCACCTTGCCACTCCTCAAATTTGGGGAATCAATATTTGCTACTTTTGTGGAATTAGAAGATTCCTAGAGAAATATAATTCCAATAGTTTTTGTAACCAAACAAGGAATTAGGTGGGAATGGAAATATATAATTCAATTCCAAACCAAATTCCATGCTCCCAAACTAGAGATTGCATGTGCTCTTTTTGTTGTAATAAACATCCGTCGAAGGAGGTTAGATTTGGACAATAACCGATACTCAGATAAGAGAGTGATGGTTTTGCTAATGTGGCTCCGTTACCAACATCTTGATATATTACAGGAAGAATTTCTAACCCGACAGATGTAATTAATATCTGCATGAGACTGGGAGGAAGACTAGGAAATCTCCTCAATTTCAGGCAGCCACTGACACTTAAAATTTCCAGGCGTGGAAAAAGCGTCGTGCCTTCTACTTCGGCCCACTCCTCTAATTCTTGCAAGTCTCTGAGCGTTAACTCCTTAAATACCGGAAAAGGACATTCATTATCAATACCATAGAATGTATGATCTATTTGTTTTACTTGATCAAGATAACTCAAATTAAGTTTCTTAAGCGAAGGCAGTTTTCCCAGTGCAGGCAAATTAGCCAACATAAAACAACTCGATAAATCAAGCGATGTCAAATTGACCAAAAATAAATGGGTCATCCAAAGAGGAGCTTTGACACCCCCATAATTTACGATTCTAAGCTTCTCAAGATGGATATCTGGCCGAAGGTTCTCGAGAAGTTGTTCATGCTCTTCCGGAGAACCACTACAATTGAAGGCCCATTGCAAAGATAAATATTTGAGGTTTTTTTTCTCATTCAATTTAGCCTCTTTTGCATCAGTAGGATTCCTTACCTTATCAAGATTAATGATTTCTAGGTGGCGGAGGCTTGTTAGATCTCTAAGCTCACTTATCAGGTAACCTGTCTTCTCTCCAATGCTAAATAATTCTAGCTCTTGGAGAAAAGTAAGATTTCCAATGCACGGAATTTGGGTTAGGATTATAAATCCAATATCTAGGTATCGTAACTTAATTAAGTTAACTATGCCATTTTTTTCATGTTCCTCCATATCCTTCACAAAAGGTGCTGAAAACTTAATTACCTCAAGATGGTAAAGATTATATACTGATTGAGGAAACCAAGATAGTTGATTAGGTCCGCCCTTCGACACAAGGGATAGATAACGAAGATGTATTAACTCGCCAATTGTGTCGGGCACCTTGAATAAGCTCTTCAATGTTAAGCTTAACAATCGTAAGGATTTAAGACCTCTTAGAATTTCACTGAATTCTTTCATATCCTCATCGCTCGGATTATCACCATCAAATGTTATGCATAGCGTGTGCAAGTTCTTTAGATGCGAGATTTCTCTTATAGCGAGAAGGTTTTCTATTTTGAAATTTAAGTGTCGAATTGTTTTTGGAATATATAAAGAGGTTTGCTCAACTTGCATACATTCACCTTCAGAAACTACTTGTGCTAAATCATGCAACAAGTCATGCATGATATAATGAGGCTTAACAAATTTGCCTGCAAATTCATCTAACTTCAAATCAAAAAATGATTTTCTAACCAACTGATCAAAATACTGCCCACCAACATCCTCGGGCCTTTGTTTTGTACGTAGACATGGCTCGATCAACCCCGAGCACATCCACATCCTGATCAATTCATCCTTACTGAATTGATAGTCCTTTGGAAACATGCTACAATATCTGAAGCAGAGTTGTAGATATGTTGGTAGATGGCGATAACTAAGCCTCAATACTAACATTATGCCATCCTTACCTGCGTGAAAATCGGGTACATCTTCGTTTAAGACTTTGTTCCAATACTCTAATTCAATACAATAATTTAGCACCCCTCCCATAACCTTTGCTGCTAGTGGACATCCTCTGAGCTTCTTTGTTATTTGTTTTCCAATCGGATGCAAATTTTTAAATAGGATCCGCACCATAAAATGCGTGCTTGTTGAAAAGCTTCAAAAATTCGTTATCCTCGAGACCCTCCAATTTGAGATGATCATTTTTTCCGTCTGTTACTTTTGCCACCATATCGGACACTGATTTCATCCTCGTCGTTACTAAAATTTTGCTTTTTACATGTCCAAATTTCAAGGGAGCTACCAATTTTTCCCATTGTGATTTATCCTCATCGTTCCAAACATCATCTACTACCAATAAAAATTTCTTCGACACTACTCTTTCTTTGAGGTCATCTTGAAGGGAAGTTAGGGAGCAGATTTTGGGGCTGTCTTTTGTAATGACTTCAACAATTTTTTTGATTATTGTGACCGCGTTAAATTGGTCAGATACACAAACCCAAATAATAGGATCGAAAAATTGCCTGACCCTTTCATTTGTATAGATCATCTGAGCCAGAGTTGTTTTCCCCAATCCGCCGATACCATAAATGGTAAAGGCAGAGAGCTTGACATCGCTAACCCCACTAGAATCAGTCACTAACCACTCAACTATTGTGTTCCTCTCATTTTCTCTACCAAACACCACAGTCTCAGTTAACATAGAGCCAGTTTCAAAGCTATTTTGATCATTTTGTTCGGAGTTTTTACCACGAAATTTGCTCGACTCTTTTTCAAGGTCAAGGAATATACGCACACTAACTACAACCCTATCCAACCCCTTGACAGCCATTGCTAGCCTCGCCAAGGTTTCCTCCTTGAATTTATGGCTCACATACTTAACAAACTTCCTCTTCAAGCTAGAGATTCAGCTACCAACCTTATGATCGCGAGCTTGAATTTTCTCCTCGAGCTCATAATACGCCATCTCATCAAGCACGTCCTCTGCAAAATCGACGGCATCCCTGAATCGCCAGAGCCACGAATTGAGCGCCTTGTTGTCATTCTTGAATTCATCATTTTCAACTGCAGACAAGACCATTTTGATTTGTGGAAGGGTGTCCTGGAGCCTCTCTAATTGTACTTCCATATCTCCACTTGGCAACAGGTTTTCTTCGAGAAACGAGTAAGCAGTGCCCACTAGGTTGTCGATGATGCTTGTTGCTACCGATTCTCCTATGAAAGCTAAAGCCATGGCACAATACTAGATCTATGAACACAGTAGCAGAGAAAAATTTAGGCTCAATTGAAAGTGAGAGAGAGAAGGCTTAAAGAAAGTTATAATCCCCAAAGATGACCATTGACCACTCACATTATTGGTAGTAGGTCCGAAATATATACTCAGTACCCTCTAAATTTTCGACGAAAATAGAGAAATTGCTGGACACGCTTAGGCAAAGGGTATTTTGATATCAATGATAATTACATCCATAATAATTTTGTTGCGTTGCCAATGAACAAGACACATAAGATGTTTATAGAGATGTCATGATTATTAAGCTACATTTCAATTATGTATTACTGTACTCCTAAAACCACTATACAGTAGATCGCACCCAGCTATTAATATTCTCAATTTTTAGTAATTCACACACACACACACACAATTTCCCTCGTGATTTCATGACGATGTCATGAAATTATTTTGGATGAAATTGATCTCTAATTTACATCCGATCACTTCTTTCAATTAATAATTATTCTAATTAATTTTTAATTAAATTAATTAATGATGTAATGAATTAAATTTCAATTTCAATTATCAAATTTTAAATACAAAATTAATTGAAGAAAAATTAAGGTGCAAATTGGGAACACATTTAAATAGTAGGAAAATCCATCACGATCGCGGGGAAACTGCGGACGGACATAATTTTCCATTATGGTGGGCGTTGGTATCTTTCTTTGTTCAGCTGTCGTAGTAGTACATCTAGAATATTTTTTTGCGAAAGTATAATTGGCCCCTCAAACTCACCTTCTTAGCCTTGATGAGTCACTCCATTTGTCAATCGGTGACGTGTCAATAAAATCAGTGACATGTCAATTGCATGGTAAACTATTTTTAATTAACAATGTACCACATTGTTTAATTAATTGTCACAACTAATTAACAAATGACACATACATTAATATGATAATTAATTATTAATTTGAATTTGAATGCCAATTAATCTTGTCAGTTGAAAATAAGTAAATAACACATCAATTCAAATTCACAAAATATAGTAATAAACACTGACAATAGTTAATGCATGACAAATAATAATTTTTTTTTTACTAATTACTTATTGTATGACAAATAACATGTAATTTAATTAACTAATTAACAAAAATATTTGGAAGTTTATACACATTTCACAATATGAACATGTAATGGTATTTGAAGTTTATACATTACTAATAATAATTGGGAATATTTTGCCTTTAATAAATATAATTATTAACTTCAAATTAATTTAAATTTCAATGAACTTCAAATTAACTAAAATTAATTCTAATTAACTTCAGAAATTTGCAATTAACAAATAATTATATTTCATGGTTAATTCAAATTTAAAATACATATCTATTAACAAGATATTACAAGACAATTAATTAGACAAACACATAATATACAAAATTTAATATAATTAGCTCCTTCCCCGCGCGATTGCGTGGGGATTTTTCAGTGTGGGTTCATTTTTTTTGTTTTAATATTTTTTGGGTTCATAATAGAAATACATTTTGATTGACTCAAATTAATTACGGCATTATAACAAAAGAGTTCTTTGTATAACTACTTTAACTAGCTTCTTCCCCTGACCAATTGTGCGGGAGTTGCACGCATGTTCTCGTGTTTGTGACTATTTTTTGATATATTAATTTTTTTTGCGGTAGTTTACTATAACTTCTCGAATTTTTAAAAAATAACATATATGTTGATTGCGCGCATCATATCAACAAATTGTGAATATATCGTACGTAACACATAGGAATACAATATACAAAACATAAATATTTCGCATCTAAAAAAACAGATAATATTAGATAACTTTTAATAATAAAAAAACAAACAAATCACAACAATGTAAAGTTTAAATTAATTGCGTTATTACTAGATTACACAATTAAATACATCCGAAGGAATGAACGTCTTCATTCAAGAATAAAATCTGCAAGTATTGTATGTTTGCCTCAGTAAATCATGATATTTATAAATTTTACAGCAAGTACTGTTTGAATTGTTCAAGAACCGGATTTCTTGAACAATTCTTCTTGTAAAATTTGTCAAATTTTATACATCATCGGCAAAATCGGGAGAACAATGATGATGATGATGATGATGACGTGATGATGATGATGATGATACGATGGTGATGATAATGATGATGGTCATCATTTTCATATTCGTAGTCATTTCGTACTGGTATTGGTGCTTTTCCTCGTATTTATATTTTCGTATTTTTTTTGTATTTTGGTATTTCCGTTATCAATTTTCGTAATATGTGTTTGGTACGTCCTTATTCATAATTCATAATTCGTGAGTCGTAATTCGTAAGCATATTCTTATTTAAATTCGTAGCATTTGAGTTTTGTACACATTAGAACCAATTGGCTAGCACATCTTGAAAGTACATCTTGAGTATGTTTTACATCCTTCATATGAGTATCTTCAATTTTTCAGTAATAAACACAGTTAACTTCTTTAATTCGTGGGAATGTTTTAAATATTTACTCAAATTGTTCATATCTGAAGTTTGATCTTTAAGTGGCCACTTAACACAAAGTTACGTCATTGTTTTGGCATGAAAGAAAACAATACATTTGTTTTTGCAGGGTTTTTTTGGTTCTTGTACGTTTTTATTTCATGAATCGAATAATTTTGTTCTTGACTGTTTTGTCCTTTTTCATTTTTTCAAAATTCAGCGAAGTACAAAGAGATCATAGAATAGTATCTAACAAAGAATGCATAAACTACTACAAATTATTTAAATTAAGAAAATCAATCTAATGAGATGTCGCAAGAATTAAGTACTTTTGCATTTAGTTTAGATGATATTCTATTGCATGAGTTTCCATATTTTCGTCATCATATCGCGTTCATGGAATTATGATTGACATTCATTCATTTGTAGTTTGCAGTTTGTAAATATATTTGTGTTTGTCTGTGTATTCACATTCGTCAACATAAGCCAAAAATATCAGATTTTCTTTTATACTTCCACATTCATGTTTTTACTGGTATTTATAATGACAGTTAGAAAGACATGTACAATTGAATAAAAAAAAATTGCATACTCAAATGTTATTCTATTAGACACGCATATCATTTAATCGTCTGTGGATATTTTCTTTACAATCATGGCATATATATATATATATATATATATATAAATGCTAACAAGAATCCATAAAAAGAATCCAAAAAAGAATCCAAATATCAAAATATACTACTGAAATTAGCAAAATATATTTTTGTATTTATCAAAATATACTAATAAAAATGTATTATTTTATTCTCAGTTTTAACTATGTTAACATATTGGATTCATAGTATATTTTGCTAATTTGAATAGTATATTTTGCTAGTTTCATCAGTATATTTTGCCCGCGTGGATTCTTTTTTTGGATTTTCGAGACATGATGTTGTGCATATCACTTAATCATCGGTGGATATTTTATTTACAATGATGGCATTGAATAGTCACAAAAAAAAATTATAATACTAAAATTCTCTTTCATTAGACATGACACTTTGCATATCATGCAATTTTATCTGGATACTTTCTTAACTATCATTGTTTATTCACGAAGGCATATTGTCATGAGCATCCAAATAAAATTGTTAATGAGTATCGAAATTAATATATGTGCATTTGCTTAGTCAAATATATCATCGTATCTTTATTCACTACCTACAAATATTTGACAAATGAAAAGACATTCGTTGACATGAGCCAAAATTATCAAATTTTTCTTTTATACTTGCTCGTTTATGTTTTTTGTTGGCATTTATAATCACAGTTAAAAACATGTATAATTGAGTTAATTTATTTATTTATTTTTATTTTTTTTGTAATACTGAAAATTTCTTTCATTAGACACGACACTTTGCATATCATGTAATTTTCTTGGAACACTTTTTCAAAATTCCATGAATATAGAAATATGTCTTTTGCATATTTCTTCATCAAAGCACTAGACGTTGAAGCAAAATTCCATGAGTCTTACCCATGTGAATATTTAGAAGATTGTTCACATATTCATATTGTTTTAAATTCAAAATGATTATGATGATGGTGACAATAATCAAATGAATCCTTACAAGATTCGCATTCCCCATAAGAACCAAATTCAAATGAGTCCAAAAATCCATCCTTATGGAGTTTTGAGATACGCTTCTCGTTTATATGGCCAAGTTAACAATGCCAAAAGTAGGTCTTACTATCAACTTTAGGCTTAATCCGATTCGTATTAATATTATAGATTGATTTATAATTTAGATCTAAAACGTAAATACCATTTTCTAATAGAACATTTTCATAGAATAAATTATCCTTACAAATAGAAAATTCATGTCCCGTTTTTCTAATTTGTATTTAAAACGAAAATTGTCCCGATTCCGACCGTTGGAGATAATAGCGTGATAACCAATGGAGCGGAGGTGAAAGAGTGAGCAACTACTAACACAAAAGGTATCTCCCTCTAAGAGGGGAACAAACCATGTCTTGGCTGCTCACATCCCTCGTCGTGCTTTACTTCATGCCATACAACCCCATCAGCCATCAGTCACGACAGCATGAAAATGTATCAATGCATGCATCAAGCCCCACACACAGGAATCCATGACAACCTCAGGTCATAGGATTTACCAGAACTATCCATGAGAATTGCTGATGACATTAACCACGCATATTCCCATTTAGTGGTCATGTCTAGTATGTAATCTCTATTACATGCCCATGTTCCAAACTTGATAACATTTATCCATGATCAGTAAAACCTGACCATCAGTTTGCGAACATACTAGCATGAGTACACATCTTCCTAGACAAGTATGCTTGTCTCCACAAAATATCATATGTACTACTAGGGACTCCATTTAGAATGACATCTATTTTGACTCATAGTTTCACTATCCAAAGTCACATACTTTGATGATATGATCGAGATTGTCATTCAGGATTTTATTTCAAACTTAAAATCAAAACCAGATACACTTAAACAATTCTACATAAATTTCTACTGAATAAACATCATTGCATTAACAAATCCCTCGTAACTATTACGTAGGCCTAACGCACTACACCTTCACGAGAATTCAATAGAAAACCGAAAAAGCGCAAGGCATCCCGGAGACATTGGTACTTGTTAACAATCGAATCGGTCGATTGAGAAAGTAAACGATGAGTTAAAGCTACATAACAACCACCTACCGAACTACGTACGTGTGTTATTTGTTTTGATATTATCTCTCTATATTTTAGTTTACTGAAGCTTCCACATAAATATAAATTGTATACCATTAGCGCAAAAAGTAGAACTTATGATTACCTATTCACCTCCCTCTATGTCTAGATTAAACAACAAGAACAAACCTAGAAAAGAGCTTAAAGAAAAAATATACCACAAAATTCAAATCAAATGAAGAGCCAATATCAAGTGGCTCGAATTATGTGACAATAGCACCTACTATTTTCATGCCATAGCCTCTTCAAAAAGAATGTATAATAATATTAGTCATCTTAAGAGAGATGAAGCTGTCATCTCCGATTCGGCCGACATCCTTAATGCTTTCTCGGTTTTCTATAACCAACAACTTGCCACGTCTGCCGAAGTGACTCCCTTCTTGGTTGATTTTGACATTTTATATCCAAATAAAATGAGTGGTTTGGAGGTTCTTTGTGCCCCTTTTCAAGAAGAAAGAAATTTCCAACATCATTGCCATGTTGAAGAGAGGAAAGACGTCGGGATTCAATGGCTTGTCTACGAAATTCCTTGAAAATTATTGAGATATTATTAAACAAGGCTTTTCAAGATTGATAAAGAACTTCTATATATTTTCTCTAGCTTTATATTTTAGGCCTTTTAGTATTATAAATGCGCCGCTCAACTAATTAAGAAGATGCTTGCTAATAGGTTACTACGTTTCATGTCCTCATTGATTAGCATGTATCAGACCACGTTCATCAAGGAACGTTTTATGGTACGTTTGTAGCAGCGAGAGAGATCCTCAACTATTACCACAAAAGAAATATTCCTATGGTGATATTGAAAGATTTTTCCAAAACTTTCGATAGTATGTCTTGGCCTTGTCTTATAAGACTCATGAAAACTCGAGGCTTTCCACAAAAAATGGATCAACTGGATTCACAATCTCCTAACCTCTTCCAGTTCTTCCGTGAGAGTTCCTTGAGTGGAAGACCCTCTTTTTTCCACCAAAAAAGTCTCCGCCAAGGGGATCCGTTATCCCCATTACTCTTCAATATCGTTGTTGACGTTCTCCAATCAATTTTGACAAATAAGGCGCTCCAATATGCCGATGACACCATCATCATCTTTGTGCAAGCACAGCTGCAAAATCTAAAACTAGTGGATCAAGCTTTGGAATACTTTTCGGCCTTTACATGTTTGGGAATTAACAAATACAAAAGCTCATTTGTGCCGATCTCCACCCCTCCCGAATTCCACGAACTAATTGGTACTATATTACAATGTCCGAAAAAATCACTTCCGATTAAATATCTTGGGTTCCCGTTATCGGTTAGAAACCCGAAAAATTCGTTTCCTCCCCTTGATCAATAAGATTAATTCGAGATTGACCGGGTGGAACGAGAAATTACTCTCATTAGGAGGTAGGCTTACTTTGGTTGAAGCGGTCATTCCGGCAACGCCCACGTACTTCATGCAAACATGCACATTCACTCCATGGTTAGTAAAAGAGATTCAAAAAATAATGAGATCTTTTTTATGGCGAGGCGACAAAACATGCAAGGGAAGCCATTGTTTAATGGCTTGGGACAAATTATGCTTGCCAAAATTAAATGGTGGTTTAGGTATTCACGATATTAAAACGCAAAATGACGCTTAACTCTTGAAAGCTTTAACCGAAGTGACGCCACAACCAAACTCCCTTTGGTCCGACACCCATCGTGAATTTTGCGAGATAAATTCAATACCATATGTTTTTTCCCTCTCGGACCGACACCCTTTCATCCGTCCAAACCCCAACAACTCAACCCACACTTGGTTTTGGATGCAATATGGAGAGTTCACAACAAAATCGGCCTACAATATATTGAGAAATCCGTACGTATTACACGCATGGAATGTTCATTAAGATCAAATCGCTAAGCAAGTTACGTTTTTTTGGATGGTTGGCAATGCATGATAGACTCTTAACGACGGTAGATTGGAAATACGGGGTGGCCGAATAATGAAGATTGCTCGCTTTACACTCAACATAAATAAGAGGTAAATCACTTACTCATATCTTGTCCATACGCAACTTGGGCATGGACGACAGTGGCTCATGGGATTTTATTACCACAACTACATTTTTCCGAGGATCTTCTCATTTTTTGGACAATCGACCTCCCTCCTTGCCACGATAATAGCCAAAAAGGTGGCCAAATGATACTGAATTGCTCACATTGGGGTGCATGGTTCTCTATAAAACCCTTTGATTAGCTCTCTGGTGGTCTTGTGCTTCATTGACATTGCCCTTACTTTCATTTTTTTTACTCATTTCATTACTGACAGTATGTTTCTTTTTCCTATTCAGGGGTTAATATGCAGATTATTTTATTTAATTATTTTCAAAATTGATCTAGGCTATTGGCCTGCTCCCTAAAAAACATATACTGTTTTCAATTATTTATATTGGTTTGCTCCCTCAAAAAATATACTATTTTCAATTATTTTCAGTGTTATTATATTATTTATATTGGTTTTCTCTGCCAATACATTGTTTCAATGTCGATATACTATTTTCAGTATTAATAAATTGTAGGGAATCGATCAGTCCCCGGGCTCGCGCAGCGGATAAGAAGGCCCGGTCCGGTTCCCATGTCCCGAGATCACGCCTCGATAACGAGGGTACGATGCAAAGAAGGATAGTCAATTACCAGTGCAAAATTGATTGCACACGAAGGGTTGATTGCACTTTCTTCTTTCTCCAGTCACGTTGGTGACAATACGCGCGTCCCACTCCACGCGTCTTTCACCGTTCGTTCACGTTCTTCGATCCTTCGGTTCGAACACCACGGAGAGCCACAGATGTCGGACCTCCACACGTATCCACCTTGAGTAGGAAGACGTCGGACACGGATACACCTGCCTAGACGATGTATCGGTGTACTTGCTCAATCTCGATTGATTCTCTATAACCGAAAAACTCCTTTTTCGGTTTCTCTCTTTTCTCTCAAAAAGTGTCTCTCTTTCACTTGAAGATTCAATGAATAGAATAACCACTTTGTTGCTTACAGTTGCATACATATAGAGAGAGAAATATCCTATTTATATCCAATAGGATAAGGACATCCAAAAGACACTTTTTGAACTCACCAAATCGTGTGTACCAAAACTGCCAGAAAACAGCATTTTAACACAGTGCGTCATGACGCACCATAAGCTGCGTCATGACGCACCATGTGTAAAACTAACTTTTAACCGTGTCCGTCATGACGCACCATATGGTCCGTCATGACGCATGAAGTCCAAAAGTTACTGGACAAAATACGCATTCTAGCGTCATGACGCACCATATGGTCCGTCATGACGCACGACCATATTTTTCCTGAATTTGGCTAAGTCCACAAACTAGTAGACATAACACACTGTGTGCGTCATGACGCACAATATCGTGCGTCATGACGCACAGTGTTATTTCGCCCAATTCCGTCTTCTCGAACGCGTCCGTTCGTGTGTCCTTTTGTACACTTTTACGGTTGACCTGAAACTGTATTCCTTCAGTCTCCCACTCAATTTCAGATCTACCTAAAAGGTACTCATGCATATCCAATATGCACGATCTTAGAGAATATGGCTCGCGTATCGAAATACCAAACCATGCACATCCAATGTGCCAATACTAATAATCAAGCCCGACTTAGTACGACTCGTTGTGTGACCGTGTAGGTTCGTTTAACGATGACAATAGGCTGTTTTCAATGCTCTACAAGCCCATGAGTAGGATCTAGTCACTCCATCATGGCTACCCATGTTAAAACGAAAAATGATTGTGATCATTGTGTCTATCTCGAATGGCGGTTACTAGTTCTCTTGTTTACGATATCCGTTAATCAAAAGACATGGTGGTAGTCATCCTTATATTTTGATTAACTATACTTATTCCCAGATTCCGAGTTGAGTTAACAAATTCCAATCGATATTAACCGTTAATATCATTGACTGCGGCCGCAGGTTTCGTTAATCGACTCATCGAGCGACGTCTAAGAGATATATGTTCCTTTCGGAATAAACAATTTCTATCTTGGAGACTCACATCGAATTCCGTGTTTCGGACAATACCCAATAATGACCGTTTTAGCCCCTATTACGGAAAGCGTAAGATCATATCAAAGTATTGTGTTACGCACGTAACGCAATCCATGATCCCCTCAAGTATGAAGAATCTAAAACCCCATCCGTCGCAAGTCCATCTTTAATGACTAAACCATGTCATGGTCTCGCGGCTTTGGTCAAATCCAATATATGTAACCTAACATATATCTACATTTTCGAGTCGACAAGCACCTTGTCCCATGATTAGCAAAACATAATCATTATCTTGGCAAACGTACTAGTGTACACGTTCAGTCTATTATCTGATAATAGAAATGCTTCACTATTAAGCAAACTGATCCGTGACTAGGGATATTTAGAAATGACACTTTTAGAGTCCGCTATTGTGGGTTGTTTGGAACTCCTCCATACTACCGCACCACCATTTAGACAAAACACGTATCCATTTTGTGATCGAAAGTCATCGACACATGTTTGGAAACTGGTGTCGGTATAGCCTTTAATAACCAACCCGGATGTCTATCCACCATAAATTAGAAATTGATCCTGAGTTCTTCGTAAGTACTTCAGGATGTTCTTTACCGCGATCCAATGCATATCCCCTGGATTTGATTGATAACGGGAAACGACGCTCAATACATACGACACATCGGGGCGCGTACAAATCATGGCATACATAATGGATCCAACCGCCGAAGCGTATGGAACATTACTCATCGCATCCTTATCCTTGCTCGATTTCGGACATTGAGCTTTAGAATACGATATGCCACTCGACATTGGAAGAAGACATTTCTTCGATTCTTGCATTGAAATCGTTTCAACACTTTGTCGATGTACGTGCTTTGACTCAAGCCGAGTAACTTCTTGGATCTATCTCTATAAATCCTCACGCCTAAAATATAAGCGGCCTCGCCCAAATCTTTCATAGCGAAACGAGTATTTAAATACTTTTTAACATCCGTAAGCATCGGAATGTCGTTTCCTATAATTAAGATGTCGTCTACATATAGTACAAGAAATACTACGCGGCTCCCACTAACTTTCTTGTATACACAAGTTTCCTCTACATTTTTGACGAAATTATATTCACTTATAACTTCATCAAAACGTATGTTCCAACTCCGAGAAGCTTGCTTCAATCCATAAATGGATCGTTGCAACTTGCACACTTTATCTGGATTTTTTGAATCGACAAAACCATCGGGCTGTGTCATGTACACATCCTCTTGTAAATTCCCGTTAAGGAATGCAGTTTTGACATACATTTGCCAAATTTCGTAATCATAATACGCTGAAATGGCAAGTAGAATCCGTATGGATTTAAGCATTGCGACGGGTGAAAACGTTTCTTCATAGTCAATACCATGAATTTGCTTGAAACCTTTCGCCACTAGCCGTGCTTTGTAAGTGCTGACATTCCCATCCATGTCGGTATTCTTCTTGAAGACCCATTTACATCCCACTGGTTTAACCCCGGGAGGTGGATCAATCAAGTTCCAAACTTGATTGTCGTACATGGATTGAATCTCGGATTTCATGGCATCTTGCCACTTAATGGATTCTTCGTTTTTAATAGCCTCGCGATAAGATGTCGGCTCATCATCAATGAGTTCGACTTCATCGTCATTTGCCACGATAAAACCATATCGTATATGCTCTTGACAAATCATACCCGATCTACGAATTGCGCCTTGTGTACTTGACTCCGGATCCTCAACAATTGATGGAACCGGATCAACATTCATCGGCTCAATATTTATTTGTTGGTCTCGATTCTCCTCGAGTTCAATTCTATTTCCATCCACTCTTTTAGAAATGAATTCCTCCTCTAAGAAGGTACCTCCACGAGCAACAAAAACTTTGTTCTCGTAAGGATGATAGAAATAATATCCCTTAGTTTTCTTGGGATAACCGACAAATAAACATTTTTCAGATTTGGAATCGAGTTTATCCGCAATCAACTTGCGAACATAAACTTCACATCCCCAAATCTTTACATAAGACAATTTCGGAATTTTTTCGGTCCATATTTCATATGGTGTCTTAGGTACCGATTTAGAAGGTATGTGGTTCAATAAGAAAGCCGCTGTCTCTAGGGCAAATCCCCAAAATGATTTTGGAAGGGAATTTCGACTCATCATTGATCGAACCATGTCTAACAAGGTCCGATTTCTCCTCTCGGACACGCCATTCCATTGTAGCGTTCCTGCCGGAGTCCATTGTGGAACTATTCCACATGATTTTAGATGATCTTCAAACTCATAGCTCAAATATTCGCCACCTCGATCTGATCGAATGGATTTAATTTTCTTGCCAAGCTGATTTTCTGCTTCGTTTTGAAACTCTTTGAATTTATCAAAAGTTTCCGCTTTGGCCTGCATCAAATAGATATATCCATATCTACTATGATCGTCCGTAAACGTAACAAAGTAGCGATAGCCTCCTCTTGCCTCGATGCTCATTGGTCCACAAACATCGGAATGTATGAGTTCTAATAGATCGTTGGACCGCTCTCCTACCTTGGAGAACGACGCCTTTATCATCTTGCCAAGCAAACATGATTCGCAATTCTCAAATAAATCGAATTCAAAAGAGTCTAGCATTCCATCTTTATGGAGTCTAGCAATGCGTTTCTCATTTACATGACCGAGACGACAATACCAAAATTCAAAGAACGGAGTTCAAAATTAACAATTGAATTGACATATTACAAAACCAGCCAGAAAAAGATTCATGGAATAGAGCCACATTTTGAAATATCATATCCATAAAAATATACTATTTTTTCCATCTCTATTCTGAAATTTGCAAAGAGGGACCCATTCGTGAATTCCACAAGAACACAAGGGCATTTTTGATATTTATAATGAAGTACCTTTAGAAACTTGACGTTAGTATAAACTTGTTGAACTCCATGAGAGAAAATGAAATATTCAGCGGAACGTTCATATGCATGCCATGAAGGAAGCATGCTTAAAAATATATCTCCACTTTCACACGGCACAATTTCCCACAAATTATCCACCTAAAAATAAAATCATTCATAATAAGTAAATTAGTGAAACTGAAAGGACCAAAACGTAAATATTTTTATGGTATTGACCTGGTGTAAGAGATTCCGGTGAGTCAGCATCACGCCTTTTGGCGCACCACTGGTACCGCTCGTGTACATTATTGTCGCCACGTCATTAGGTTTTATTTCTTCATTTTCCCCCTTTTCTCCTATAACGAAAAAAAATTACAATCAACAACTATATAGAGATAATTACCTTGTTTTGGTGAAAGGCGCTTTTGTTGACCAAGTTTAATAACTTCATTATACTCGTATAATGGTATGTTTATTAGAGATTTGTGATTGGTTAAGCTTGATTTATCGCCCCAAAGTATAATTATGAATTTTATGTTTAATCTGGGAATAAATGATTCTAGAAGCCTTGTAAGGAATTTCGAATTATCCACTACAAGCCCTACACTGCAAAAAAAAATTGAACATACAAAAATAAATGAAGAAAGAATAAACAAGATATTAATATTAATTAATTATATAGAGATAAATGACTTTTAAAAATTAAATCATAAATACTTTTGAAAAAATAAACAAAAAGGTATAATTTTTTTTTCTTAAATTAAATAAATATAGAATAAAGCAATAAAGATAAATGAACATATAAAACAGGTAAATATGATTAAATAGTATATTGACCTGTCGGAATGAGTGTAAATCTGAAATAATTCATCGTCAGAAGATCTGGTACCGCGTACCATATTAACGGTACCGGCACACATAATTCCTTGGTCGGCAATTAACCACCTACTCAAATTATCCGCGAATAAAGCTATCTTTTCTTCTGGAACCGCCCCAATTGATCTTAGTCCCTCTGAAAAATTCAATATTGCATCCTCAACCTTACAAAACAAGAAATTAAGTTTAAAAATCCGTCCAATTTTGGATCTGAATTTGAATTGTGCAATTAATATTCGGTTTATCTTAATTGGTGTACCTGTTTATAGGTGAATTTTGAAGGGGGGTCGTGATAGGGATCAATTAATGCGACTTTATCACCGTACTTCTCTGAATTGGTCCTTCAAATATCTGGAACCGCTTTCCACTCGTCAGAAATCAACAATTTCTCTGTCTCCTTCTAGTAAAGGGGCATACTTTCTTTTAACTCTATGTCCTACCTATTAAGTTAAAAAGATGTATATTAGTAAGGAAAAAGTTGGACCTCCCCACTTACCCTCCCCCACACCTCTTGATGTGTTGGCATAAGGCTTAACACCTTCAAATTTAACATTTTAATTATGATTTAACACCTTAATTTGTAGTTAAATATCTTCATTATGATGTTAAACTATAAATTAATGTGTTAAATCATAATTCAGATGTTAAACCATAGTAGTGTTAAGCGTTACAATGACACATCAAGAGGTGTGGGGGAGAATTGGGGGAAGTGCATCACTGCCTATTAGTAAATATTGTTTTACAAAAATCAGGAACCAGAGATATTTATGAAGGGTGCTCATGCAAAAGTCATACAATAAGACAAATTTGGAGAGAGATTACAAAAGCAAAGGCTTCAATAAAATTACTTCAATACCCTTCAGACTAAAGAGATCTTTCTTAGGTAATCATGGGGAGACAAGAAATGTAAAGAAGTCAGAATTATAGGCTTTTAAGGAAAAGTCATGATATCATCCTCCTTTTTGCATTCTTTTTTTTGAAGGAAAAAAATAAAAAATACTTTGATTCACACTACAGTACCAAATTGCAAAGTTCGACCACAGAGCAGTGTAAATCAGTAGCTCAAATACTTCAATTATCAATACATTTCTCTTTTTCCATAATAGAAACAACTATTCAAGACCCATAAATGCGTAATCACACACGAAAGTGAGCTACACGAAATAATTTCATGAAACTTGAACAAGCAACAAAAAACGCATATTGCGAATTTGCACAAATGTGTACTAATGAGTAAAATTACCTGAGAGCAACAGAAGGCTAAGCCAGTTCTGCGGCCCCTTCTACGAGAGAACCCAGCAGATGCGTTCCACGGCGGACAACGGCGAGGTGAGAGCAGACAAACGGATCCACGGTGGTGGACAAGCTGCATGCTCGGCGAGTTCAAGCTGAAGCACATAAACATTGCCAACATATTGCGTAAGAAGAAGAAACACAAGAAAAAGACGTACTTAGGGAATTCTTATAAAATGAAGGGGCTATATACGTGTCCCCAAAACTCACCCAAATATTGATGTTTATTTTTTTTTAGAATTAACGATGCCAATGAAATATGAACCCTCAATTTTTCACAATACGAAGATTTCTTGTGTTAAACTTAAACACTTAACCAATTGAAATATAGACTCGTTGGCTAAAGACGACAACATGAAAACAAAAATGTTTAATTGAATTGATTAATACTATTAATTAAATATATTGACAGATTAATTGAATTGACACGTCAATTAACATGTACTGATATTAACATATTAAAATTAAATAATTATGTTCATTAAATATGTCAATTAATTTTAATAGAAATGTTAATTACTTCAATTAATTTTAATTTTTCATCTCTCAAGAGTGTTGGGATGAGATCTCGGGGTACACAGTATATTTTTTCATCTCTCAAGAGTGTTGGGATGAGATCTCGGGGTACATAGTATATTTTTTCTAAAATAAATGAGGCCTCGTGGCATGTCAGAATAGATCGTACGTAGAGAACTAATATAAAATAAAATAAAATTTGGGACCTCATAGCGGGTCAGAGTGAGACTGTAAAAACAGAGATTAATTAATTGAATGTTTTTTTTGTTTTTGTTTTTGTTTTTGTATAACATTATCATATAGGGCTAAAAGCCCATTATGTATGGGCCTCAATATAAGCTCTCTAATGTAAATCCTAGTTGTAAATCCTAGTATATACATGTGATTAACAAATGACTCTATTGGTACCAACTAAAAGCCATGCTGGTATGAAAGTCATTTCACGTGGATAATAAGAAAAAAAATGTGTATATCCAAGGATATAAATGTATGTTAATAGAATTATGTACCTTTATGTAATAACTTGATCTTTCGATTCGAATCACTTATAATAATCACAATTGCACGTGAGGAATGAACGCAATTCTGTACCATTCGGGTCCAGTATCTTTCTTATATAGGTTCTCAAGTTCCGGGTGGCACCACATGAGAACCAAAGAATTGAGAGACAGTGGCAGATCAGGAAGTGATCGTATTAATGGGGCGTCCGAAATATATAGCTGCTCGAGAAATTGTAACTTCTCCATGCAAGAAGGTAATAGCCCAAGATTTGTCGCTCTGGAGATACTCAGCGACTGGAGGGTGCTGCGGTTTTGCAGCAACCATTCTTCGGGAAGGCATGTGAGGCTTGAGGCGTTATCTATAACCAATTCTTTTGTTTTTCTTAGATTTCTTAACGGCTCCAAGAGCAGAAACGATGCGTAATCGATTTGAAGCTTGTCAAGCTGCAATGAACATTCATCAACATTTGCAGACAACGGAGGTTGTAACAGTGACATGGTCAGAAGTTGGTCGCACTTTGTTATTCGCAACCGTCTGAGCGACGTTAGTACCTCTAGTCCACTCAATGATGCCAATTTCGGGCAACTGATCCACAAATCATAAAGAGATACCAGTGTTTGCAGAATTTCAAATGATGGAAGAGAGGATATGTTTGGACAATCATATAGACCCACTTTGGTCAGTGCAGTGAGGTTTTGTATTGACCCCAGCAGCCTTACATCAAGGCCAGACACCCCAATATGTAGAGTTTCAAGCGAGGATGGGAGTAAATTTTCCACGGTGTCACGAGTAACTTCTAATTTTGGGCACTTCATAATTGTTATATTTTTTAGAGAGGTAAAATCAGTAAATCCTTTTGTTGGTAAATGCTTGAGTTCACCACAGTCATCAATATGTAATTCACTTAGAGATTGCATGTGCTCTTTTTGTTGTAATAAACATCCGTCGAAGGAGGTTAGATTTGGACAACAATCGATACTCAGATAAGAGAGTGCTGGTTTTGCTAATGTGACTCCGTTGCCAGCATTTTGATACATTACAGGAAGAACTTCTAACCCCACAGAGGTAATTGATATCTGCATGAGACTGGGAGGAAGACTAGGAAATCTCCTCAATTTCGGGCAGTCACTGACACTTAAAATTTCCAGGCGTGGAAAAAGCATCGTGCCTTCTACTTCGGCCCACTCCTCTAATTCTTGCAAGTCTCTGAGCGTTAACTCCTTAAGTACTGGAAAAGAACATTCATTATCAATACCATAGAATGCACGATCTAATTGTTTTACTTGACAAAGATAACTCAAATCAAGTTTCTTAAGCGAAGGCAGTTTTCCCAGTGCAGGCAAATTTGCCAACATTAAACAACTCGATAAATCAAGCGATGTCAAACTGACCAAAAATAAATGGGTCATCCAAAGAGGAGCTTTGACACCCTCATAATTTACAATTCTAAGCTTCTCAAGATGGATATCTGGCCGAAGGTTCTCGAGAAGTTGTTCATGCTCTTCCGGAGAACCACTACAATTGGAGGCCCATTGCAAACATAAATATTTGAGGTTTTTTTTCTCATTCAATTTAGCCTCTTTTGCATCAGTAGGATTCTTTACCTTATCAAGATCATTGATATTTAGGTGGCGGAGGCTTGTTAGATCTCTAAGCTCACTTATCAGGTAACCTGTCTTCTCTCCAATACTAAATAATTCTAGCTCTTGGAGAAAAGTAAGATTTCCAATGCACGGAATTTGGGTTAGGATTATAAATTCAATATCTAGGTATCGTAACTTAATTAAGTTAACTATGCCATTTTTTTCATGTTCCTCCATATCCTTCACAGAAGCTGCCGAAAACCTAATCACCTCTAGATTGTACAGGTTATATACTGATTTTGGAAACCAAGATTGTTTGTTAAGTCCGGTATTTGACACAAAGGATAGGTAACGAAGGTGTATTAATTCACCAATTGTGTCGGGCACCTTAAATGAACTCTTGAATGTTAAGCTTAACAATCGTAAGGATTTAAGACCACTTAGAATTTCACTGAATTCTTCCATATCCTCATCGCTCGGATTATCACCATCAAATGTTATGCATAGCGTATGCAAGTTCTTTAGATGCGAGATTTCTCTTATAGCGAGAAGGTTTTCTATTTTGAAATTTAAGTGTCGAATTGTTTTTGGAATATATAAAGAGGTTTGCTCAACTTGCATACATTCACCTTCAGAAACTACTTGTGCTAAATCATGCAACAAGTCATGCATGATATAATGAGGCTTAAGAAATTTGCCTGCAAATTCATCTAACTTCAAATCAAAAAATGATTTTCTAACCAACTGATCAAAATACTGCCCACCAACATCCTCGGGTCTTTGTTTTGTATGTAGACGTGGCTCGATCAACCCCGAGCACATCCACATCCTGATCAATTCATCCTTACTGAATTGATAGTCCTTTGGAAACATGCTACAATATCTGAAGCAGAGTTGAAGATATGTTGGTAGATGGCGATAACTAAGCCTCAATACTAACATTATGCCATCCTTACCTTCGTGAAAATCGGGTACATCTTCGTTTAAGACTTTGTTCCAATACTCTAATTCAATACAATAATTTAGCACCCCGCCCATAACCTTTGCTGCCAGTGGACATCCTCCGAGCTTCTTTGTTATTTGTTTTCCAATCGGATGCAAATTTTTAAATTCATCAGGATCCGCACCATAAAATGCGTGCTTGTTGAAAAGCTTCAAAAATTCATTATCCTCGAGACCCTCCAATTTGAGATGATCATTTTTTCCGTCTGTTACTTTTGCCACCATATCGGCCACTGATTTCATCCTCGTCGTTACTAAAATTTTGCTTTTTACATGTCCAAATTTTAAGGGAGCTACCAATTTTTCCCATTGTGATTTATCCTCGTCGTTCCAAACATCATCTAGTACCAATAAAAATTTCTTCGACACTACTCTTTCTTTGAGGTCATCTTGAAGGGAAGTTAGGGAGCAGATTTTGGGGCTGTCTTTTGTAATGACTTCAACAATTTTTTTGATTATTGTGACCGCGTTAAATTGGTCAGATACACAAACCCAAATAATAGGATCGAAAAATTGCCTGACCCTTTCATTTGTATAGATCATCTGAGCCAGAGTTGTTTTCCCCAATCCGCCGATACCATAAATGGTAAAGGCAGAGAGCTTGACATCGCTAACCCCACTAGAATCAGTCACTAACCACTCAACTATTGTGTTCCTCTCATTTTCTCTACCAAACACCACAGTCTCAGTTAACATAGAGCCAGTTTCAAAGCTATTTTGATCATTTTGTTCGGAGTTTTTACCACGAAATTTGCTGGACTCTTTTTCAAGGTCAAGGAATATACGCACACTAACTACAACCCTATCCAACCCCTTGACAGCCATTGCTAGCCTCGCCAAGGTTTCCTCCTTGAATTTATGGCTCACATACTTAACAAACTTCCTCTTCAAGCTAGAGATTGAGCTACCAACCTTATGATCGCGAGCTTGAATTTTCTCCTCGAGCTCATAATACGCCATCTCATCAAGCACGTCCTCTGCAAAATCGACGGCATCCCTGAATCGCCAGAGCCACGAATTGAGCGCCTTGTTGTCATTCTTGAATTCATCATTTTCAACTGCAGACAAGACCATTTTGATTTGTGGAAGGGTGTCCTGGAGCCTCTCCAATTGTGCTTCCATATCTCCACTTGGCAAAAGGTTTTCTTCGAGAAACGAGTAAGCAGTGCCCACTAGGTTGTCGATGATGCTTGTTGCTACCGATTCTCCTATGAAAGCTAAAGCCATGGCACAATACTAGATCTATGAAAAGAGTAGGAGAGAAAAATTTAAGCTCAATTGAAAGAGTGAGAGAGAAGGCTTAAAGAAAGTTATAATCCCCAAAGGCGACCGACCACTCACATTATTTGTTTCTTTTTGTTTTTTAGTTAAACTCACATTATTGGTAGTAGGTCCGATAATCCGAAATATATACACAGTACCCTCTAAATTTTCGACGAAAATAGAGAAATTGCTGGACACGCTTAGGCAAAGGGTATTTTGATATCAATGATAATTACATCCATAATAATTTTGTTGCGTTGTCAATGAACAAGACACATAAGATGTTTATATAGATGTCATGATTATTAAGCTACATTTCAATTATGTATTACTGTACTCCTAAAACCACTATACAGTAGGTCGCACCCAGCTATTAATATTCTCAATTTTTAGTAATTCACACACACACAATTTTCCTCCTGATTTCATGATGACATCATGGAATTATTTTGGATGAAATGGATCTCTAATTTACATCAGATCACTTCTTCCAATTAATAATTATTTTAATTAATTTATAATTAAAGTAATTAATGATGTAATGAATTAAGTTTCAATTTCAATTATCAAATTTTAAATACAAAATTAATTGGAGAAAAATTAAGGTACAAATTGGGAACACATTTAAATAATAGGGAAATCCATCACCATCGCGGGGAAACTGCGGACAGGACATAGTTTTCCATTATGGTGGGCGTTGGTATCTTTCTTTGTTCAGCTGTCGTAGTAGTACATCTAGAATATATTTTTGCGAAATTATAATTGGCCCCTCAAACTCACCTTCTTAGTCTTGATGAGTCACTCCATTTGTCAATCGGTGACGTGTCAATAAAATCGGTGACGTGTCAATTGCATGGTAAACTATTTTTAATTAACAATGTACCACATTGTTTAATTAATTGTCACAACTAATTAACAAATGACACATACATTAATATGATAATTAATTATTAATTTGGATTTGAATGCTAATTAATCTTGTCAATTGAAAATAAGTAAATAACACTATCAATTCAAATTAACAAAATATAGTAATAAACACTGACAATAGTTAATGCATGACAAATTATATATTTTTTTTTTTACTAATTACTTATTGCATGACAAATAACATGTAATTTAATTAACTTAATTAACAATAATACTTGGAACTTTATACACATTTTACAATATGAACATGTAATGGTATTTGAAGTTTATACATTACTAATAATAATTGGGAATATTTTGCATTTAATAAATATAATTATTAACTTCAAATTAATTTAAATTTCAATGAACTTCAAATTAACTAAAATTAATTCTAATTAACTTCAGAAATTTGCAATTAACAAATAATTCTATTTCATGGTTAATTCAAATTTAAAATACATATATATATTAACAAGATATTACACGACAATTAATTAGACAAACACATAATATACAAAATTTAATATAATTAGCTCCTTCCCCGCGCGATTGCGTGGGGATTTTTCAGTGTTGGTTCATTTTTTTGTTTTAATATTTTTTGGGTTCATAATAGAAATACATTTTGATTGACTCAAATTAATTAGGGCATTATAACAAAAGTGTTCTTTGTATAACTACTCTAACTAGCTTCTTCCCCTGCACAATTGTGCGGGAGTTGCACGCGTGTTCTTGTGTTTGTGACTATTTTTTTGATATATTAATTTTTATTTTATTTTATTAATTTTTTTTGCGGTAGTTTACTATAACTTCTCGAATTTTTAAAAAATAACATATATGTTGATTGCGCACATCATATCAACAAATTGTGAATACATCGTATGTAACACATAGGAATACAATATACAAAACATAAATATTTTGCAACTAAAAAAAAGATAATATTAGATAACTTTTAATAATAAAAAAACAAAAAAATCACAACAATGTAAAGTTTAAATTAATTGCGTTATTACAAGGTTACACAATTAAATACATCCGAATGAATGAACGTATTCATTCAAGAATAAAATATGCAAGTATTGTATGTTTGCCTCAGTAAATCATGATATTTATAAATTTTACAGCAAGCTGTACTGGTGATGATGATGATGATGATGATGATATGATGGTGATGATAATGATGATGGTCATCATTTTCATATTCATAGTCGTTTCGTACTGGTATTGGTGCTTTTCCTCGTATTTATATTTTCTTATTTTTTTGTATTTTGGTATTTCCGTTATCAATTTTCATAATATGTGTTTGGTACGTACTAATTCATAATTCATAATTCGTGAGTCGTAATTCGTAAGCATATTCTTATTCAAATTCGTAGCATTTGAGTTTTGTACACATTAGAACCAACTAGCTTTTACCCGCGCGAATTCGCGCGGGAGCTCCCGAGTATTCTTGAGTTTGAGACTAACTTTTTTATATATTAATTTTGATTTTTTTTTCTTCTGTTTTCTGTTATATTTTATTTCGTATTTAATGTTGCAATTCAGTATAATTTCTAGAATGTAAATAAATATATCACATATGTTGATTGCGCGCACGATATCAACAAATTATGAACATATATAGAACATAACATATAAGAATACAATAAACAAAACATAAGTATTTCGTAACTAAGAAACAAACAACAATATATAAATTTTATTAATAAAAGAAGCAAAAAAAAATTACAACAATATATACAGTTCTAATTAATTAAATAATTAAAAAAAATTCTCAATTAAATACATCTAAACTTTTCATTGAATAATAAAATAATGCAAGTATTATATGTTTGCCTCAGTAAAACATGATATTTATAATTTTTACAGCAAGTACCATTTGAATTCTTCAAAAGTCGGTTTTCTTGAACAATTCAAACAATTCTTGTTGTAAAATTTGTCTATTTTTTATACATCATCGGCAAAACGGATGGAATGATGATGATGATGATATGGTGATGATGATATGATGATGATGATGATGACGATGATGATGATGATGATGATGATGATGATGATAATGATCGTTTTTGTATTCCTAGTCGTGTAGTACATGTATTGGTGTTTTTGCTCGTATTTGTATTTCATATTTGGTTTTTTGTATTTTGTTACTTCGGATATCAATTTCCACAATATTCGATTGATGCCTAATAATTTATAATTCATAACCCGTTAACCATAATTTGTAAGTATATTCCCTATTCAAATTCGTATGATGTTTGCAATTTATATTCAAATTTGTGTTTCAAATTTGTTTTGATATTTCGCATTTGTAGATGTACTCATGTCTGATATTTCGCATTGAACAATCCTTATTATTCTTGTTTTCACGTTCATTGTTTTGTTTACTTAATATACTCAGGGCTATCAAATATGGTTATTTCGTTATGAAATATGTACATGAGTAAATTTGTAGATGCTAAATTTGTATGGTTATTATCATGTATATGTATTTGTGATTTCATGGACCAACAATTTTACATTGATAATGGAAACATTGATTTCATATTGGTAAAAAAAAATTTACAAATACTTATAATTCGTGTAATCATGAATATCTGATCAACTCTATGGATATTTATTTCACTTAGCACTTGATATTGTGAGTATTGTTTTTTCACATGTTTCATGAAATTCGTATGGAATTATTCTTGGTATTTATCATATGTAAATGAATACACACATAAAATGAAAATTTTATTTCTTATAACCAAATCATTTGTCAAATTAAAGTGCAATTTTTTGCCATTTAGGATACGTACAGAAATACACTAATTAATTCAACTTTTTCATAATATATTTTTTTTGAATAATTTCGTGCTCAAATGATTCATACCACTTGGCACTTTTTGTGAGCATTTTTTTTTTTATTTTCAATGCATAATCGAGCACACGTAATTTAGCATTTTTCAACAAAAATCCGATTCAATTGAAATTTTTGTAAAGACGTACACAGTTCAAAAAGACTTGTTTTTTCATAATGACATAATTTATCAAAAACGGAAATTAGTGCGGGTATTTTTTTTAGTATTTGTTCATATGCACATGCTTTGTATTTGTATTAGTAAATTAAACCTAAATACATCTTTAGTATTCAGTATCCGTATGCTACATTCTAATATGTATTGATGTGATCGTGTTTATATCTTTTGAATATTTTTTATTTTTTATTTTTTTTCATTGATATTCGTTTTGTATTTTCGCATTTATACTCATGATTGTTTCACAAAATAAAATTGGTGGTGTTTTTCTTTGTTGGTATTTTGTGAAGCACACAATTTCATTAGTTATTACATGAATCACCGTTTTTTAGACAGTCAATTTTTTCGTAGTATTGAATCGTACAATTCAGTTACATGTTTTTTTTTTATTTTGGATAGTCAATTTTATCAATACAAAATCATAGTATTGAATCAAAGAATTACTTGAATAGCCGTGATATTGGACAGTCAATTTTTTCAAAATATTGAATCGTAGTATTGAATTACATGTTTTTTTTTGGACAATAAATTTTATCAATACAGAATCGTAGTAATGAATCATAGAATTACATGAATCACAGCGATTTTGCAGTCAACCTTTTTGTAGCATTGAATCGTAGTCATTTTTTTTTCATACTATTGAATCATAATATTGAATTACATGTTTCTTTTTTGGACAGTCAATTTTATGAATACATGTAGTATTGAATCATAGAATTGCATGAGTCACCATCATTTTGGAGTCAAATTTTTATTGAAATTTAGTATTGAATTACATCATTAATTGGTTGTAGTACTGAATTACACGATTCATTGGTTGTAGTATTGAATTACATGATTCATTGACATATTTTTTATCGTCTTTGTACATGCTTCTTTTTCGTTCGACTGTGTGCATTGTAGTATTGAATCATTTGAATTGTTTCTTTTGTTAAGCTTTTGCACGTGTAAATTTTTTCAAAGAATGAACATTCATTATTACACGATAAGGATGATTTTCATGATACGATGATCCCGATATGATGGTATGATGATAATGTGATGATTATGATATGCTATATGGTATGATGATTATGAGATGTTGATGTGATGATGATCATGACATGTTTATGATGATGATGAACGCATGTTTATGATGATGTGATGATTATCATGGTAAAGCATCATTATTTATGAATTACATAAAAAACTAATTACATAAAAGAATAGAAAATAAGAAATTGGCCTAAAATGATATAATATTTTTTTTACCTCAAATGCCCAAAAAGCCCCTGGAATATCGCATATACCTTGAGATTCTTTGAAGAAATTTCTCTAAGAACCCATGAAATGCCCCCCTGGATATAACCGAAATATCAAAAAATCGCGTTTAAATAAATGAGTATACTGAATAACATAAAATTTATTTTTTACCTCAAATACCCAAAATGCCCCTCTGGATATAACCGAAAAATCATAAAAATCCTGAAATTATCATGGTAAAACATCATTATTTATGAATTAGCGTTTAAATAAATGAGTATACTGAATAACATAAAATTTATTTTTTACCTCAAATACCCAAAATGCCCCTCTGCATATAACCGAAAAATCATAAAAATCCTGAAATTATCATGGTAAAACATCATTATTTATGAATTACATAAAAAACTAATTACATAAAAAAATAGATAATAAGCAATTGGCCTAAAATGATATAATATTTTTCTTTACCTCAAATACCTAAAATGCCCCTGGAATATCGCATATACCTTGAGATTGTTTGAAGAAATTTCTCCAAGCACCAATGAAATACCCCCCGGATATACCGAAATATCAAAAAAATAGCGTTTAAACAAATGAGTATACTAAATAACGTAATATTTTATTTTTTTACCTCAAATACCCAAAATGCCCCACTGGATATAACCGAAATATCGAAAATATCCTGAAATTATTATGGTAAAGTATCATTATTTATGAATTACATGAAAAATTTATTACATAAAAGAATAGAAAATAAGCAATTGGCCTAAAATGATGTAATATTTTCTATACCTCAAATACCCAAAATGCCCCTGCAATATCGCATATACTTTTGAGATTATTTGAAGAAATTTCTCCATGCACCTACGAAATGCCCCCCGGATATAACCAAAATATCAAAAAAATCGCGTTTAAACAAATGAGTATACTAAATAACATAATATTTATTTTTTACCTCAAATACCCAAAATGCCCCCCCCTGGATATAAGCGAAATATCGAAAAAATCCTGAAATTATCATGGTAAAGAATAGAAAATAAGCAATTTAAAATGATGTAATTTTTTTTTCTTTACCTCAAATACCCAAAATGCCCCTGCAATATCGCATATACTTTGAGATTCTTTGAAGAAATTCTCCAAGCACCCATGAGTCCCGGAATATCGCATATACTTCTAGGATCCATCAAAATCCAAAATCCACCTGAAAAATATGACCAAATCACATATAATCTGGAAAATATCACAAATAACATGGAAAAATGACCTTTTAGTCCTAGAACGTCGCATATAATCTGGAAAATATGATCAAATCAACAGTAATGACCAAATGGGAACCCTAATTCGACATTTGGTCAGAATTGAAGTCCCAATCAGAGAAATTGACACTAAAAAAACCAAAAAAACGAAAAGAACACAAAATACCTGCTGTAAATCGCCAAAATCCACCTGCAGTAGTCGTTCTGCTCCGGTTGCAGCAAATCGAAACCCTAATTCGACGTTTTAGGGTTTAACATCGCGTCGAAGTACTCGTCATCGGCGACGGCCATTACCCCCTCTCCTTTCTCTCTCGTCAGAATTGGCAAAACCCTAGAATCGCCATGGGTATGGCTCTCGCAAGATCGAGCCGACGGGCTGGAAAAAAATGAATAGAGAGAGAAGAAAAGGGTATATATTATGTGTAATTTCCGTGGAAAAATTTAAATGAACACGGAGCACGGTGGACTTGTATTAAAAAAAAATATATATATATCATGTCTAATGAATATATATATTCATTAGGCATGACACTTTGCATGTCATGTAATTTTGTGCGGATATTTTTTTCAATTTTTTTTGTGAGACATGATGTTATGCATATCACTTAATCATCGGTGGATATTTTATTTACAATGATGGCATTGAATAGTCACAAAAAAAAATTATAATACTAAAATTCTCTTTCATTAGACATGACACTTTGCATATCATGCAATTTTATCTGGATACTTTCTTAACTATCATTGTTTATTCACGAAGGGCATATTGTCATGAGCATCCAAATAAAATTGTTAATGAGTATCGAAATAAATATACGTGCATTTGCTTAGTCAAATATATCATCGTATCTTTATTCACTACCTACAAATATTTGACAAATGAAAATACATTTGTTGAGCCAAAATTATCAAAATTTTCTTTTATACTTGCTCGTTTATGTTTTTTGTTGGCATTTATAATCACAGTTAAAAACATGTATAATTGAGTTAATTCATTTTTTTCGTACTCAATGTTCAGATTTCTTTTCTTTTTTCTCTTTTTTTTGTAATATTGGAAATTTCTTTCATTAGACATGACACTTTGCATATCATGTAATTTTCTAGGAACACTTTTTCAAATTCAATGAATATATAAATATGTCTTTTGCATATTTCTTCATTAAAGCACTAGACATTGAAGCAAAATTTCATGAATCTTACCCATGTGAATATTTAGAAGATTGTTCACATATTCATATTGTCCTAACCGTGCGTACTTAATCTATATGCTTACATGATGAATATATGAATGTGTTATTTTTATCGAATGGATAACCTCATACCGATACGAGACTCCAAGTCCATAACACTCAAGACCCATATATCACGATCCTCCCACAAGTTGCTTTGGCAGACGAGTGGGATCTCGCTATTTAGGTAGGATTATATCGAATCGCATCATATGCGACTCTTGAACCTTTATAGGATTTCGGTGATGGATCATATCATATACAATCTCACTTCCGTGTGTGCATCCTATCTATGTCCCGAACTTCCAATCAAGTCGGTTTTGGCCTTAATCCTTACTGGCTTGAACGGTTAAGTCACAATCATACTCAACGTATTGTTCAAATAAACTACTAATAAGTCGGCTTTGGCCTTAACCCTTATCAGTCCCTATTTAACGCTTGCCACCCCGTCGATGACTACAATAACCCATGTCGGCTTTGGCCTTAACCCATGTGAGAATAGTACCAAACATAGTGGTTGTGAATATGGAAGGCATTTTCATGACTTAAATATTATGAGGGATCATGCCTATGCATGTTTTATTTCGTGACATAATCGTATTATATCACTATCACAAGATTTCTAAATTGCATATGATATAATTAGGAAGAGTAATTAGTATAAATAAATACTTATCTTATATGCTAGTATGATTGATGCCGATCATATCGATATAAAGAACTCAAAATTCCGATTTGTGTAGCCAAAGTTATCACGAAAACAAAATCACCAACCAGAAACTAGTCCGTTATAACGCAACATAGTCCGTTACAACGGACCTCCAGTTTTCATAACTCTGTTACAACGGAACCCATGTCCGTTACAATGCTACTTATTCCGGAGTTTGGCCAAAATTTCCATAAACATGTCCGTTATAACGCAACCTAGGTCCGTTACAACGGACTAATTCGTGAACCATTCCGTTACAACGGACTATGTCCATTACAACGGACTCCAAAAGACACCATAGGCATCCTTGCATCCTCGTATCATATACAAGGTCCGTTGCAACGGAACCCATGTCCGTTGTAACGGACTATGCGTTTATTCACAGTCCTCATCACATCCCTGTATCATATACACGGTCCGTTGCAACGGATCAACCAGTCCGTTGTAACGGACTATGTGATTTTCACAGATTTTCCCCAATTTCTGTATCTTATGCAGTGTCCGTTACAACGGATCAACCAGTTCATCATAACGGACTATGTGAATTTCGCAGATAATCCCCAATTTGTTATATCTTATATAGTGTCCGTTACAACGGATCAACCAGTCCGTTACAACGGACTACACAATTTTGGCAGATAATCTCCAATTCCTGTATCATATACAGTGTCCATTACAACGGATCAACCAGTCCGTTGTAACGGACTATGCGATTTTTCTGCTGTTTCGTCTGTTTTCGCTCGTTTAAAAAATGATCAATCATGAAACATTTTCATGATCATTCCTAGATACTCTCAATCAACTTTTGATCGATCTCTAGCGAATTCTACTTGTGATTTTAACGGAATTTGACTTTCTCCATATGTAACATCATGCAAACGGGTACGAACTTTGATAACCCGTGCGTATATCGAATATACGACTATGATTCGACCCTCGAATCGATGGCGATCGCTCTGATACCACTATTGGGAATTCATCCCGTCCCCGGACCCGCGCAGCGAATATGAAGGTCCGGTCCGGTTCCCATAATCCAAGATCACGCCATGACTTCGACGGGTACGATGCAAATAAGAAGGATAGACGATTACCAGCGTGAAATTGATCACGCACGACGGGTTGATCACTCGCATTCTTTCTTTCTCCGATGTCACGTTGGTGACTAGCCCATGCGTCCCATACCACACGTCTCCCACTGTCTTGACACGCCTCCGGTTGTCTTCATGCGTCCCACGTCCACGCAGTTTCACAGCCTTTCGCTCTCGTTGACGTTCCTCCGGATTGATCACAATCGAAGAGCCGCAAGTGTCGCTCCACTACTTGTATCCACCTTGAGTCGGAATACGTCGGTCCCGGATGCAACTGCCTAGACGAAGCACCGGCGAACTTACTTGATTAGATCGATTCTCTACACCGAGAAAAACTCTTTTTTCTCGGTCTTTCTCTCTTCACACTCTTTCACTCTCTTGAAAGATGTCTCTTTATATTTCTAAATTATTCTAAATAATACCATAGATTCGTCGGAATAGAAGAGAGAGAAACATCCTATTTATACAACATAGGATAAGGATGGGCCAAAATGTATGTATATATAATATACACATTTTCAAACAGAAAATTGCTGACACCCTTTCAGTATTCTGTTGAAACGAAAATATTAAATCGTTCCAACCGACTTTGAACATTCATGAAAGTTGTATATAATCTTATTATCTTTCCAGCCCAATTGGATCTGATCCAATTGTAGTTCGGATGCGAAAGTTGTGTACGTTTTACTAACTGTAAGTCAAACAGTCGCACCCTTTCGGTATTCCATTAAAACGACACTGATACTTCGCTCAAATGAACAATATTTCTATATGAAAGTTCTAAATAATCTCATTATCTATCTAATCCAATTTGAACCATTCAAATTGGACTGTCCTACTGAAAGTTATGACCACGAATGTAGGCTTACATTCGTTTATCCTTGTGTACACTTTTACGATTGATCTGAAACTGTATTTCCTTCATGTTTCTCTCTCCTCCATTGAGTTAATTGATGTCTAATTTCAGTCCAGAAATTAGAGACTCTTATCATCTCTTGAAAGAGTGCGAAGAGAAAGAGAAAAGGTGTTTTCTCGGATTAGAGAATCAAACGCGATCATGCAAGTTCGCCGGTGCATCGTCTAGGCAGGTGCATCCGCGACCGAGGTGCTACGACTCACGGTGGATACGAGTAGAGGAGTTTGCACTTTGTGGCTCTTCGTTTGTGATCAAACCGAAGGATAAAAGGCTGTGGAAGCGTGTGGACATGGGACGCACGAAGACAACCGGAGACGTGTCAAGACGGTGGGAGACGTGTGGTATGGGACGCATTGGCTAGTCACCAACGTGACACGGGAGAAGGAAAGGATGTGAGAGATCAACCTGTCGTGCGTGATCAATTTCATGCTGGTAATCGTCTATCCAACGTTGCATCGTACTCTCAAAGTCGATGCGTGATCTCGGGATTTGGGAACCGGACCGGGCCTTCATATTCGCTGCTCGGGCCCGGAGTCGGATATATTCCAAACAGTGGTATTAGAGCGAAGGTCATCGATTCGAGGGTCGAATCATAGTCGTATATTCGATATACGCACGGGTTATCAAAGTTCGTACCCATTTGCATGATGCTAGATATTTAGAACGTCAATTTTGTTAAAATCACAAGTGAAATTCATTAGAGATCAATCAAAAGTTGATTGAGAGTATCTAGGAATGATCGTGAAAAAGTTTCATGATTTATCGTTTTGGAAACGAGTGAAAACGGAAGAAACGGCGAAATCTGCAGAAAATCAGCATTTCTGCCGCCCCAGAGGCAGTTTTTGGCGCCCCGGGCAGGGTTTTCTGGCCTCCCAGGGGCCCCTGCGTTACAACGGATGGGGCAGTCCATTATAACGGACCCCCCTCTGGATGCTGATTTTGTTTTCGCGATAACTTTGGCTACGAAACTCGAAATTTTGAGTTCTTTATATCGATAAAATCTGCATTATTCATACTTGCATATAAACTGAATATTAAATGTTAATGATTAATAAAATCTTGTGATATTGATATAATTAGATTATGTCAAAATTGAACATGCATTGTCATGATCCCTCATAATATTTAAGTCGTGAAAATGCCTTCCATGTCAACAACCATCGAAATTGGTATCACGATGTGTGTGTTGTTAGGCCTTCGTCATGCACACATGTTGTCAGTATCAATGGGTGGCAAGCGTTAATTGGGGACTCACGTGTGAAGGAAATACAGTTTCAGGATCAACCGTAAAAGTGTACACAAGGATAAACGAATGTAGGCGTACATTCGTGGTCATATCTTTCAGTTGGAAAAATCCAATTTGAATGGTTCAAATTGGGTTAGATAGATAATAAGATTATCTACAACCTTCATATAGAAATATATTTCATATGAACGAAGTATCAGTGTCGTTTCTATGAAATACCGAAAGGGTACAACAGTATAACATACAGTTAGTAAAATAGTCATAACTTTTGCATACGAACTTCAATTGGGTCAGGCCAAATTGGATAGTGTAGATAATAAGATTATCTACAACTTTTATGTTGGTTAATTTTCTGTCAGAGAAATTTACCAATTTCGTATGGACATAATACTGGACAGATTCATGCAACTTTCTGTGTGAAATAATGTATATTGGATATACATGTCTTTTGGCCAATCCTAATCCTATGTGATATAAATATGATGTTTCTCTCTCTCTCTCTCTGGTCAATCCAGATGTGAATTCATTCAGAATATTCAGAATATTTCAGAAATATTGAGAGACATCTTTCTATTGAGTTAAATGGTGTAAAGAGAGAGAACCGAGAAAAACAGTTTTTTCGGAGAAGAGAATCAAACGATCAAGCAAGTTCGCCGGTGCATCGTCTAGGCAGGTGCATCCGCGACCGACGAACTCCGACTCACGGTGGATACAAGTAGATGAGCGACACTTGTGGCTCTTCGATTGTGGTCAACTCGAGGGAGAGAAAGAACGGTCAAAGACGGTGGAAGCGCTTGGAAGTGGAACGCACGGAGACAACCGGAGGAGCGTCAAGACGGTGGGAGACGTGTGGTATGGGACGCACATGCTAGTCACCAACGTGACCGGAGAAAGAAGGAAGAGCGATCAACCCTTCGTGCGTGATCAATTTCACGCTGGTAATCGTCTATCCTACTTTGCATCGTACCCTCGAAGTCATGGCGTGATCTTGGATTTAGGGAACCGGACCGGGACTTCATTCCGCTGCGCGGGCCCGGGGTTGGGGTGAATTCCCATCAGTGGTATCAGAGCGATCGCCATCGATTCGAGGGTCGAATCATAGTCGTATATTCGATATATGCACGGGTTATCAAAGTTCGTACCCGTTTGCATGATGATAGATATAGAGATTCCAATTTCGTTAAAAATCACAAGTAGAATTCACTAGAGATCAATCAAAAGTTGATTGAGAGTATCTAGGAATTATCGTGAAAAGGTTTCATGATTTATCGTTTCAGAAATGAACGAAAACGGAAGAAACGGCAAAATCTGCAGAAAATTAGAATACGAAACAGTGAGTAAAACTAAGATAATTTTCAGTGGAAAACTCCAAATTGATTGGATCAAATTGAAGTAGTTAGATAATGAGATTATCTATGACTTTGATACAGAAAGTTTTTTCATTTGAACGAATTATCAGTGTCGTTTTTATGTAATACTGAAAGGGTGCGACTGTTTGTCATACAGAGACTAAAACGTCCGTATATGTCGCATCGAAACTCCAATTGAGTCTAATCCAATTGGGTTAGTTAGATAATAAGATTATCTAGAACTTTTGTTCACATTCAAAGTCGTTTGGAACAATTTAATATTTTCGTTTCAACAGAATACTGAAAAAGTGTCTGTAGTTTCCTGTTGAAAAGGTGTCTATTGGATATACTTACCTTTTCGTTTGTCCGTATTTTTTACTAAAACTGGTATAACTTTCAGTAGGAAACTCTGATTTGAATGGTTCAAATTGGGTTAGTTATATAATGAGATTATCTAGAACTTTCGTGTTGTAATATATTTCATTTGAGCGAAGTATCAGTTTCGTTCTAATGAAATACCGAAAGGGTGCGACAGTTTGACATATAGTCAGTAAAACAGCCTTAACTTTCTGGTCCGAACTCCAATTGGGATGGGCCAAATTGGGTTGGAACGATAATAAAATTATCTACAACTTTCGTGTTAGTTGATTTTCTGTCAGAGGAATTTACCATTTTCGTTCTGACAGATTACTGAAAGGGTGTATGCAGTTTTCTGTTTGAAAAGGTGTATATGAGATATACATACCTTTAGGCCTATCTTTGTCTCTAATCAATTAATTCAGTTATATTAGCATATTAGATAATTAATTATTTAGAATAATTAGTCTCCCTAAATAAATCATATGCATTTTGAAAATCTTGTGATAGTGATATAATATGATTATGTCACGAATTTAGAAACATGAATGTCATGATCCCTCATAATATTTAAGTCATGGAAATGCCTTCCATACTCACAACCACTATGTTCAGTACTACGTCTCACATGGGTTAAGGCCAAAGCCGACATGGGTTATTGTAGTCATCGACGGGGTGGCAAGCATTAAATAAGGACTGATAAGGGTTAAGGCCAAAGCCGACTTATTAGTAGTTTATTTGAACGATACGTTGAGTATGGTTGTGACTTAACCGTTCAAGCCAGTAAGGGTTGAGGCCAAAACCGACTTGATTGGAAGTTCGGGGCATAGATAGGATGCACACACGGAACTGGGATTGTATATGATACGATACATCACCGAAATCCTATAAAGGTTCAAGAGTCGCATTGGATGCGATTGGATATAATCCTACCTAAATAGCGAGATCCCATTCGTCTGCCAAAGCAATTTATGGGAGGATCGTGATATATGGGTCTTGAGTGTTATGGACTTGGAGTCCCGTATCGGTATGAGGGTTATCGATTAGATAAAATAACACTATCATATAATTATCATATAAGCATATAGATTAAGTACGCACGGTTAGGAGCTTAATCTTCATCATCCGTTAAGAATTATGATTTCAAGCAAACACCAAATATATATCAATGAGATCGATATGATAGATGGCTTTTGGGTCGGAATTACCGTAATTAACCTTGATAGTCAAAGAATAGTTCTTAGACTTAAAGGAACGTGTTGGACACGGAAACGGTAGATTCGGAGCTCGAGGCTTTGGCTTTAGAGAAAGTCGGGTTCGATACACTTTAAGAAGAAATCGAACAATATTACATGCCTTGTGGTGGCATGTGTAGACGCAAATTTCTCAAAATTGTTTTGAGAATTCGGGTGTATATGAAAATAAAACACAACGCTCATGAAATAGTTTCAAGAGCTAGAGCGCGTTGAATGGTTCAATGTGGCTCAAAGAGTAGGTTAATTTTGAGACGCCTTATGGGTCTTTGATTAACACTCGTGTGTTGTTGGTACGAGATTTGATCTTCGTGACCGAATATCATATGCATTCGATAGATAAGTCGATCCCTGAATTGCATGAGATGCGATTTAAAATTGAATTGGAGATGCTCGGAGTATCCGAGGAATCCAATGTATATAGATGCGTGGATGTCCTTGTAATTCAAAGGAGGGATCGAAAGAAATGTATGTCTAAGGGTATTTTGGGAAAATGTTTTCCAAACAGAAAGTTCGGACAAGGAGTTGTCCAAACTAATGACTCAAAAAACGGTGAAATCCGAGGAGGATTAAACCAAGAAGTTGATTGCTTCTTTTAGCGTTGCCGTCATGGCCATATAAACGAGATAAGCGTATCGAGATTCCATATGTTGGATTACTGGAATCAGTCGAATTAGATTCAATTGATTAAACGCGATACTTATTTATTAGGCAAAGATGACAAAGTGCATCATTCTCCAAAGGTTGGAGAAAGATCCAACGAATTATTGGAAATTACATTTAAATGTAAATGTTCCGATGAGTTCGGAGGCAAGAGGAGGCTATCAGTATTTTGTTACGTTTATGGACGGTTAAAGTAGATATGAAAATATCTATTTAATGCGTACCGAAACGGAGATTTTGAAAGGTTCATAGAGTTTCAAAATGAAATACGAAATCGATTAAGCAAGAAAATCAAAGCTTTTCGATAGGATCGAGAAGGCGAGTATTTGAGCTAAACCTTTCGATAGGATCGAAGATGCGATATTTGAGTTATGAATATTGATGATCATTTATGATTGTGGAATCGTTTCATGATTACCTTTATTCGGAACATTGAGATGTGTCTGAAAAGAGGAATTGAACGCATGTTGCACATGGTTCGATAAATGATGAGTCAAACGGATCTCCCAAAAATATTTTGGGGATGTGCCCTTGTGACAGTGGCACTAATGAATGGTTACATATATGATATGGATCATAAACCTTCTAATCGGTATAAAATACACCATATTAGATATGGATCGGAATGGTTCCGAAGTTGTCATTTGTACATATTTGTGGATATGAGTATATTTCGAAATTTGTTTCGGTTAAACTCAATCCCAAATCTGAAAATTGTTCGTTTATGACATATATGTCGGTTCAAATTTTCTAGGGTTTAATTATCTCAAAATAATGTCGATACTACTAATCAATTCCGTAAGTGACATTAATAGAGATAGAAGACGTAACCCACAAAAGGATCAAAAGAAGAATCTAGACGTCGCAAGTCAATACGGTAAAAGAAACGATGGCACGAAAATGCATGATCAAGTGAAGATATCAAGACATCGAAGATTCCGCAAGTTGGGATATCAAATCATCACCTCAAATATGAAGGAAATACAGTTACAGATCAACTTGTTGAATGTACAAATGAGTGTAGACAAACATACGTGTTTTGCTTGAACGGTGGCGCGGTTATATGGAAGAGTTCCAAACAACCGACAGTTGCTGACTCTACGACGGAAGCAGAATACATCGCGGCTTCAGAAGTCGCAAAGGAGGCGGTTTGGGTCAAGAAGTTCATGACTGAACTTGGTGTCGTACCGAGCATCTCGGAACCCGTGGCTGTGTATTGTGACAACACTGGAGCAATAGCACAGGCCAAGGAACCGAGATCGCATCATCGCTCCAAACACATCCTGCGTAAATTCCACTTGATACGTGAGATTTTACAAAGGCAGGATGTTGTGATTTTGAAGATTGATACTGACGAGAATGTAGCGGATCCGTTTACGAAGCCTCTTCCATTTGCGAAGCATGATCGTCATGCTAGAACTATAGGTTTGAGATACCTAGAGGAGGAAGTTGTTTTGTAGTTATCTAAAACAATAGTTGTTATGATAAGTTATTTGTTGTAAACGATGTATCACCCAAGACTTATGTTATATTAATGCACTTTCACAAATTTTATATTTCATTTGCATTTATCTTATATGAAAACTTGTGCGAGGTTGTGTAATTTGATTACACGAACCTTGATTTATGACTTGTGTGAGTGTCTACGTGATACGTGATCATGTTAAGTAAAACCATCACATTTCAAAAGTTATATTTCAAAAACGTCCCTAGTCATGATTAGGATACTTATGTGATAAGTATATCTATTATAAGATAATAGACTAACATGTACACTAGCATATTCGCCGAGGTGATGATTATGTTTTGCTAATCATAGGACAAAGAGTTTGTCAAATCGGGAATATGGATATGCATTAGGTTATGCATATTGTGACTTGACCAAAAGTGCGATACCATGACATGGTTTAGTCATTGTAGATGGAATCGTAACGAATGGGGTCTTAGTTCTTCACACTTGAGATGATCATGGATCATTTTTCGTGCGTAACATAATACTTAGATATAATCTTCCACCATCTGTAACAGGATGGTCATGGGATTATGATCGGGTATTATCTGAAACACGAAATTTGATGTGAGTCATCAAGATAGAAATTGTTCCTTTCGAGAGAAAGAGATATCCCTTAGGCCTATCGATGAATTGATCAACGAAATCTCTGGCCAGAGTCAATGATATTAAATTGTTAATATCGATTGTGTTTGTTGATTCAATTCGGTATCGAGACAATAAGTTTAGTCAATTAAATTATAAGGATGACTATTACCGTGCCTTTTGATTGACGGATATCGTGAACAAGAGAACTAAACACCACCGTTCGAGATGGGTATAAATGATCACAATCATTTTCGTTTTCAACGTGGGAAAGCTATGATGGATTTCTTCCTAGATCCCTCTCATGAGCCCGTAAACTTGGGCATAAGTTTACTACCATTGCTTGATACGAACCTACGCGGTCACACATAGAGCTGTCTTATTTCGGGCTTAAATTTCAATCTCTGAGGTTATGTGTACATGAGATGTACGCTAGTACTTTCTTTAGTTGGATCTTGAACTGAGTGGGAGACTGAAGGAAATACAGTTACAGATCAACTTGTTGAATGTACAAATGAGTGTAGACAAACATACGTGTTCGTCGGAACGATTGGATGCATAATAAGATTATGCAAATCTGGCAGAAATTACATGGTGCGTCATGACGCACCATATTGTGCGTCATGACGCACAGTAGAGTAATTCTGAGAAAGCCAATCTGTGAGTATACCGTCACGACGCACCAAGTTGTGCGTCATGACGGTGGTGTGTCATGACGAACGTTATCGTGCGTCATGACGGTACACTGTGTAACGGCTATATTCAGTAATTGTGACTGGTGCGCCGTGACGCACCATATGGTGCGTCAGGACGCACTGTGATCCGAATTCTGGATTAGCAGTTTTTGATACTCGTTAATACTCATTAATCACAGAATATATTTATATTCTTGTAACCTCTCTCTCTCTCTAAGCCATTATTCTGTGCTAAGAACTAGATCTAGAGCTTGGAGAAAAGAGATAAAACTTGTGTGACAAGTTGAGGAAATTTAAGCAAGATTGTGGTGAATTTTAGGGGAATTCACCGCAACCGAAAGACGAAAAGCTCGAGGTGGATACGAGTAGAGAGATCTAAACTAAGATCTTCGACTGTGATCAATCGAGAGCAAGGACGAGCAAGGTCGGAGACAAATCGGATAGAATCCGGTTGTATACGACATAATCGGAGCTTCGGATTTGGTGTCGAATCGCGCGGGCGTGGGACGTGCGTGTCGCCGGAATCGAAGCAAGCAGTAACTAACTGAACAACCCGTCTCCGTGATCAATTTCACGTGGTATGTTTCTATGAATTAAGCGTTAATTTCATAGGTTAGATGCATTTCATGATTCGTACTTTCGGGTCGTTGATGTGGTCCTCGGGATCGGGTCGGACCGGGCCTCACAATCCGCTGCGCGGGGCTCGGTAGTGACGCCGATACCCAACAGTGGTATCAGAGCAATCGTCACGATTCGATCGTCGAATCGATTTCGAATAAGTGTTATTCGGAATTTCATGTAGAATTTTAGGACATAATCATGTAGTTGTAAAATTAGGACCATACAAATCTTACTAGTATTTGATCATGAGATGATCAAAAGAATCTAGAAGTAATCATGAATTGTTCATGATTAATCGTTTTTGAAACGATTAAAATCTGTTAAAATTACAAAATAAAACTGAATTTCAGGTCTGGTGCGTCATGACGCACGATATGGTGCGTCATGACGCACACGGGTAGTCCAAGAGTTGGATCTGAGGCGTTACACTCTGTCCGTCATGACGCACAAAAGTTTTGCGTCATGACGCACTGTGTAAATTAATACCGTCATGACGGACCATTTGGTGCGTCGTGACGGTAGAAGCCCAAAAAGTTTCTGGCAAACTGAACAAAATGGTTTTGTACAGTGCGTCATGACGCACCGTCTGACGTCATGACGGACCAGAACAGTCCGTCGTGACGGTATAACCAACCGTCATGACGGACGGACCTCAAAAAGTTTCTGGAAATCTGGACAAAATGATTTTGTACAGTCCGTCATGACGCACCGTCTGGCATCATGACGGAAGAACACGGTCCGTTGTGACGGTAGTAACCAACCGTCATGACGGAGGAACCTGAAATAGTTTCTGGAATGGTCAACAAAATTGTTTTGTATGGTCCGTCGTGACGCACTGTCTGGCGTCATGACGGACCTATGAAGTCCGTCGTGACGCACGTTATGTTGCGTCATGACGGAAGTCAATGGAAGTCCATTTTAGTACGGTGCGTCATGACGGACGTTATGTTGCGTCGTGACGCACAGTGTAATTTTTCCTGATTTATTTAATTATGGTTCTAATCATTATTAATTATGTTCATTCATCATGATATACTTGCTTATTGATATAATTAGATTATATCACATAAATCCCTGCATAATACTTAAGTCATGAATGCCTTCCATGTTCACAACCTCCGAGGTTGGTCATCACACCTTGCACGGTTTCAGGCCAAAGTCGGGCGTGCATTGTTGTATGTATCAACGTGAGAGGCAAGCGTTAATTGGGGACAAATGCGGGTTCAGGCCAAAGTCGGGCGCATTTGTAGTTCAATTGAACGATATGTGATCATGGTTGTGACTTAACCGTCCAAGCCAATCCGATTGGGGTTCGGGGCATAGTTAGGATGCACAAACGGAATTTGAATCATATATGATATGATTCGATACCGAAATCCTATAAAAAGTCAAGAGTCGTATTTGATGCGATTGGATTTATCCTACCTAAATAGTGAGATTCCATTTGTCGGCCAAAGTCACTTGTGGGAGGATCATGAAATATGGGTCTTGAAGTGTTATTGGATTTAAAATCCCGAATCAATATTAGGGTTATTGATTTGATAAAAGTAACATATTTCATATCATCATATAAGCATATAGCATAAGTTCGCACATATCAGTATCAATCTCATTTTAAAGTATTTTTCGTTGTAGCAATCATGACATCAAGCAACACCAACTCAATGTCGATTAGATCGGTATTGGAGAGGGAGAAGCTAGTCGGCAAGAACTATCTTGACTGGCACCGTAACCTAAGAATTGTTCTTAGGCAAGAGTGCAAAAGTCACGTGTTAGACACGAAGATGGTTACTCCTGACGAGAACGCTTCGCCCGAAGAAAAGGCGGCATTTGACAAACTTAAGAAGGAGTCAAATGACGTGACGTGCCTCATGTTGGCATGTATGGACGCGAATTTGCAGAAGCAATTCGAGGATTCGGATGCGTACGAGATTAACGCGACGCTCAAGGAAATGTTCCAAGAGCAAGAACGTATTGAAAGGTTCAATACGTTAAAGGAGTTGGTTAACTGTAAGATGCCTAACGGATCTTCGGTTAGCACTCACGTGTTAAAGGTACAATCATTGATTGATCGTCTCGAGAAATTGGGAGAAAAGGTGTCACCAATAATGCAACAAGATTTGATCTTATGTGCATTGCCACCGATTTTCTCAACTTTCGTAACGAACTATCATATGCATTCGATGAACAAGACGATTCCCGAGCTCCATGGGATGCTCAAGAACTTTGAGTCGGAGATGCTTAAGGCATCGGGGGAACCCAAAGCAAGAGTTGCTAGGGATGTCCTCATGATTCAAGGTGGGATTCGTAAGAAACAAAAGTCCAAGGGCGGTGCGGGCAAGTCGTTGTCCAAACCGAAGACTAAAGGAAAGGAGAAATCTGAGGATGTCACCTGCTTCCATTGCAAAAAGACTGGGCATTGGAAGAGAAATTGCAAGATTTACCTCGAGGAGGTGAAGAAAAGCAAGGGGAAGGCTTTGGAAGCCGGAACCGCAGGTATGACTATTATAGATGTTAACATTTCAATTTTGGACAATTGGGTATTAGATACCGGTTGTGGAACTCATATTTGTCGAAATATGCAGGTTCTTCAAAATAGAAGGAAGTTAACACGCGGTGAAGTGGATTTTCGAGTAGGGAATGGAGCAAGCGTTGCTGCATTGGCCGTCGGAGATATTTTTATTACTTTACCAAGTGGATTTATTTTAGAACTAAATAATTGTTATTTTGTTCCAAGTTTGTGTAAGAACATTATTAGTGTGTCTAGACTAGCTAATGATGGTTATGAATTTATTATTAAGAATAATGAATTTTCTATTTGTAAAGATAATTTATTCTATGGAAATGTTCTATTAGAAAATGGTCTTTACATTTTAGATATGAATTACACAAATGATAAATCAATCTATAATATAAACACGAATCGGATTAAACCTAAAGTTGATAGTAAAACTTACTTTTGGCATTGTCGACTTGGCCATATAAACGAGAAGCGCATCTAAAAACTCCATAAGGATGGACTTTTGGATTCATTTGAATTTGATTCATATGGACAATGCGAATCTTGTTTACTTGGCAAGATGACAAAAGCACCATTCTCAAAAGTTGGAGAAAGGTCCAAGGAACTATTGGAACTTATACATTCTGATGTATGTGGTCCAATGAGTACCGAGGCAAGAGGAGGTTATCGATACTTCATAACGTTTACGGATGATTTTAGTAGATATGGGTATATCTACTTAATGCGTAACAAATCTGAATCTTTTGAAAAGTTCAAAGAATTTCAGAATGAGGTTCAAAATCAACTAGGCAAGACAATCAAAGCACTTTGATCAGATCGAGGAGGCGAGTATTTGAGCTATGAGTTTGAAGATCATCTCAAAGATTGTGGAATCGTTTCACAATTGACTCCACCTGGAACGCCTCAATGGAATGGCGTGTCCGAGAGGAGGAATCGGACCTTATTGAATATGGTTCGATCTATGATGAGTCAAACTAGTCTCCCAAAATCGTTTTGGGGATATGCCCTTGAGACAGCGGCTTTTTTGATAAACCGCTTACCTTCTAAATCGGTTCAAAAGACACCATATGAGATGTGGACCGGACAACCTCCGGTGTTATCTTTTATTAGAATTTGGGGATGTGATGTTTATGTTCGAAAAATGTTTTCGGATAAACTCGAACCCAAATCTGAAAAATGTTTATTTGTAGGATATCCTAAGGAAACTAAAGGATATTATTTCTACAATCCCGAGGAAAACAAGGTTTTCGTAGCTCGAAGAGGTACCTTCTTGGAGGAGGATTTTATATCTCAACGAGCTAGTGGGAGTAAAATTGATCTCGAAGAGGTTCGAGATTCAGAAATAAACATTGAACCGATGGATGTTGACCCGAATCCATCAATAGTTGAGGATGTCGAGCCAATAGCACAAGGTGCTCCTCGTAGGTCTAGTAGGACCCGGCTGGAACCAGTACGATATGGATTTATCGTGACTGATGAAGGCAACGTCGAACTCATAGATGATGAGCCGACAACCTACAAAGATGCTATGTTGAGCGAAGATTCCGACAAATGGCATGATGCCATGAAGTCCGAGATCCAATCCATGTATGATAATCAAGTTTGGAACTTGATTGATCCACCACCCTTGGTTAAACCCGTCGGGTGTAAGTGGGTTTTCAAGAAGAAAACCGACATGGATGGGAATGTGCATACTTACAAAGCACGGTTAGTAGCGAAAGGTTTCAAGCAAATTCATGGTGTTGACTATGATGAAACATTTTCGCCGGTAGCCATGCTTAAGTCTATAAGGATTATTCTTGCCATAGCCGCATATTATGACTATGAGATATGGCAAATGGATGTTAAAACCGCTTTCCTTAACGGGAAATTATCGGAGGATGTGTACATGACACAACCCGAAGGTTTTATCGATCCAAAGAATCCTAATAGAGTATGCAAGCTTCAAAGGTCCATATATGGACTGAAACAAGCTTCTCGGAGTTGGAATATTCGTTTTGATGAAGTCATAAGCGAGTATGATTTTATCAAGAACGAAGAAGAACCTTGTGTATATAAGAAGGTTAGTGGGAGCCGCGTAGTATTTCTTGTTCTTTATGTGGACGATATATTAATCATAGGAAACGACATTCCGATGTTATCGGATGTTAAGAAGTATTTGAATACTCGTTTCGCTATGAAAGATTTAGGAGAGGCCGCCTATATTTTAGGCGTGAGGATCTATAGAGATAGATCCAAGAGACTCCTCGGCCTAAGTCAGAGTACGTACATCGACAAGGTGCTGAAAAGATTTTTCATGCAAAACTCTAAGAAAGGGTTTCTTCCCATGTCGAGTGGTATAAACTTTTCGAAAGCTCAATGTCCGACATCGAGCGAAGAGAAAAGTAACATGGATAATGTTCCATACGCTTCAGCGGTTGGATCTATCATGTATGCCATGATCTGTACGAGACCTGACGTATCGTATGCATTGAGTGTCTTATCACGTTACCAATCGAATCCAGGTGATTCGCATTGGCAAGCCGTGAAAACTATCCTTAAGTACTTGAGAAGAACTAAGGATCAGTTTTTAGTATATGGTGGCGAGGATAATGGATTGGTTGTAACGGGTTACACCGATGCCAGTTTCCAAACATGTACTGATGATTTTCGATCACAAAGTGGGTACGTGTTTTGCTTGAACGGTGGCGCGGTTATATGGAAGAGTTCCAAACAACCGACAGTTGCTGACTCTACGACGGAAGCAGAATACATCGCGGCTTCAGAAGTCGCAAAGGAGGCGGTTTGGGTCAAGAAGTTCATGACTGAACTTGGTGTCGTACCGAGCATCTCGGAACCCGTGGCTGTGTATTGTGACAACACTGGAGCAATAGCACAGGCCAAGGAACCGAGATCGCATCATCGCTCCAAACACATCCTGCGTAAATTCCACTTGATACGTGAGATTTTACAAAGGCAGGATGTTGTGATTTTGAAGATTGATACTGACGAGAATGTAGCGGATCCGTTTACGAAGCCTCTTCCATTTGCGAAGCATGATCGTCATGCTAGAACTATAGGTTTGAGATACCTAGAGGAGGAAGTTGTTTTGTAGTTATCTAAAACAATAGTTGTTATGATAAGTTATTTGTTGTAAACGATGTATCACCCAAGACTTATGTTATATTAATGCACTTTCAAAAAATTTATATTTCATTTGCATTTATCTTATATGAAAACTTGTGCGAGGTTGTGTAATTTGATTACACGAACCTTGATTTATGACTTGTGTGAGTGTCTACGTGATACGTGATCATGTTAAGTAAAACCATCACATTTCAAAAGTTATATTTCAAAAACGTCCCTAGTCATGATTAGGATACTTATGTGATAAGTATATCTATTATAAGATAATAGACTAACATGTACACTAGCATATTCGCCGAGGTGATGATTATGTTTTGCTAATCATAGGACAAAGAGTTTGTCAAATCGGGAATATGGATATGCATTAGGTTATGCATATTGTGACTTGACCAAAAGTGCGATACCATGACATGGTTTAGTCATTGTAGATGGAATCGTAACGAATGGGGTCTTAGTTCTTCACACTTGAGATGATCATGGATCATTTTTCGTGCGTAACATAATACTTAGATATAATCTTCCACCATCTGTAACAGGATGGTCATGGGATTATGATCGGGTATTATCTGAAACACGAAATTTGATGTGAGTCATCAAGATAGAAATTGTTCCTTTCGAGAGAAAGAGATATCCCTTAGGCCTATCGATGAATTGATCAACGAAATCTCTGGCCAGAGTCAATGATATTAAATTGTTAATATCGATTGTGTTTGTTGATTCAATTCGGTATCGAGACAATAAGTTTAGTCAATTAAATTATAAGGATGACTATTACCGTGCCTTTTGATTGACGGATATCGTGAACAAGAGAACTAAACACCACCGTTCGAGATGGGTATAAATGATCACAATCATTTTCGTTTTCAACGTGGGAAAGCTATGATGGATTTCTTCCTAGATCCCTCTCATGAGCCCGTAAACTTGGGCATAAGTTTACTACCATTGCTTGATACGAACCTACGCGGTCACACATAGAGCTGTCTTATTTCGGGCTTAAATTTCAATCTCTGAGGTTATGTGTACATGAGATGTACGCTAGTACTTTCTTTAGTTGGATCTTGAACTGAGTGGGAGACTGAAGGAAATACAGTTACAGATCAACTTGTTGAATGTACAAATGAGTGTAGACAAACATACGTGTTCGTCGGAACGATTGGATGCATAATAAGATTATGCAAATCTGGCAGAAATTACATGGTGCGTCATGACGCACCATATTGTGTGTCATGACGCACAGTAGAGTAATTCTGAGAAAGCCAATCTGTGAGTATACCGTCACGACGCACCAAGTTGTGCGTCATGACGGTGGTGTGTCATGACGAACGTTATCGTGCGTCATGACGGTACACTGTGTAACGGCTATATTCAGTAATTGTGACTGGTGCGCCGTGACGCACCATATGGTGCGTCATGACGCACTGTGATCCGAATTCTGGATTAGCAGTTTTTGATACTCGTTAATACTCATTAATCACAGAATATATTTATATTCTTGTAACCTCTCTCTCTCTCTCTAAGCCATTATTCTGTGCTAAGAACTAGATCTAGAGCTTGGAGAAAAGAGATAAAACTTGTGTGACAAGTTGAGGAAATTTAAGCAAGATTGTGGTGAATTTTAGGGGAATTCACCGCAACCGAAAGACGAAAAGCTCGAGGTGGATACGAGTAGAGAGATCTAAACTAAGATCTTCGACTGTGATCAATCGAGAGCAAGGACGAGCAAGGTCGGAGACAAATCGGATAGAATCCGGTTGTATACGACATAATCGGAGCTTCGGATTTGGTGTCGAATCGCGCGGGCGTGGGACGTGCGTGTCGCCGGAATCGAAGCAAGCAGTAACTAACTGAACAACCCGTCTCCGTGATCAATTTCACGTGGTATGTTTCTATGAATTAAGCGTTAATTTCATAGGTTAGATGCATTTCATGATTCGTACTTTCGGGTCGTTGATGTGGTCCTCAGGATCGGGTCGGACCGGGCCTCACAATCCGCTGCGCGGGGCTCGGTAGTGACGCCGATACCCAACAAAATATCCAATAGGTATCCCTAAACTTGTCTTTGGAATTATTAAAATCAAGATCAAAAGATAAATTCGAAACACGATGAAATGGAAAATGGAAAATCACCATACCAGATTATGGTTCGTTCGAACGAACAACACAGTGCGTTCGAACGAACAACACAGTGCGTTCGAACGAACATTCAGTTCGAACTGATGAATACCACCCGTTCGAACGAACCAAGATCTGGTATTGTGAGAAAATAGACAAAACTAGACACAATTAATATTCGTTCGAACGAACTAATATATTCGTTCGAACGAACCTTCATGGTTCGTTCAAGTTCATAGAACGAACTATGAACTAATCCATATCCGTTCTAACGAACCCCTGAGTCCGTTCGAACGAACCCATCGTGTTTATGAACAATTCCTTTGAAACGGCTAGTTCAAATTGCAGTTAGTTCGAACGAACCTAACAGTGCGTTCGAACGAACTATGTAATTTTGGCACAGGATGAGTGGTTTCTATGGATAATATAAATAGAACCACTCATACCTTTCTCTCTCTAACTCTTCCAAAAAATAAAGAGAAAAAACCAAAAAGAGTGAAACCAAGCCAAAATCTTGAGCTCATATTTCCAAACCATATTAGGGATTATTAGATCCACTTTCGAATCCACTACTAAACGATTCCCAACTTGCGTGACCGATCACGGCTAGTTCGTTAGTAGTAAAGTGTAATAGGCTAGTTGCAAATTGTAAAGCCCGCCATTGATCGATAAATTCGTGTAAATCGATCAAGGCAAACCTTGTAATTGCTTGAGTTGGTATTCAATCGAAAGCCGAAAAGGCGCAAGGGAACCCCGGAGACGTAGGTACTTGCAATCAATCGAGTCGGTCGATTGAGCAAGTAGCCGGTGAGTTAAAGCTACAAAGCAACCACCTACCGAACTCCGTAAACAAATATCGCGTGTTATTTGGTTCGGTATTGTATTTCTTTCTCTAATTTATTTACGCTTCCGCACCAACTTGTAATTGTATCCATTACCGCGAAAATTGGACCTTAGGACTTCCTATTCACCCCCCTCTAGGTTAGAATTAACCAACAATATATCCTTAAGGAAACTAAAGGGTATTAGTTCTAACGTTCCGACGAAAATAAGATTTTCGTGGCTCGAAGAGATGCCTTCTTGGAGGAGGACTCAATGCGCACAAGTTTGAAACTTGATGTTGCTAATCTCTATGCGGGCTAGTTGGAGTAGAATAAATCTCGAAAGAGTTCGAGATCTGAAAATGAACATTGTACCGATGAATGTTGACACGACTTCATCAAGAGTTGATGAATACGAGTCGAACACACAAAGGAATTATTTGTAGATCAAGTAGGCTATATCATAAGCCGGTAAATACGGATTTACCATGGCTAATGATGATAGATCGAAATCATATGATGATTCAATATCCTACAGGGATGCTATGAAAGGTTGATTCCACATGACATGATGTCATGAATTCTGAGATTCGATCCGTGTAAAATTATCAAGTTTAGAACTTGATTTCATTACTTTCCGGGTTAGACCCGTGAAAAGACAAAGGGTTTTCAAGATGAGAACTGACACGGATAGGAATAAGCATATAGCAAAGCAAGGCTAGTGACGAAAAGTTTCAAGTATTTCGTAGTCGGACTATGAAGAAACATTTTCGCATGTTGCCATGCTTTCACATTCTCGAAATTCTGCTCGCCATGGTTGCGTATTATGACTATGTGATGTGGCAAAATGGATGTCCAAACCGAATTTCTTGACAGAAATTTTATGAAAGGATGTGTACTTGATACAACCTTACGGTTTTGTCGATTCATAAGAATCGGGGATAAGATATGCACGCTTTAACAATCCATATGATGGATTAGAGAAATCTTCTCGGAATTGGAATATTCGTTTTGATGAAGTTATAAACTGCTATAACATTGTCGGAACGAATGAAAACTTTGTGTACACATGAAGGTTAGTGGGAGCCGCGTTATATTTCTTGTAATGACACAAAATTTAGGCGAGACCGCTTATGAATTAAGCGTGAAGATCTATTGGATAGATCTAAGAAGTTCCTCGTTCTATATTATAGCGCGTATATCGACATATTGTTGAAAAAGGTTTTCAACATATAACTCCTTGGCGGAGTTAAATAGAGATGTCGAATGGAAGAAATTGTCTACAACTCGATGTGAGACATCAAGCGGGGCGAATATAAAAATATGATGCTTTACATTCGATGTGAGGATCTATTATATCTATCATGATATGTATGTGGATATATGTCGTATGGATGAAGCGTCTAATTCACCATCAATAAAATCCAAGGGAATCACACGAGTTTGAATGTAATGCGATTACATGAGACTAAATCTTGTGAATGTATAATGGTTATACATATATATATACATAATGGTTATGTATATTTAATTTCATCGGGATTTGTATTGATAGCGGTGAATGTTATCCTTGAATACTTTACAAAAGAATTAAGGATTTTATTTTATCTATAATGGTGTGGATGACGTGTTGGTTATAAAGAGTTATAACAACGACAGTTTCCAAATATTTAGCACGTCCAAATATGTAGCACGACTTTCGATCACAAAGTGTGTACATGATTTGCTTAAACGAAAACATGGTTATGTGGAAAGGTTCCACATGAACAATAATGATTCTATCTACGGAGGCGAGTATATTGTGGTTATGAATCACAAAAGGAAGCGGTATGGATGAAGGATACATGACCAAACTCGAGTAGTCACGAGTTATCGGATTTATGGTTGTATATTGCGTGATACACAATAGTACAAGCCAAAAATGCCGAGGTCACAACCACTTCTAGCCAATACTCAGAAAATTTCATTGATCCATGAAATTTTATGAAATGATGTGATCGTAGGTATTGGAAATGTTCCAAACCTGATGTTGATTAACACTAACGGCAACGTGCGGACCCGTTTACAAAACCGCTCTCTCTAGTCGCGCGTGACTGTCATGCGATGACTATGGGTATGGAGATACCTAGAGGAGGAAGAAGAGAGTAGAGTGTAGTTATCTAATACGATAGTCCTCGCAGGTTGTGGGTATGGAGATACCCATAGGTAAACGTTGTATCACCCAAATACTTAATCCGTATGAATGCATCCCTTTTTTTAAATTTTTATTTACTTAAATTTTCATGCATTCACCTTATATGAAAACTGTGTGCGGGGTTGTGTAATATGATTACATGAACCTTGATTTGAACTTGTGTGGACGTCGACATGGTTGAGGACCATGTGCAGCGAAACCGTCACGCTTAAAGTTTCATTTCTAAACATCCCTAGTCGCGTGTCAGTTTGCTTAAGAGAGAAGCATTTCTATTACAAGGGAATAGACTGAACGCGTACACTAGTACGTTAGCCGAGGAGATGATTATGTTTTGCTGATCATAGGACAAAGGTGTTTGTCGAATCGGGAACGAAGATATATACTAGGTGACATATATTGGATATGACCGAAGCCGCGAGATCATGACATGATTTAGTCATTATGGATGAACTCGCGACGAGTAGGGTATTAGGTTCTTCAAACTTGAGGGGATCATAGGACAAAGGTGTTTGTCGAATCAGGAACGTAGATATATACCAGGTGACATATATTGGATATGACCGAAGCCGCGAGATCATGACATGGTTTAGTCATTATGGATGAACTCGCGACGAGTAGGGTATTAGTTTCTTCAAACTTGAGTGGATCATTGATTGCATTACGTGCGTAACACAATGCTTTGATATGATCTTACGCTCACCGTAACAGGGAGTTAAAAGGGTCATCATTGGGTATTGTCCGAAACACGGAATTCAATGTGAGTCTCCAAGATAGGAATTGTTTATTCCGAAAGGAAGAAATATCTCTTAGGCGCCGCTCGATGAGTCGATTAACGAAATCTGTGGCCACAGTCAATGATATTAATGGTTAATATCGATTGAAATTTGTTAACTCAACTCGGAATCGGGGAATAAGTGTTGTTAATCAAATTATAAGGATGACTATCAACATTCCTTTTGATTAACAGATATCATAAACAAGAGAACTAATAACCGCTATTCGAGATAGGCACAATGATCACAATTATTCTTCGTGTTAACATGGGTAGCCATGATGGAGTAACTAGATACCGCTCATGGGCTTGTAGTGCTATGGAAACAGCCTACTGCCATCGTTAACCGAACCTACCTGGTCACACAACGAGTCGTACTAAGTCGGGCTTGATTATAAAGTTGGCACATAAGATGTGCGTAGCTTGGTATTTGATACGCGAGCTATATTCTCTAAAATCGTGCATATTGGATATGCATGAGTACCTTTTAGGTAGATCTGAAATTGAGTGGGAGACTGAAGGAAATACAGTTTCAGGATCAACCGTAAAAGTGTACACAAGGATAAACGAATGTATGCGTACATTTGTGGTCATATCTTTCAGTAGGAAAATCCAATTTGAATGGTTCAAATTGTTTTAGATAGATAATAAGATTATCTACAACCTTCATATAGAAATATATTTCATATGAACGAAGTATCAGTGTCGTTTCTATGAAATACCGAAAGGGTACAACAGTATGACATAGAGTTAGTAAAACAATCATAACTTTTGCATACGAACTCCAATTGGGCCAGACCAAATTGGATAGTGTAGATAATAAGATTATCTACAACTTTCGTGATGGTTGATTTTCTGTCAGAGAAATTTACCAATTTCGTACGGACATAATACTGGACAGATTCATGCAACTTTCTGTGTGAAAGAGTGTATATTGGATATACATGTCTTTTGGTCAATCCAGATGTGAATTCATTCAGAATATTCAGAATATTCCAGAAATATTGAGAGACATCTTTCTATTGAGTGAAAGGGTGTAAAGAGAGAGAACCGAGAAAAACAGTTTTTTCGGAGAAGAGAATCAAACGATCAAGCAAGTTCGCCGGTGCATCGTCTAGGCAGGCGCATCCGCGACCGACGAACTCCGACTCATGATGGATACAAGTAGAGGAGCGACACTTGTGGCTCTTCGATTGTGATCAACTCGAGGGAGAGAAAAAACGGTCAAAGACGGTGGAAGCGCTTGGAAGTGGAACGCACAGAGACAACCGGACGAGCGTCAAGACGGTGGGAGACATGTGGTATGGGACGCACGTGCTAGTCACCAACGTGACCGGAGAAAGAAGGAAGAGCGATCAACCCTTCGTGCGTGATCAATTTCACGCTGGTAATCGTCTATCCTACTTTGCATCGTACCCTCGAAGTCATGGCGTGATCTTGGATTTAGGGAACCGGACCTGGCCTTCATTCCGCTGCGCGGGCCCGGGGTCGGGGTGAATTCCCATCAACGTGTTGTTAGGCCTTCATCATGCACGTGAGTAGTCTACTTGAACGATACGTTTGATATGGTTGTGACTTAACCGTCCAAACCAATCCGATTGGAGTTCGGGGCATAGTTAGAATGCACACACATAACTGGGATTGTATATGATACGATTCATCACCGAAATTCTATAAAAGTTCAAGAGTCGTATTGGATACGATTGGATTTTATCCTACCTAAATAAGCGAGATCCCACCCTATAGGCCTTCGTCACTCGTGGGAGGATTGCGAAATATGGATTTTGGGTGTTATGGACTTGGAGTCCCGTATCGGTATGAGGGTTACCGGTTCGATAAAAATAACACATTCATATATTCATCATGTAAGCATATAGATTAAGCACGCACGGTTAGGAGCTTAATCTTCATTATCCATTTAGAATCATGTTTTCTAGCAACACCAAATATGTCCATAAGATCGATACAATAGATGAATTTTGGACCGGAATTACCGTAATTAATCTTGATAGTCAAAGAATAGTTCTTAAACTTAAAGGGACGTGTTGGACACGAAGATGGTAAATTCGGGGCTCGAGGCTTTGGCTTCAGAGAAGCCGAGTTCGATAAACTTAAGAAGGAATTGAACGATATTATGTGCTTTGTGATGGCATGTATAGACGCAAATTTTCAAAATTATTTTGAGAATTCGGGTGCATACGAAAGTAAAACGCAACGCTCAAGAAATAGTTTCAAGAGTTAGAGAGTGTTGAATTGTTCGATACGGCTTGATGAGTTGGTTAACTTTGAGATGCCTTGCGGGTCTTTATTTAACACTCGTGTGTTGATGGTACGAGATTTGATCTTCGTGACCGAATATCATATGCATTCGATAGATAATTCGATCCCTAAAATTGCATGAGATGCAACATAAATTGAACCGGAGATGCTTGGAGCGTCCGGGGAATCCAAAGCGTAGAGATGCGTGGATGTCCTTGTAATTCAAGGGCGGGATATGAAGGAAATACAGTTTTGGATCAACGCTAAAATGGTACGTAGAAGGAAAAACGAACGTACTCGTTCGTGGGCATAAGAAACAGTTTTAGTAAAACTGATATAACTTTTAGATAACGACTCCAATTTGAATGGTTCAAATTGGGTTAGGTAGATAATGAGATTATCTAGAACTTTCATGTAGAAATATATTTTATTTGAGCGAAGTATCAGTGTCGTTTTAATGAAATACCGAAAGGGTGCGACAGTTTGACGTACAGTTAGTAAAACCGTCGTAACTTTCGCATCCGAGTAGAGGAGTTCGCACTTTGTGGATACGAGTAGAGGAGTTCGCACTTTGTGGCTCTTCGTTTGTGATCAAACCGAAGGACAATAGGCTGTGGAAGCGTGTGGGCATGGGACGCACAAAGACAACCGGAGACGTGTCAAGACGGTGGGAGACGTGTGGTATGAGACGCATGAGCTAGTCACCAACGTGACACCAGAGAAGAAAAGGATGCGAGCGATCAACCCGTCGTGCGTGATCAATTTCACGCTGGTAATTGGCTATCCTACTTTGCATCGTACTCTCGAAGTCGAGGCGTGATCTTGGAATTTGGGAACCGGACCGGGCCTTCATATCTGCCCCGGGTCGGATCGATTCCCATCACCGATCTCCACCCCTCCCGAATTCCACGAACTAATTGGTACTATATTACAATGTCCGAAAAAATCACTTCCGATTAAATATCTTGGGTTCCCGTTATCGGTTAGAAACCCGAAAAATTCGTTTCCTCCCCTTGATCAATAAGATTAATTCGAGATTGACCGGGTGGAAGGAGAAATTACTCTCATCCGGAGGTAGGCTTATTTTGGTTGAAGCGGTCATTCCGGCAACGCCCACGTACTTCATGCAAGCATGCACATTCACTCCAAGGTTAGTAAAAGAGATTCAAAAAATAATGAGATCTTTTTTATGGCGAGGCGACAAAACATGCAAGGGAAGCCATTGTTTAATGGCTTGGGACAAATTATGTTTGCCAAAATTAAATGGTGGTTTAGGTATTCACGATATTAAAACGCAAAATGACGCTTTACTCTTGAAAGCTTTAACCGAAGTGACGCCACAACCAAACTCCCTTTGGTCCGACACCCATCGTGAATTTTGCGAGATAAATTCAATACCATATGTTTTTTCCCTCTCGGACCGACACCCTTTCATCCGTCCAAACACCAACAACTCAACCCGCGCTTGATTTTGGATGCAACATGGAGAGTTCACAACAAAATCGGCCTACAATATATTGAGAAATCCGTACGTATTACACGCATGGAATATTCATTTATGGAAGATCAAATCGCTAACCAAGTTAAGTTTTTTTTGGATGGTTGGCAATGCATGATAGACTCTTAACGACGGTAGATTGGAAATACGGGGTGGCTGAATAATGAAGATTGCTCGCTTTGCGCTCAACATAAATAAGAGGTAAATCACTTACTCATATCTTGTCCATACGCAACTTGGGCATGGACGACAGTGGCTCAAGGGATTTTATTACCACAACTACATTTTTCCGAGGATCTTCTCATTTTTTGGACAATCGACCTCCCTCCTTGCCACGATAATAGCCAAAAAGGTGGCCAAATTATAAATGGTACTAATCCTCAACATCTCAGGAAAACAAGACACGTGTAAGATTTTTTTTTGTTTTTCTATTGCAACCCAAATTATACTCATGTATGAAACAAAAATATAATTGACTCAATTAAATGTTAATTGACATGATAAGTTGATAACTGACACATGTTAGCTATTAATTTAATACATAATTAACATTAGTTCGAATTCATAAATTTGAATCAATATTAATGAATATTTAATGATATGTTCTAATTATCACGTTAATTAAATGCAATAGTACGAATATGGAGAATACGGCAGATAAATTTTGGAGCAAACTTAATTTTTTTTTTTAATATCTGTTCACGTGAAAAAAAAAATATAAAATTTTATGAAACTCCAAAATGTACTTGTCGTATTCTCCATATTTGTACTATTGCATTTAATTAATGTCATAGTTAGAACATATCATTAAATATTCATTAACATTGATTCAAATTTATGAATTCGAACTAATATTAATTACGCATTAAATTAATAGCTAACATGTGTTAGTTATCATGTTAATTAAATATATTAACTTAGAACAAAGAGCATGTTATGGTACATTTTGGAGCAAAGTATTTTTTTTAATATCTGTTCAGGTGAAAAAAATATATAAAATTTTATGAAAATTCCAAAATGTACCTGCCGTATTCTCCATATTTGTACTATTGCATTTAATTAATGTGATAATTAGAACATATCATTAAATATTTATTAATATTGATTCAAATTTATGAATTCGAACTAATGTTAATTACGTATTAAATTAATAGCTAACATGTGTTAGTTATCATGTTAATTAAATATATTAACTTAGAACATAGATCATGTTATGATATATTTTGGAACAAAGTAAAAAAAAAAAAAAATTAATATCAGCCAACTGTTATTCAATTCATTCTTCTAAGTTCACATTTTTATCGTCAATAAATTAACTTTATTGAATTTATTTAAACAATTAAAATTCAGTTGAAGGAAATTATGAAAGTTAACAAGTTTAAATGCGTGAGTTAACTTTATTTTACTATGTTTTTATATTTTATTTTTTTTGTCATATATAATATTTGAATACCATCAATTACAAATCACAAGATATAAACTATTCAATACATGTGAAATAACACAACAATGTTACGTATCCCGAAACAAAATAAAAAATACCGAATCAATCTCGAAATTATATTTATGGTAAAAATATAATGAACACCATGTGGGACCCATGTACAATTCATATGCATGGTTCTCTATAAAACCCTCTGATTAGCTCTCTGCTGGTCTTGTGCTTCATTGACATTGCCCTTACTTTCATTTTTTTTACTCATTTCTTTACTGACAATATGTTTCTTTTTCCTATTCAGTGGTTAATATGCAGATTATTTTATTTAATTATTTTCAAAATTGATCTAGGCTATTGGCCTGCTCCCTAAAAAACATATACTGTTTTCAATTATTTATATTGGTTTGCTCCCTCAAAAAATATACTATTTTCAATTATTTTCAGTGTTATTATATTATTTATATTGGTTTTCTCTACCAATACATTGTTTCATTGTCGATATACTATTTTCAGTATTAATAAATTTATTTTCAATGTTAATATTTTCTATGTGAATAATAAATTTTATAAGGTTAATATACTTTTTCAGTGTTACTTTTTTGAGAAAAAAAAAAAAAAAAAAACTTTTTCAGTGTTACTTTGAGTACATTATTTTCAATGTGAATATAAAGTTCTCAATACAGTTACATATCGTGAATATTTTTCCCTAATACGAAGAATAATGATATCTATGGGTCTTCAACACAATAGGCCCTAGAAGATCCGACTCTTCAAGAAAACCTCAGGAGAAACAATTTAACAAGAATCCGGCACCGTACGATTGGTGCAAAATATCCGATATTGAAGTATCTATTAATCCGATTTGCAACAATGGAAAGAAAAGAGTTGTTCTTTCGTGTTAAAAAATCTTGTTTTTTATTTAGTATTTAGAACAAAAGGTATCATAAAACATAGGTAATAATCAAAACACTTTTTTTTTAATTAAAAGCAAAGGATATTTTGTTCCTTATTTATTATTATTTTTTTTTTTTTTGCTATCAACAAATAATAAATTCATGATTTATGATTCGTTATACTCTATGTTATGCGGATACTTCAAAAATACAGAAATATCATGAGGATATGGATATCCGATACGGATACGGATACGATACGACTCGGATACGTATCGGATACGCCACGTGGCGTATCCGATTATTTTAATATTTATCTTTTTGGGATACAGCGGGGATACAGCAGGATACAACATGATACGTTCATGATACGACTCTGATACTTCATTTATGATACTTCGGCCCATTATATATTTTGGTCTATAATATTTTTAAATAAATTATATAGGATATTTCTAGGATATTTCTAAATTAGTTCTAAGATACTTTTAAAATAAATTTAGGATGCTTTATGATACTTGTATTGTTATGTTGATTTTATTTATTATCATGATATTTAATTTAAAATTATTATTAATTTATTAATTATATATAATATAAATATATTAAAATAATAACTATATAGCCGTATCCGTATCTGTGATTTTTTGAAAATTATCGTATCGCCGTATCCGTATCGTATTGGATAAGATATCCGTATTCGTATTCGTGCAACATAGGTTATATTATACACTCAACCAGCTGAGCTATACAATTTATTGGTTATATAAAAAAAAATTGCTATCGAGAAACAAGCAAAAACAACAAAGATACATAACGAGCATGTAATCAACTACATTTTCTCTTCATGAAGTCAACTACGTATATTTGTTCATAAAATACATCGATCGAAATACATCAAGTAATGATGCATTTATTACTAAAACACTATATAGATCTAAAATATTTGAAGAAGTGTCAGTGGGTTTCGTTGCTAGATTTGAATTTGGTAAGTGTGCACTACGTACCAACATTAATACAACCATTGGCTTGATTTTACTTACGTTGATCTTCTAGCATTTCTCCAAGTTTTTTAGCTTTTCCCCATGTTTTACTAGGTTTGATAATCGGTTGATTTTCTCATTTTACTCGGTCAAATGTACTTATGTACTAGAGTTGGCCGGTCAATCCTGCCTCTTCTCAAGAAAAATAAAATAAAGGAATCACGAAATAAAATAGTGTGAAGATCCCCTTTTAGCGGATCTTTGTTTGTTTTATATGTTTTTGATTTTAATCTTGCAGGAATAGGAAAATAAATGAATTAGTCAAAAATTCCTTGTTTAAACATGAAATTTCTAATGAAATACAATTCGCAGAAATAGGAACAGATATACAAAATTTAAGCTCAATCGCAATAAGAAATCAAACTCAAATTCCAAATCAAAATCAAACAATTGAGAATACACTCTACACTAATGATTTTAATCTTGCAGGAAGAGTAAGGAGCATAAATATGGGGCAAAATCAAGCAAATAAAAATTGGAGCTATACTGGTACGGTGACCAGTATAAGCTCAAATCAAAGAGAGGTGGAAGAAAGAAGGCGAGCCAGAATAATATCGCAAAGCAATGAAGAAAATCGATCTCAATTACACGAACAAATCCAAACTGAAGATCAAAGGGAGGGAAATAATACCTTAATCGAAATTTGCAGTCGTTTGTCAGATCTATTGCAAGGCTGCAACTCACGGAGCCAGATCTATCAACTGCATGAATAATCGATGAGGACTGATGGCTTCAGAAGATTAGAAGGAGTTATGATGATAATCGCCAGTGAATCGCCATCGGTAACTAGGCGGTAGAAGAAGACGGAATAGTAGAGGAAACTGAGAGTAAAGATGCATGTCAGATCTACTAGAAGGATGCAACTATTGGAGTCAGATCTATCAACGGCATGAATAATCGATGAGGATTGATGGATTATGAAGTCTTCAAGGAGTATGAGGAAAGAGTTCGCGGCGAAGAAGGAGCAGTGGAGGGAAGCGAGAGTAAAGGAGTATGTCCGATCTACTGAAATAAGGAGTATGAGGAAGGAGTTCTGATGAAATCGCCATTGAATCGCCATCGGCGATTATGAGGTAGAAGAAGAAGGCGGAACAATAGAGGGAAGAGAGAGTAAAGGCGGCTACTCTGGATGAATGGGTATTTATACCTAGGTTACATAGGAGTATGGTTCTCAAAGTCCGAGAATCTGGAATTCAATTCCTCAATGTACAGGACATTACCGAAGAGGATGGATAAGGATTTTAAAGTCTGGAAGAGTGAAAGTTATATTGATGTAATTAGTTATATAAGTGTTAAATAGAGGTAATAGGAATAGTGATATTTCAAATTTAGACAAATTTCTCTAGCTTGTATAAATTTTTCAATATAAATGAAATTTAATAGAAGTAGGGCATAAGAACTTATTTTATTTTTCTCAAAAAAATATGTTTTTGATTTTCAATTGGGATCACTTTTTCTTTTTGTTTTACATCAATACTCTTAATTTTCTTGATGACCACAAAAATGTGACACAAATTATAGGAACTCGAACCAAATTCATATATCCACTCGACCCAAAAAATACCCAATTTCAAGTAGATTCGATGCAAAACCGAACAAAACATGATATAATCCAATAATCCATATCCAAATCTGACACCATGGCTCCACTTTTGCTGCTCTCATGGACCATGGTCACAGCAACACACTATAAATAGGTTAGTACAGTACTGCATGAGATATCTCTGTTAAACCTCGAGCCTATGGCGCCATTTTTGCTCCTGATTCTGGTTACATCTCTGACTTCCATTTGTAAGTGTCTTAAATGACTTCTACTTCAAATATATTGAATTTTAAAGGCCATGTTTGGTTTTGGATGGGAAATTTTAGTGGATTGTAATAATTCAATATGAAATTTTGCATACTATTTGTTAGATTTTACAAAATCATATAAATTGAATAAATAAATGTATATGTACTCATTTCAAAGGGGAGTTCTATCATACACCTTTTTAAAAGGATATTTTGAATATTTAGAAGAGTGTATCATAAATTTTATTTTTTATAAATATTTGTTCTTTCATGAACTATTCAAATTTCCTATTTAACCTATCATTTATTGATAAATATACTTGAAAATCTACCTTAAATACTCATTAATTGATAATTACTCAAAATACTCTTGAAAGAGGGTGGTGTATCATAAACAAAAGAGGTGTATGATAGAACTCCCCTATTTCAAAAGCTTATAATATTAAATATATTAACTTTTTGTGCTTAAATTAAATCCATTTCTTTCTAAAAAAATTAAATCATAATACTAAAATGCATCTAAATCAAACAACATGATTGACAAATATATAAATCATTCTCTATATGAATCGGGAACATTTATGAATCTTAAAATATCTCAAATCAAATGTGGCCCTTATTACAAACAAAAAAATTGCCACCAAGTACGTTAATCACGACTGTCACCTTTGCCCATCAATCAACCGCATTTTCAAACATAATATTGTTCTTTAATTTTTGTTTACTTCTCTTTTCTATTCATATATATATTCCTATTATTCTTAGCTTATTGGGTTACTTTTTTTTGCAGCTACAAGTGCACAATTTCTCGGTGTGAATTATGGCACGTTAGGCGATAATCTGCCCCCTCCTGATAATGCAATCAAGTAATTCAATCCGTTAGTGGTGGGGGCGTCCGAATCTACGATTCAAATTCATCAATCCTTCAAGCAGCTTCTCGCACCAATCTTCGTATAGCCGCGTCAGTACCAAACGAGCTAATTACCTCCATTGCATACAACCAATCAGCTGCTGACACTTGGGTCACGACCAATATCCTCCCTTTTGGAAACACATTACCTATATTTTTGTAGGAAATGAGATTCTCTCCGACCTGACTGGTACCAACTCGACTTGGCCTGCATTGGTGCCTGCGATGACAAACATTTACCGAGCTTTGCAGGCAAAAAATCTCAAAAGCATTTTAGTTAGTACCACTTTTGCAATAGATTGCATAGATACAATCTTTCCACCATCGTCAGCAGAATTCCTCACCGACATTGCCAATTCTATTATTTCGCCACTTCTCAAATTTTTGAAAGATACCAATTCTTACTATTTCGTCAATGCATACCCATATTTTATTTGGTCCCGAAATTACAACACCATTACTCTTGATTACGCTCTCTTCAGGGCGAAAACAAGAAATTATTTTCTTGACACCGGCACAAACTTTAACATACATGAACTTGCTCGACCAAATGCTTGATTCTGTTATTTCTGCAATGGGAAAATTAGGTTATGGTGATATAAAACTAGGCATTGCCGAGACAGGTTGTCCAAATGCCGGTGATTATAGCCAAATCGGGGCAAATGTCTATAATGCGGCCATGTACAATAGAAACTTGGCACACGTACTAGGAACACGAAAGGGAACGCCTTTGAGGCCTAAAATGTTGGATAATATGGTTATATTTCTATGGAGAAGAGGTGGAAGAAAAAAGATTTACTCTTAATACTAGTTATGATTCTCTTTCTATTTTCTTATCTCTTACAAACAAAATGGGTCCCTATTTATAGGCTAAGTGGTTCATGTATATATGAATCACATTAACTCCTACCCATTAACTCTCACTAATTCCCAAGTACATGATCCATAATTCTAGGTAATGGATACATGTATTACAACTCCCAATGGTCACATGACCTTTCACACCAATATAATTAATTACCAAAATATCTTAACTAATTAAATTAAGTTTAAATATTCAACACTCCCTCTTAAACTTAATTCCTCGATACTCCAAGCATCATCCGCAGTTTCGTAAAAACATCGTGCTTGAGTGCCTTCGTGAAGATATCCGCAGCTTGATCTTGAGTCTTCACGTATTTCACTTTGACTTCATCATTTGCAACACAATCTCGAATGAAATGATACCTCGTATCAATGTGCTTGCTTCGATCATGAAACACAGGATTCTTTGCAAGTGCAATAGCTGACATGTTGTCAACATAGATCTCCGTCACTTCGTCTTGCCTTATCTTCAATTCTTTCAACAAATCCTTGAGCCATATAGCATGACACACACATGATGCGGCAGCTACGTACTCAGCTTCACACGTCGAAAGTGTCACGATTGGTTGTTTCTTCGACCTCCATGTGAACGCCGTTTCTCCCAAAAAGAAGACAAAACCGGTTGTGCTTTTTCGGTCATCCGTATCTCCTGCCCAATCACTGTCGCTATATCCTACAAGGTTGAACTTATTCGTGAAAGAAATACAGTTTCGGATCAACCGTAAAAGTGTACACAAGGATAAATGAATGTAGTCGTACATTCGTGGCCATAACTTTCAGTGGGAAAATCCAATTAGAATGGTTCAAATTGGGTTAGATAGATAATGAGATTATCTACAACCTTCATATAGAAATATATTTCATATGAACGAAGTATAAGTGTCGTTTCTGTGAAATACCGAAAGGGTGCAACAGTATGACATACAGTTAGTAAAACAGTCATAACTTTTGCATACGAACTCCAATTGGGCTGGGCCAAATTGGGTTGTGTAGATAATAAGATTATCTACAACTTTCGTGTTGGTTGATTTTCTGTCAGAGAAATGTATCAATTTCGTATGGACAGAATACTGAACAGGTTCATACAGTTTTCTGTGTGAAAGGGTGTATATTGGATATACATGCCTTTTGGCTAATCCTTATCCTATTTAGGTATAAATAGGATTTTCTCTCTCATCTTCACTATGGAAATCAGTTGAATCATTCTAAGCAATTGATTATTCTGCCCAATATACACAAGAAAAAGAGCAAATTCAGATTTGATCTTTAGTGAGTGAAAGGGTGCGAAGAGAGAGAAATCGAGAAAGGAGTTTCTCGAGTAATAGAGAATCGATTAGATCGAGCAAGTTCGCCGGTGCATCGTCTAGGCAGGTGCATCCGCGACCGACGTCTTGCGACTCACGGTGGATACAAGTAGAGGAGCGACAATTGTGGCTCTTGGATTGTGATCGACTCAAGGAGTGAGAAGACGGTCAACGAACGGTGAAAGACGCGTGGTATGGGACGCGCGGATTGTCACCAACGTGACAGGAGATAGAAGGCGGCGATCAACCCTTCGTGCGTGATCAATTTCACGCTGGTATAGATCTATCCTTCTATTCGCATCGTACCCTCGAAGTCATGGCGTGATCTCGGGAATCGGGGAATCGGACCGGGCCTTCATTCCGCTGCGCGGGCCCGGGGTCGAGGATATTCTCCAACAATTCGAAGAGGAATAGTGTAACCCGTAGTCACTCGTACCCTTGATATACCGAAAAATTCGCTTCACTGCCTTGAAATGTGTCTCGGTCGGTTTCTCCATGAATCGGCTCACGAGACCAACTCCAAAAAGAATATCCGGTCTAGTACAAGTTAAATACCTCAAACTACCTACGGCGCTTTTGTAGGTAGATGGATCTACAAGGTTTCCTTCTTCGTTCTTTGACAATTTTAATCCGGTTTCGACCGGAGTTGCCACCGATTGGCAATTGTCCATCTTAAACTTCTTGAGAATCTCTTTCGCAAACTCTTATTGGGAAATGAAGATTCCTTCTTCGGTTTGTTTGACTTCTATGCCAAGATAGTACGACATGAGACCGATGTCGGTCATCTCAAATTCTCTAGCCATTGCTCCCTTAAATTCTTCGAACATTTGTTGATTGTTTCCTGTGAATATCAAATCATCAACATAAAGACAAACAATCAAAATATCTCCATCTTTGTTTGTCTTCACATAGAGAGCATGCTCATGTGGGCATTTTTCAAACCCATTCTTCAAGAAGTATTTGTCGATTCGAATATTCCAAGCTCGAGGTGCTTGCTTCAAGCCGTACAATGCTTTCTTCAATCTCAACACCTTGTCTTCATGACCTTTGATCACGTATCCACGAGGTTGTTCGATGAACACCTCTTCCTCAATAGTCCCATTCAAGAAAACCGACTTGATATCTAGTTGATGAATCCTCCACTTGTTTTGCGCCGCTAACGCAATGATCATTCGAATAGACTCGAGTCGAACAACAGGGGCAAACACTTCGTCATAGTCTATCCCGACTCGTTGACTATATCCTTTAGCCACCAATCGAGCCTTGTATCGTTCGACCTCGCCTTTTGCGTTCTTCTTTCCTTTGAAGACCCATTTCATTCCGATAGGTCTCTTACCTTGGGGTACCGTGGCCAACTCCCAGGTTTTATTCTTCTCGATGGACTTCATCTCTTCGTCCATGGCTTTCCTCCATCTTTCGTCTTTGACGGCTTCTTCGAAAGATATGTCATCATTCAGGTTACGCGTCACGTCATAAAGCTCTTGGATCGTTCTCGTCTTTCGTGGCACTTCGCTCGAACCACCGCTCGAACTACCGCTCGAAGAAGATGACGATGCGTTACTTGAATCCGTCGATGAATGAGGAGGCGTGACCGATTCTTGAGGAATTGCATCTCTTTCCACATTATCGTCTTCGAATGGTAGAAAGTTAAACCTTTCCTTGTCCTCATTACTCCAACTCCATTCATCTTCTTCATCGAACTCCACGTCTCGACTAACGATCACTTTACCATTACTCGGGTTGTAGAGCTTGTACCCTTTCGATCTTTGAGAGTATCCGACGAAAATGTGCTTCTTGCTCTTATCGTCGAGTTTCGATCGTTCTTGATCCGGCACATGGACATATCCGATGCTCCCAAACACTCTCAGATGCGACACACTTGGTTTTCGTCCACTCCATGCTTCTTGAGGAGTTTGGTCGATCAAACTCTTTGTCACACATCGATTCGATAGGTAAACCGCACACGTAACTGCTTCTGCCCAAAACTCTTTAGGCAAGTTTTTCGTCTTCAACATGCTTCTCACCATATTGAGAATACTTCGGTTTTTCCTCTCAACAACGCCATTTTGTTGAGGAGACCTTGGAACGGTCAAGAATCGCTTGATGCCTTGTCCTTCGCAAAACTTGTTAAACTCGTTGGAGATAAACTCGCCACCATTATCAGTCCTCAAGGACTTAATATAGCATCCACTTTCATTCTCTACAAGGGCCTTGAAGTTTTTGAAACAACCGAACGATTCCGACTTCTCTTTCAAAAAATAGACCCAAGTCTTTCTACTAAAATCATCGATGAAAAGTAGAAAATATCGATTTTTACCGAATGAAGATGGCTTGATCGGTCCGCACACGTCTGCATGAATCAGTTCAAGTGGCTTGCGTGCTCTTGAAGTGCCTTCTTTTGGAAAACTCTTGCGAGATTGCTTGCCCATGAGACACCCTTCGCAAACTTGATTCGGTTCTTCGATAGATGGCAATCCTTTTAGCATCCCCTTTTGTGCCATCGTCTTCAAGCCTCCGAAATTTTCATGACCAAGTCGCAAGTGCCAAATCCACGAAGTTTCTTTCACACATGCCTTGAGACACTTCGCAACATCGGTTTGGATCTCGACGTAGAACATTCGGTTCTTCGTCATAGGTACATTCACAATTACCTTTCCTCGATCATCTTGAAGGATGAGAGCTCGATTCTTCATGTGAACTTCATAGGTCTTCTCGAGGAGTTGTCCCAAACTCAAGATATTGGTCTTCATGTTTGGAATGTAGTACACGTTACTCATGTACTCGTGACTACCATTCATCGTACGGATCAATATCGTCCCTTTTCCTTCGATTTGCACCTTGGAGTGATCTCCGAAAGTAACATGACCCATTACCGATTTATCAAGCTCGACGAATTTGCTCTTGTCTCCACACATATGGTTACTCGCTCCATTGTCAAGACACCATAGATCGTTCTTTCCACCTTCATCGCTTGCTAGCAATAAAGTCGCGTCGACTTTTTCATCCTCGGCGTAATTGGCCTTTTCTTCGTCACCGTCATTCGATTTACTCCAACAATCTCGAGCATAATGTCCGGGCTTGTGACAATTATAGCACTCAAAATTTTGTTTCGGGTAGCCTCCTCTACCGCGACCTCGAAAGGATTTACCTTCTTTATTGGACGTCGGCTTTTGCTCGTCCCTTCCATACCCTCGGCCTCGACCTCCGCGTCCTCGTCCTCGTCCTCTACCACGTTGGCTTGTTTCGCGAGCTCCATCTTTCTCCTTTAAAGAGAGCTTTGCGGCGAAGACTTGCTCGGCCGGTTCTTCCTTCTTCTTGTTCATGCGTTCTTCATGGGGCTTGCAACGAACCCATAAGCTCGTCAATGGTCATAGTGTCCACATCTTTGGACTCCTCAATAGCTATTACGATGTGCTCGAACTTCACATGCAATGAGCGTAGCACCTTTTCTACGACCCGAACATCCGCCAAAGTTTCTCCATGTCGCTTCATTTGATTGGTTGTCGCCAACAATCTCGAAAAGAAATCCGCAATAGATTCGGAATCTTTCATTCGCAATCCTTCGAATTCACCTCTTAACGTTTGAAGACGCACCTTCTTCACTTTATTAGCTCCTTGGTTGGAGTTTCGTAGGATCTCCCATGCTTCTTTAGCATTCGTCGCATTAGCTACTCTTTCGAACATCGATTCATCCAAACATTGATGAATGAGAGTGAGTGCTTGTCGGTCCTTTTTTCGACTCTTATGCAACGTGTCCTTTTGGGCAGCGGTTAACCCAACCTCGGTTTCTGGCTCAGTGTAGCCATTATCAACGATATCCCAACACTCGTGACAACCAAGCAAAGCTTTCAAACGAATACACCAATTCTCGTAATTTTCTTTCGTAAGACGAGAAAATTGGAACGGAAAACTCGAATTCGCCATTACAATATTACTCTCGCTCTGATACCAGTTTGTTGGATAATATGGCTATATTTCTATGGAGAAGAGGAGGAAGAAAAAAGATTTACTCTTAATACTAATTATGTTTCTCTTTCTATTTTCTTATCTCTTACAAACAAAATGGGTCCCTATTTATAGGCTAAGTGGTTCATGTATATATGAATCACATTAACTCCTACCCATTAACTCTCACTAATTCCCAAGTACATGATCCATAATTCTAGGTAATTGATACATGTATTACAACTCCCAATGGTCACATGACCTTTCACACCCATATAATTAATTACCAAAATATCTTAACTAATTAAATTAAGTTTAAATATTCAACATAAAATAGCAATGCCCGCCTTTGTCTTTGCCCTCTTCAATGAAAATTTGAAAGGTGGACCTGGAACTGAGCGTCACTGGGGTTTGTTCAACCCGGATGAAACTGCTATTTACCCGGTAAGTCCAAAATCATGCACTTTTAGTTTTTACATCATATTTTAACTAGGCTTATCTAATTTATTCAGAAAATATATTAATCCAATAGTCATCCTATTACTATAACAAAACATATCAGATTCACAAATATTTCAAAATGACATAGTGTCTAGTATGTTAATAATTCACCAACACAAAAACTGTTGGAACTTTTTTCAATTTATTGTTGTATAATTGCGAGTCTTCTCTCATTCAAGGTGGATCTGATGGGAAGGAAATTAACAGGGGCATACCCTCCGATACCTGTCCCTACAAACAACAAGCCGTATGCAGGGAAAATTTGGTGCGTGTTGAGTGATTGGAACCATGATTACGGCTATTTTTATTCGGAATTGTCGAAATTGTGTACTAGTGCGAATGACATATGTTACCACGCCATAAATGATGATTGTCTGCACTGGTACGGAGGCAATCCTGGAATATGGGTCAGCTATGGGATGAATAATATATGGCAGAAGACCAGAGACTCCGGCATGTCGTGCTACTTTGATGGATTAGCAAAAGAAACAATTTCTGACCCAAGTAAGTGTAAATAAAATTATAAAAGCTTCACGCAATGATTCCAGAACTTCATAAATAACTAAAAGTTCATTAATTCAATCTTCAGCTGTGTAAACTTGTCTTTTATTTCGATTTTACAGGTAGAAATAGTTGCATTTTCCCGGCAAACTAAGCATATAGATGGATTGAAGTTGTGATCAGGCTAAACTCTCTTATAAAATGGAACATATGTCGCAAAATTTTAGAAATGTGTTTTTGAGAAATTTTGGACTGGTATTTGCTTTGAGAAAAATAAGGGCATGAATGTTGTAATTTTCCAGAAAATAAGGGCACGAGTTAACCTTGTTAGTTTTTAATACACTGACAATAATCTGATTTTGAATTTATTTACTGAACTTGTCATGTTCGGAGTTAAGAACTCGTCGCCAATTTCAAAGAACGGAGTTCAAAATTAACAATTGAATTGACATATTACAAAACCAGCCAGAAAAAGATTCATGGAATAGAGCCACATTTTGAAATATCATATCCATAAAAATATACTATTTTTTCCATCTCTATTCTGAAATTTGCAAAGAGGGACCCATTCGTGAATTCCACAAGAACACAAGGGCATTTTTGATATTTATAATGAAGTACCTTTAGAAACTTGACGTTAGTATAAACTTGTTGAACTCCATGAGAGAAAATGAAATATTCAGCGGAACGTTCATATGCATGCCATGAAGGAAGCATGCTTAAAAATATATCTCCACTTTCACACGGCACAATTTCCCACAAATTATCCACCTAAAAATAAAATCATTCATAATAAGTAAATTAGTGAAACTGAAAGGACCAAAACGTAAATATTTTTATGGTATTGACCTGGTGTAAGAGGTTCCGGTGAGTCAGCATCACGCCTTTTGGCGCACCACTGGTACCGCTCGTGTACATTATTGTCGCCACGTCATTAGGTTTTATTTCTTCATTTTCCCCCTTTTCTCCTAATAACGAAAAAAAATTACAATCAACAACTAAAAGAAAGAAATAAGGGCAATTATGAAATTAATTACCTTGTTTTGGTGAAAGGCGCTTTTGTTGACCAAGTTTAATAACTTCATTATACTTGTATAATGGTATGTTTATTAGAGATTTGTGATTGGTTAAGCTTGATTTATCGCCCCAAAGTATAATTATGAATTTTATGTTTACTCTGGGAATAAATGATTCTAGAAGCCTTGTAAGGAATTTCGAATTATCCACTACAAGCCCTACACTGAAAAAAAAATTGAACATACAAAAATAAATGAAGAAAGAATAAACAAGATATTAATATTAATTAATTATATAGAGATAAATGACTTTTAAAAATTAAATCATAAATACTTTTGAAAAAATAAACAAAAAGGTATAATTTTTTTTTCTTAAATTAAATAAATAAAGAATAAAGCAATAAAGATAAATGAACATATAAAACAGGTAAATATGATTAAATAGTATATTGACCTGTCGGAATGAGTGTAAATCTGAAATAATTCATCGTCAGAAGATCTGGTACCGCGTACCATATTAACGGTACCAGTACACATAATTCCTTGGTCGGCAATTAACCACCTACTCGAATTATCCGCGAATAAAGCTATCTTTTCTTCTGGAACCGCCCCAATTGATCTTAGTCCCTCTGAAAAATTCAATATTGCATCCTCAACCTTACAAAACAAGAAATTAAGTTTAAAAATCAGCCCAATTTTGGATCTGAATTTGAATTGTGCAATTAATATTCGGTTTATCTTAATTGGTGTACCTGTTTATAGGTGAATTTTGAAGGGGGGTCGTGATAGGGATCAATTAATGCGACTTTATCACCATACTTCTCTGAATTGGTCCTTCAAATATCTGGAACCGCTTTCCACTCGTCAGAGGCCGAACCAACAATTTCTCTGTCTCCTTCTAGTAAAGGGGCATACTTTCTTTTAACTCTATGTCCTACCTATTAAGTTAAAAAGATGTATATTAGTAAATATTGTTTTACAAAAATCAGGAACCAGAGATATTTATGAAGGGTGCTCATGCAAAAGTCATACAATAAGACAAATTTGGAGAGAGATTACAAAAGCAAAGGATTCAATAAAATTACTTCAATACCCTTCAGACTAAAGAGATCTTTCTTAGGTAATCATGGGGAGACAAGAAATGTAAAGAAGTTAGAATTATAGGCTTTTAAGGAAAAGTCATGAAATCATCCTCCTTTTTGCATTCTTTTTTTTGAAGAAAAAAAATAAAAAATACTTTGATTCACACTACAGTACCAAATTGCAAAGTTCGAGCACAGAGCAGTGTAAATCAGTAGCTCAAATACTTCAATTATCAATACATTTCTCCTTTTCCATAATAAAAACAACTATTCAAGACCCATAAATGCGTAATCACACACGAAAGTGAGCTCCACGAAATAATTTCATGAAACTTGAACAAGCAACAAAAAACCCATATTGCGAATTTGCACAAATGTGTACTAATGAGTAAAATTACCTGAGAGCAACAAAAGGCTACGCCAGTTTTCCGGCGCCTTCTACAAGAGAACCCAGCAGACGCGTTCCACGGCCGACAACGGCGAGGTGGGAGCAGACCAACGGATCCACGGTGGTGGACAAGCTGCATGCTCGGCGAGTTCAAGCTGAAGAACATAGACATCGCCAACATATTGCGTAAGAAGAAGAAACAGAAAGAAAAAGACGTACTTAGGAAATTCTTATAAAATAAAGGGGTTATATACCGTGTACCCAAAACTCACCCAAACATCCATGTTTAATTTTTTTTTAGAATAAATAATGCCAATAAAACTTGAAAATTCAAATTTTCACAATATGTGATTTCTTATGTTAAATTTAAACACTTAACCGGTGAGAATATGAGTTCATTGACTATAAACAACAATATGAAAATAAAAATGTTTAATTAGATTGATAACATTATTAATTGAATGGATTAACGAATTAATTGAATTGACAAATTATTTAACATGTATTAATATTAATATATTAAAATTAATTGATCGTGTTCACAATTAATTTTAATTTGGATGTTAATCACTTAATTAATTTTTATTTTTCATATCTCAAGAGTGTTGGGATGAGATCTCGGAGCACATAGTATATTTTTTTCTAAAATAAATGAGGCCTCGTGGCGTGTCAGATTAATTGAATTTCTATAAAATAAAATGGGGACCTCATAGCGTGTCAGAGTAAGACTGTATAGACAGATTAATTAATGGAATGTTTTTTTGATTTCTTTTTTGTATAACATTATCATATTTTTTAATATGGGCAATGTACCAGCTAAAAGCCCATTATGTATGGGCCTCAATATAAGCTCTCTAATGTAAATCTTAGTATAATATACATATGAAAAACAAATAAACCTATTGGTACCAACTAAAAGCCCATGCTGCTATGAAAGTCATTTCATGTGGATAATAAAAAAAATAAAAATAGTGATGTAAATTCCCAGGACTCTCCCTTCAGATTCTTTATGTCGTGAATATGATATAATACTTTCAAAATTAATACACAAAACATGATTTAACATATTAATTTGTGGTTTAATTATCTTAATTTATGATTGAACATATAATTAAGATGTTAAATCATGAATTAAAGTGTTAATTTTTAAACTGTTAAATCATATCCACGTCATCAAGGATATGGGGGAGAGGTGGGGGGTAAGTCCAACATTTTCCAAAAAAAAAATGTGTACATCCAAGGATATAAATGTATGTTTATAGAATTATGTACCTTTATGTAATAACTTGATTTTTCGATTTGGATCGCTTAAAAAATCACAATTGTACGTGTGGAATGAACGCAATTCTGTACCATTCGGGCCCAGTATCTTTCTTATACAGGTTCTCAAGTTCCGGGTGGCACCACATGAGAACCAAAGAATTGAGAGACAGTGGCAGATCAGGAAGTGATCGTATTAACGGGGCGTCGGAAATATATAGCTGCTCGAGAAATTGTAACTTCTCCATGCAAGAAGGTAATAGCCCAAGATTTGTCGCTCCGGAGATACTCAGCGACTGGAGGGTGCTGCGGTTTTGCAGCAACCATTCTTCGGGAAGGCATGTGAGGCTCGAGGCGTTATCTATAACCAATTCTTTTGTTTTTCTTAGATTTCTTAACGGCTCCAAGAGCAGAAACGATGCGTAATCGATTTGAAGCTTGTCAAGCTGCAATGAACATTCATCAACATTTGCAGACAACGGAGGTTGTAACAATGACATGGTCAGAAGTTGGTCGCACTTTGTTATTCGCAACCGTCTGAGCGACGTTAGTACCTCTAGTCCACTCAATGATGCCAATTTCGGGCAACTGATCCACAAATCATAAAGAGATACCAGTGTTTCCAGAATTTCAAATGATGGAAGAGATGATATGTTTGGACAATCATAGAGGCCCACTTTGGTCAGTGTAGTGAGGTTTTGTATTGACCCCAGCAACCTTACATCAAGGCCAGACACCCCAATATGTAGAGTTTCAAGCGAGGATGGGAGTAAATTTTCCACGGTGTCACGAGTAACTTCCAATTTTGGGCACTTCTCAATTGTTATATTTTTTAGAGAGGTAAAATCAGTAAACCCCTTTGTTGGTAAATGCTTGAGTTCACCACAGTCATCAATATGTAATTCACTTAGAGATTGCATGTGCTCTTTTTGTTGTAATAAACATCCGTCGAAGGAGGTTAGATTTGGACAACAATCGATACTCAGATAAGAGAGTGCTGGTTTTGCTAATGTGACTCCGTTGCCAGCATTTTGATACATTACAGGAAGAACTTCTAACCCCACAGAGGTAATTTTTATCTGCATGAGACCGGGAGGAAGACTAGGAAATCTCCTCAATTTCGGGCAGTCACTGACACTTAAAATTTCCAGGCGTGGAAAAAGCGTCGTGCCTTCTACTTCGGCCCACTCCTCTAATTCTTGCAAGTCTCTGAGCATTAACTCCTTAAGTACCGGAAAAGGACATTCATTATCAATACCATAGAATGCACGATCTAATTGTTTTACTTGACAAAGATAACTCAAATCAAGTTTCTTAAGCGAAGGCAGTTTTCCCAGTGCAGGCAAATTTGCCAACATTAAACAACTCGATAAATCAAGCGATGTCAAACTGACCAAAAATAAATGGGTCATCCAAAGAGGAGCTCTCGCACCACCATAATCTACAATTGCAAGCTTCTCAAGATGGATATCTGGCCGAAGGTTCTCCAGAAGTTGTTCATGTTCTTCCGGAGAACCACTACAATTGAAGGCCCATTTCAAAGATAAATATTTGAGGTTTTTTTTCTCATTCAATTTAGCCTCTTTTGCATCAGTAGGATTCTTTACCTTATCGAGATTAATGATTTCTAGGTGGCGGAGGCTTGTTAGATCTCTAAGCTCGCTTATCAGGTAACCTGTCTTCTCTCCAATGCTAAATAATTCTAGCTCTTGGAGAAAAGTAAGATTTCCAATGCACGGAATTTGGGTTAGGATTTTAAATTCAATATCCAGGTATCGTAACTTAATTAAGTTAACTATGCCATTTTTTTCATGTTCCTCCATATCCTTCACAGAAGGTGCCAAAAACTTAATCACCTCTAGATTGTACAGGTTATATACTGATTTTGGAAACCAAGATAGTTCGTTAAGTCCGGCCTTTGACACAAGGGATAGGTAACGAAGGTGTATTAATTCACCAATTGTGTCGGGCACCTTAAATAAACTCTTCAATGTTAAGCTTAACAATCGTAAGGATTTAAGACCTCTTAGAATTTCACTGAATTCTTTCACATCCTCATCGTTCGGATTATCACCATCGAATGTTATGCATAGCGTGTGCAAGTTCTTTAGATGCGAGATTTCTCTTATAGCGAGAAGGTTTTCTATTTTGAAATTTAAGTGTCGAATTGTTTTTGGAATAGAAAAAGTGGTTTGCTCAACTTGCATACATTCACCCTCAGAAACTACTTGTGCTAAATCATGCAACAAGTCATGCATGATATAATGAGGCTTAAGAAATTTGCCTGCAAATCCATCTAACTTCAAATCAAAAAATGATTTTCTAACCAACTGATCAAAATACTGCCCACCAACATCCTCGGGCCTTTGTTTTGTACGTAGACATGGCTCGATCAACCCCGAGCACATCCACATCCTGATCAATTCATCCTTACTGAATTGATAGTCCTTTGGAAACATGCTACAATATCTGAAGCAGAGTTGTAGATATGTTGGTAGATGGCGATAACTAAGCCTCAATACTAACATTATGCCATCCTTACCTTCGTGAAAATCGGGTACATCTTCGTTTAAGACTTTGTTCCAATACTCTAATTCAATATAATAATTTAGCACCCCGCCCATAATCTTTGCTGCTAGTGGACATCCTCCGAGCTTCTTTGTTATTTGTTTTCCAATCGGATGCAAAATTTTAAATTCATCAGGATCCGCACCATAAAATGCGTGCTTGTTGAAAAGCTTCAAAAATTCGTTATCCTCGAGACCCTCCAATTTGAGATGATCATTTTTTCCGTCTGTTACTTTTCCCACCATATCGGACACTGATTTCATCCTTGTCGTTACTAAAATTTTGCTTTTTACATGTCCAAATTTCAAGGGAGCTACCAATTTTTCCCATTGTGATTTATCCTCATCGTTCCAAACATCATCTAGTACCAATAAAAATTTCTTCGACACTACTCTTTCTTTGAGGTCATCTTGAAGGGAAGTTAGGGAGCAGATTTTGGGGCTGTCTTTTGTAATGACTTCAACAATTTTTTTGATTATTGTGACCGCGTTAAATTGGTCAGATACACAAACCCAAATAATAGGATCGAAAAATTGCCTGACCCTTTCATTCGTACAGATCATCTGAGCCAGAGTTGTTTTCCCCAATCCGCCAATACCATAAATGGTAAAGGCAGAGAGCTTGACATCGCTAACCCCACTAGAATCAGTCACTAACCACTCAACTATTGTGTTCCTCTCATTTTCTCTACCAAACACCACAGTTTCAGTTAACATAGAGCCAGTTTCAAAGCTATATTGATCATTTTGTTCGGAGTTTTTACCACGAAACTTGCTCGACTCTTTTTCAAGGTCAAGGAATATACGCACACTATCTACAACCCTATCCAACCCCTTGACAGCCATTGCTAGCCTCGCCAAGGTTTCCTCCTTGAATTTATGGCTCGCATACTTAACAAACTTTCTCTTCAAGCTAGAGATTGAGCTACCAACCTTATGATCGCGAGCTTGAATTTTCTCCTCGAGCTTATAATACGCCATCTCATCAAGCACGTCCTCTGCAAAATCGACGGCATCCCTGAATCGCCACAGCCACGAATCGAGCGCCTTGTTGTCATTCTTGAATTCATCATTTTCAACTGCAGACAAGACCATTTTGATTTGTGGAAGGGTGTCCTGGAGCCTCTCCAATTGTGCTTCCATATCTCCACTTGGCAACAGGTTTTCTTCGAGAAACGAGTAAGCAGTGCCCACTAGGTTGTCGATGATGCTTGTTGCTACTGATTCTCCTATGAAAGCTAAAGCCATGGCACAATACTAGATCTATGAAAAGAGTAGGAGAGAAAAATTTAGGCTCAATTGAAAGAGTGAGAGAGAAGGCTTAAAGAAAGTTATAATCCCCAAAGATGACCACTCACATTATTTGTTTCTTTTTTTTTTAGTTAAAACCACATTATTGGTAGTAGGTCCGAAATAAATATATACTCAGTACCCTCTAAATTTTGATATCAATGATAATCAGATACATAATAATTTTGTTGCGTTGTCTATGAACAAGACACACAATATGTTTATACAGGTCATGATTATTAAGCTACATTTCAATTATGTATTACTGTACTCCTAAAACCACTGTACAGTAGATCGCACCCAGCTATTAATAATCTTCTCAATTTTTGTAAGTAATTCAAAAGACAAAGTCTCTAATTATTCTATAGTTTATTATGGTGGGAGTGGAGTTGGTATCTTTCCTTGTCCAACTGTTCCTTCGTAGTAAGCACATCTATCTATATACTAATGCAAGGGGATTTGCTGCCTCCTGGTGCAGCCACGTCACCAGGGGCCTATTTGTAAATTTTTTTTTTTTTTTACATTTTGGTTCTTTTTTATTTACAAATTGGTCTTTTTTTAAAAAAAAAAATTACATTTTGATCCTTTTTTTTTACATTTTAGTCCTTTATATTTGGATTTTGGTCCTTCGAAGTTTTTATATTCACATTTAGGTCCAGGGGCCTCAAATTGGTCCTGTTTTTTAAAAAAAATTACATTTCGGTCCTTCTTTATCACATTTCGGTCCTTTATAGTTGCATTTTGGTCCTTTTTTCGAAAAACAATTACATTTTGGTCCTTTTATTTTACATTTTGGTCCTTTTTGATTTACAAATAGGTCCTTTTTAAAAAAAAAAAATTACATTTACGTCCTTTTTGTTTACATTTTGGTCCTTTATATTTACATTTTGGTCCTTCGAAGTTTTAATATTCACATTTTGATCCAGGGGCCTCAAATTGGTCCTGTTTTTAAAAAAAAATTACATTTTGGTCCTTTTTTATCACATTTCGGTCCTTTATATTTGCATTTTGGTCCTTTTTCGAAAAACAATTACATTTTGGTCCTTCTTTATCACATTTCGGTCCTTTATATTTGCATTTTGGTCCTTTTTCGAAAAACAATTACATTTTGGTCCTTTTATTTTACATTTTGGTCCTTTTTTATTTACAAATTGGTCCTTTTTTTAAAAAAAATTACATTTAGGTCCTTTTTATTAACATTTCGGTCCTTTTTTATCACATTTCGGTCCTTTTAGATTTACAAATTGGTCCTTTTTTCAAAAAAAATTTACATTTTGGTCCTTTTTTCGAAAAAAATTTACATTTTGGTCCTTTTTTCCTCATTTTGGTCCTTCGAAGTTTTGAAATTTACATTTTAGTCCAGGGACCTCAAATTGGTCATATTTTTTAAAAAAAATTATATTTTTGTCCTTTTTTCACATTTTGGTCCTTTATATTTGCATTTTTGTCCTCCGAAGTTTTAAAATTTACATTTTTGTCCTTTATTATTTTTCTTGAAAAACTAAAATAAAATTATAATAAGTTGAACAATATTAATAAAAGAACATCTTGCAAATATTTAAAAATAAAATATCACAAAACTATTAAAAAATACATAAAAAGAAAACTAAAATAAAAAATAGATGTTTAAATAGATATTTTCTATGAATATATTTGCAAGGTGTTTATTTATTATCATTTAATGTTAGTTTTTTTATGAATAAAGAATGTAATATTAAAATTATATAAACAAAATATGTAATAATTTAAATTTTTTTAAATCACTACGTGTTAAGAAGTGTTTATGAATTTTCTTAAAATTAATATCTTTCTTAAAATTAATAAAAAATAACAAAAATAAGTTTTAATTATTACATATGAGATTTGGAGGGTATTTTGGAAAAAAAAAATTAATATCATCCATAAGGAGTATTTTAAAATAAAAATTTGGTAAAGAGTTTTTTTTTTGGGAGTTTACGAAAAGATAGAGAATTTTTTATAATATCCAAAAAAAATTAGGGGGTTAAAAATATACCAAATCATGGATGTGCGAATAATCATGACATAATTTAAATTAAAGATTCGAACGAAATGGTTAGCGATGACATCGTCAAAATTTGTTGTTGGCTGACCACACAAAGGACGAAAAATATTTGTACTAAATATGTAGCGAAATTAAAGATTTGTGAAATTAAACACTCTTTTTTTCAGCAATGTTTTCCGAACTATTATGTTCTTAATAAATTTCATGACGACTCATTCGTTCTTTTTCCTTATTTTACTTATGAAGTATAAAATATAGATAATTTTTTTAGCAATAACCGTTTGAATTATTCAAGAAATCCGGTTCTTAAAATTTTCAAACGATTTTTGCTACAAAATTTCACTCGCACACAACACACTAAATTACACATATAATAATGATTACAAAAAGAAAGTCACATACACAAAATGAACAACAATTTTTTTCAACTACATTACTTATAAACCCGAACAGCCCCGCGCAATTGCGCGGGGGTAATGCTAGTCTAGAATAATTTTTTGGAAAATTATACCATGCCCCCCCCCGCCCCCCCCCCCCCCCCCCCCCCCCCCCCCCCCCCACACACACACACACACCACCACCACCACCACCACCCCCACCCCCCCCACACACACGCACATCTATTGATTTTTTTTTCATCCAAGTCCTAGAATTTAAAATATTTATGAATTGTATGAATTATAACTCATGAAATATAATATAAACATTTAGTTTTACCATATTATTTTCGACAATAAATTATTTTTTATTATATTACTTATAATATATAATATAATATCTAACAACTAAAAACATTTAAATATATAATTTATTATTAAAAAAATAAAATATTATATAAAAGGACGTATCATATTTATTATTGAAAATAATTGTTGTATTGACATACCAAATTTTTGAATCCGTGCAACATAAGAATATTTGTCTATATAATTTTTTTACTATATTTTTCTTTTATTTCAATAAATTGATTCAAACATAAAAAATATTAAAACATATCTAATATATTATTAGTATACATGATATCTTACATATGTTTAATCCATCTTGTTGTTATATTATAGTATATTAAATCAAAAATATTATATTAATATAGTATTTATAAACATATTTTTATATTTATTTCAAGTAACTCGGAATTCTAATAACTCGAAAATCAAGCATCATGAAATTCAATTTATCCGAAATTCAAATTATTCGGAATCGGCATGACATAAGATAAATCCGGAATGATCCCAAAATTAAATTTTCGGAAAACCAAATGATCTGAAATCAAATTTCGCTAAACCCGAATGACCCGCAAATCAAAATAACGATGAACCGAATGATCCAAAAATCGAAACGATCATGAACCGGATGACTCGAAAATCGAAACGATCGTGAACCGAATGACTCAAAATCGAAATGACCAACAAACCGAAACGACCCGGACCCGAAAGACCCCGCAAACCGACAACTTATATGTTTAATTGCTTTTTAGTTGTTAGATATTATATTATACTAGACCATTGATTATTTACTCAACGAAGAGACACAAATATCGAATAATTATAAAACGTGTTGGATACATTCTTGTCATGTTCAAGTTATACATTGTTCTGTTTTATATTGAGCAATCAAGTATCATAATTATCATTATTTTCAAAATAAAATATTTATTTTTCTAAATCCCCAAATAGATTTATTGTTAAAAAATAATATAATAAATGTGTGTAGGATTATCATAAAGTGAAAATATTATAAATAATATAATAAAAAATAATTTATTGTTGAAAAATAATGTTGTAAAATTAAATGTTTATATTATAATTCATGAGTTATGATTCATATAGTTCATTGAGTATTTAAATTCTAGGACTTGGATGAAAAAACTTCATAATTTACATTGAGAAATACATACCATGCCCCCTTTTCCTCAATTCTCACGGTTCATTTAACTTCTCCGTCAAATCTTCTTTTGACTTGTGGGACCCGTACAGATGGATGGTGATGATGAAGCCACGAAGAGAGTTGCTCATTAGGCTTTACATTAAAGCCACAGGAGAAACGGACTCCAATTTTTTAGGTTTGACGAGTCACCCCATTTGTCAATCGGTTTGACATGTACCAATAAAATCAGTCACATGTCAATTGCGGGGTACACCATTTTTAATTAACAATGTACCACATTGTTTAAATAATTGTCACAACTAATTAACAAATGACACATACATTAATATGATAATTAATTATTAATTTGAATTTGAATGCTATTTAATCTTGTCAATTGAAGATAACACATCAATTAAAATTAACAAAATATAGTAATAAACACTGATAATAGTTAATGCATGACAAATAATATTTTTTTTTTACTAATTACTTATTGTATGACAAATAACATGTAATTTAATTAACTTAATTAACAATAATATTTGGAAGTTTATGCACATTTTACAATATGAACATGTAATGGCATTTGAAGTTTATACATTACTAATAATAATTGGGAATATTTTGCATTTAATAAATATAATTATTAACTTCAAATTAATTTTAAATTTCAATGAACTTCAAATTAATTAAAATTAATTCTAATTAACTTCAGAAATTTGCAATTAACAAATAATTCTATTTCATGGTTAATTCAAATTTAAAATACATATCTATTAACAAGATATTACAAGACAATTAATTAGACAAACACATAATACACAAAATTTAATATAATTAGCTCCTTCCCCGCGCGATTACGCGGGGATTTTTCAGTGTTGGTTCATTTTTTTTTGTTTTAATTTTTTTTGGGTTCATATTAGAAATATATTATGATTGACTCAAATTAATTAGGGCATCATAACGAAAGAGTTCTTTGTATAACTACTTTAACTAGCGTCTTCCCCTTCACAATTGTGCGGGAGTTGCACGCGTGTTCTCGTGTTTGTGACTATTTTTTTGATATATTAATTTTTATTTTCTTTTATTATTTTATCTTTTTTGCGGTATTTCATTTTTCATTTAATGTTGTAGTTTACTATAACTTCGCGAATTTTAAAAAAAATAACATATATGCTGATTGCGCGCATCATATCAACAAATTGTGAATACATCGTACGTAACACATAGGAATACAATATACAAAACATAAATATTTCGCAACTAAAAAAACAGATAATATTAGATAACTTTTAATAATAAAAAAAAACAAAAGAATCACAACAATGTAAAGTTTGAATTAATTGCGTTATTACAAGATTACACAATTAAATACATCAGAAGGAATGAACGTCTTCATTCAAGAATAAATATGCAAGTATTGTATGTTTGCTTCAGTAAATCATGATTTTACAAATTTTACAGCATGTACTGTTTGAATTGTTCAAGAGCCAGTTTTCTTGAACAATTCAAACAATTCTTGTTGTAAAATTTGTCTAGTTTTATACATCATCGGCAAAACCAGGAGAACAATAATGATGATGATGATGATGATATGATGGTGATGATAATGATGATGGTCATCATTTTCATATTCGTAGTCGTTTCGTACTGGTATTGGTGCTTTTCCTCGTATTTATATTTCGTACTTTTTTTTTTTGTATTTTGGTATTTCCGTTATCAATTTTCATAATATGTGTTTGGTACGTACTAATTCATAATTCATAATTCTTGAGTCGTAATTCGTAAACATATTCTTATTCAAATTCGTAGCATTTGGGTTTTGTACACATTAGAACCAATTGGTTAGCACATCTTTAAAGTACATCTTGAGTATGTTTTGCATCCTTCATATGAGTATCTTCAATTTTTCAGTAATAAACACAGTTAATTTCTTTATTTCGTTGGAATATTTCAAATATTTACTCAAATTGTTCATATCTGAAGTTTGATCTTTAAGTGGCCACATAACACAAAGTTACGTCATTGTTTTGGCATGAAAGAAAACAATACATTTGTTTTTGCATGATTTTTTTTGGTTCTTGTACGTTTCTTTTCATGAATCGAATAATTTTGTTTTAGCTCATCTTGACTTTTTTGTCCTTTTTCAATTTTTCAAAATTCAGCGAAGTACAAAGAGATCATAGAATAGTATCTAACAAAGAATGCATAAACTACTACAAATCATTTAAATTAAGAAAATCAATCTAATGAGATGTCGCAAGAATTAAGTACTTTTGCATTTAATTTAGATGATATTCTATTGTATGAGTTTTCATATTTTCGTCATCATATCACGTTCATCGAATTGTGATTGACATTCATTCATTTGTAGTTTGTAGTTTGTAAATATATTTGTGTTTGTCTGCGTATTCACATTCGTCAACATAAGCCAAAAATATCATATTTTCTTTTATACTTCCACATTCATGTTTTTACTGGTATTTATAATGACAGTTAGAAAGACATGTACAATTGAATAAAAAAAAATTGAATACTCAAATGTTCTTCTGTTAGACACGCCACATTGCATATCATTTAATCATCGGTGGATGTTTTCTTTACAATCATGGCATTTTCGTAATGATGAATTTTTTTTTTGATTAGACATGACACTTTGCATGTCATGTAATTTTGTGCGGATATTTTTTTCAATTTTTATTCTGAGACATGATGTTGTGCATATCACTTAATCATCGGTGGATATTTTATTCACAATGATGGCATTGAATAGTCACAAAAAAAATTATAATACTAAAATTTCTCTTTCATTAGACATGACATGTGGATACATTGTTAACTATCATTGTTTATTTACGAAGGCATATTGTCATGAGCATCCAAATAAAATTGTCATGAGTATCGAAATAAATGTACGTGCATTCGCTTAGTCAAATATATCATCGTATCTTTATTCACTACCTACAAATATTTGACAAATGAAAAGACATTCGTTGACATGCACCAAAATTATCAAATTTTTCTTTTATACTTGCTCGTTTATGTTTTTTATTGGCATTTATAAAACAGTTAAAATATGTATAATTGAGTTAATTTATTTTTTTCGTACTCAATGTTCTTTCATTAGACATGATGATTTGTGTATCAGTTAATCATCAGTGGATATTTTGTTTACAATGATGGCATTGAATAGTCACGGATTTCTTTTTTTTTTTCCTTTTTTGTAATACTAAAAATTTCTTTCATTAGACATGACACTTTGCATATCATGTAATTTTCTTGGAACACTTTTTCAAAATTCCATGAGTATCGAAATAAGTCTTTTGCATATTTCTTCATTAAAGCACTAGACATTGAAGCAAAATTCCATGAGTCTTACTCATGTGAATATTTAGAAGATTGTTCACATATTCATATTGTTTTAAATTCAAAATGATGATGATGATGATGATGATGATGATGATGATGATGACGAGTTAATGATGATGATGTTGACAATAATGAAATGAGTCCTTACAAGATTCGCATTCCCCATACGAATCAAATTCAAATGAGTCCAAAAATTCATCTTATGGAGTTTTGAGATACGCTTCTCGTTTATATGGCCAAGTTGACAATGCCAAAAGTAGGTCTTACTATCAACTTTAGGTTTAATCCGATTCGTGTTAATATTATAGATTGATTTATAATTTAGATCTAAAACGTAAAGACCATTTTCTAATAGAAAATTTCCATAGAATAAATTATCCTTACAAATAGAAAATTCATGTCCCGATTTTCTAATTTATATCTAAAACGAAAATTGCCCCGATTTCGACCGTTGACGATAATAGCATGATAACCAATGGAGCGGAGGTGAAAGAGTGAGCAGCTGCTAACACAAAAGGTATCTCCCTCTAAGAGGAGAACAAACCATGTCTTGGCTGCTCACATCCCTCGTCGTGCTTTACTTCATGCCATACAACCCCATCAGCCATCAGTCACGACAGCATGGAAATGTATCAAAGCATCAAGCCCCACACACAGGAATCCATGACAACCTCAGGCCATAAGATTTACCAAAACTATCCATGAGAATCGCTGATGACATTAACCACGCATATTCCCATTTAGTGGTCATGTCCAGTATGTAATATCTATTACATGCCCCATGTTCCAAACTTGATAATCTTTATCCATGATCAGTAAAACATGACCATCAGTTTGCGAACATACCAGTGCATGTACTACTAGGGGCTCCATTTAGAATGACATATACTTTGACTCATAGTTTCACTATCCAAAATCACGTACTTTGATGATATGATCGAGATTGTCATTCAGGGTTTTATTTCAAACTTAAAATCAAAACCAGATACACTTAAACAATTCTACATAAATTTCTACTGAAAAAACAACGTTGCATTAACCAATCCCTCGTAACTATTACATAGGCCTAGCGCACTACACCTTCACGAGAATTCAATAGAAAACCGAAAAAGCACAAGGCATTCCGGAGACGTAGGTACTTGTAAACAATCGAATCGGTCGATTGAGAAAGTAAACGGTGAGTTAAAACTACATAACAACCTCCTACCGAACTCCGTAAACAAATATCGTGTGTTATTTTTTTTGGTATTATCTCTCTATATTTTAATTTACTTAAGTTTTCACATAAATATAAATTGTATACCATTAGCGCGAAAAGTAGAATTTAGGATTACCTATTCATCTCCCTTTAGGTCTAGATTAAACAAAAAGAATAAACTTAGAAAAGAGCTTAAAGAAAAAATATACCACAAAATTCAAATCAAACGAAGAGCCAATATCAAGTGGCTCGGATTATGTGACAATAACACCTACTATTTTCATGCCATAGCCTCTTCAAAAAGAATATATAATAATATTAGTCATCTTAAGAGAGATGAAGCGGTCATCTCCGATTCGGCCGACATCCTTAATGCTTTCTCGGTTTTCTATAACCAACAACTTGGCACGTCTGCCGAAGTGACTCCCTTTTTGGTTGATTTTGACATTTTATATCCAAATAAAATAAGTGGTTTGGAGGTTCTTTGTGCCCCTTTTCAAGAAGAAGACATTTCCAACATCATTGCCATGTTGAAAAGAGGAAAGACGTCGGGATCCAATGGTTTGTCGACGAAATTCCTTCAAAATTATTGGGATATTATTAAACTAGACTTTTCAAGATTGATAAAGAACTTCTATAAATTTTCTCTAGCTCTATATTTGTTTAATTAGGCGGCGATCTCCTTGTTGCTAAAAAAAACGGTGGCCGGAAAAATAGAGGATTTTAGGCCTTTTAGTATTATAAATGAGCCGCTCAACTAATTAAGAAGATGCTTGCCAATAGGTTACTACCTTTCATGTCCTCATTGATTAGCATGTATCAGACCACGTTCATCAAGGAACGTTTTAAGGTACGTTTCTAGCAGCGAGAGAGATCCTCAACTATTACCACAAAAGAAATATTCCTATGGTGATATTGAAAGATTTTTCCAAAGCTTTTGATAGTGTATCTTGGCCTTGCCTTATAAGACTCATGGAAACTCGAGGCTTTCCACAAAAAATGGATCAACTGGATTCACAATCTCCTAACCTCTTCCAGTTCTTCCGTGAGAGTTCATGGAGTGGAAGACCCTCTTTTTTCCACCAAAAAAGTCTCCACCAAGGGGATCTGTTATCCCCATTACTCTTCAATATCGTTGTTGACGTTCTCCAATCAATTTTGACAAATGTATTCGTCTTTTTTAGAGGTTTGACATTTCTAGTTCCAAAGGCGCTCCAAAAATCTAAAACTAATGGATTAAGCTTTGGAATACTTTTCGGCCTTTACATGTTTGGGAATTAACAAATACAAAAGCTCATTTGTGCCGATCTCCACCCCTCCCGAATTCCACAACCTAATTGGTACTATAGTACAATGTCCGAAAAAATCACTTCCGATTAAATATCTTGGGCTCCCGTTATCGGTTAGAAATCCGAAAAATTCGTTTCCTCCCCTTGATCAATACGATTAATTCGAGATTGACCGGGTGGAAAGAGAAATTACTCTCATCCGGAGGTAGGCTTACTTTGGTTGAAGCGGTCATTGCGGCAATGCCGACGTACTTCATGCAAGCATGCACATTCACTCCATGGTTAGTAAAAGAGATTCAAAAAATAATGAGATTTTTTTTACGGCGAGGCGACAAAACATGCAAGGGATGCCATTGTTTAACGGCTTGGGACAAATTATGCTTGCCAAAATTAAATGGTGGTTTAGGTATTCACGGTATTAAAACGCAAAATGACGCTTTACTCTTGAAAGCTTTAACCAAAGTGACGCCACAACCAAACTCCCTTTGGTCCGACACCCATCGTGAATTTTGGGAGATAAATTCAATACCAGATGTTTTTTTCCCTCTCGGACCGATATATCTCGCTTTTCATCAATGACCTTCGACGACTCTAACATTTTGCCAATATTTTCATCCGTCCAAACCCCAACAACTCAACCCACGCTTGGTTTTGGACGCAACATGGAGAGTTCACAACAAAATCAGCCTACAATGTATTGAGAAATCCGTGTGTATTACACGCATGGAATGTTCATTTATGGAAGATCAAATCGCCAAGCAAGTTACGTTTTTTTGGATGGTTGGCAATGCATGATAGACTCTTAACGACGGTAAATTGGAAATACGGGGTGGCTGAATAATGAAGGTTGCTCGCTTTGCGCTCAACATAAATAAGAGGTAAATCACTTACTCATATCTTGTCCATACGCAACTCGGGCATGGGCGACGGTGGCTCAGGGATTTTATTACCACAACTACATTGGCAGAAGTATTTTGATATCAACAAAAAATAAATTCATGATTTATGATTTGTTATACTCTATGTTACGCGGATACTTCAAAAATGCAGAAGTATCATGAGGATACGGGTATCGGATACGGATACGGGTACGATACGACTCGGATACGTATCGGATACGCCACGTGGCGTATCCGATTATTTTAATATATTTTTTTTTTCCGGATAGTGGGGATACGGCAGGATACAACACGATACGTTCACGATACGGCTGAGATACTTCATTTAGGATACTTCGCCCATTATATATTTTGGTCCATAATATTTTTAAATAAATTTCTAGGATATTTCTACATTAGTTCTAAGATACTTTTAGAATAATTTAGGATACTTTATGATACTTGTATTGTTATGTTGATTTTATTTATTGCCATGATATTTAATTTAAAAATATTATTAATTTATTAATTATATATAATATAAATATATTAAAATAATAACTATATAGCCGTATCCGTATCTGTGATTTTTTAAAAATTGCCGTATCGCCATATCCGTATCGTATCGGATAAGATATCCGTATTCGTATCCGTGCAACATAGGTTATACTATACACTCAACCAGCTGAGCTATAAAATTGATTGGTTATAAATAAAAAAATTGCTATCGAGAAACAAGCAAAAACAACAAAGATACATAACGAGCATGTAATCAACTACATTTTCTCTTCATGAAGTAAACTACGTATATTTGTCCATAAAATGCATCGATCGAAATACATCAAGTAATGATGCATTTATTACTAAAACACTATATAGATCTAAAATATTTGAAGAAGTGTCAGTGGTTTTCGTTGCTAGATTTGAATTTGGTAAGTGTGCACTACGTACCAACATTAATACAACCATTGACTTGATTTTACTTTGGATGATCTTTTAGCATTTCTCCAATGTTTTTTTAGTTTTTCCCCATGTTTTACTAGGTTTGATAATTGGTTGATTTCTCATTTTACTCGGTCAAATGTACTTATGTACCAGAGTTGGCCGGTCAATCCTGCCTCTTCTCAAGAAAAATAAAATAAAGGAATCATGAAATAAAATAGTGTGAAGATCCCTTTTTAGCGGGTCTTTGTTTGTTTTATATGTTTTTGATTTTCAATTGGGATCACTTTTTTTTTGTTTTACATAAATACACTAATTTTCTTGATGACCACAAAAACGTGACACAAATTATCCGAACTCAAACCCAATTCATAACCCGGTAAGTCCAAAATCAAGCACTTTTAGTTTTTACATCATATTTTAACTAGGCTTATCTAATTTACTCAGAAAAAATATTAATCCAATAGTCATCCTATTACTATAGCAAAACATATCAGATTCACAAATATTTCAAAATGACATAGTGTCTAGTGTGTTAATAATTCACCAACACAAAAACTGTTGGAACTTTTTTCAATTTATTGTTGTATAATTGCGAGTCTTCTCTCATTCAAGGTGGATCTGATGGGAAGGAAATTAACAGGGGCATACCCTCCGATACCTGTCCCTACAAACAACTAGCCGTATGCAGGGAAAATTTGGTGCGTGTTGAGTGATTGGAACCATGATTACGGCTATTTTTATTCGGAATTGTCGAAATTATGTACTAGTGCGAATGACATATGTTACCACGCCAGAAATGATGATTGTCGGTACTGGTACGGAGGCAATCCTGGAATATGGGTCAGCTATGGGATGAATAATATATGGCAGAAGACCAGAGACTCCGGCATGTCGTGCTACTTTGATGGATTAGCAGAAGAAACAATTTCTGACCCAAGTAAGTGTAAATAAAAGCTTCACGCAATGATTCCGGAACTTCATAAATAACTAAAAGTTCGTTAATTCAATCTTCAGCTGTGTAAACTTGTCTTTTATTTCGATTTTACAGGTAGAAATAGTTGCATTTTTCCGGCAAACTAAGCAGATAGATGGATTGAAGTTGTGATCAGGCTAAACTCTCTTATAAAATGGAACATATGTCGCAAAATTTTAGAAATGTGTTTTTGAGAAAATTTGGACTGGTATTTGCTTTGAGAAAAATAAGGGCATGAATGTTGTAATTTTCCAGAAAATAAGGGCACGAGTTAACCTTGTTAGTTTTTAATACACTGAAAATAATCTGATTTTGAATTTATTTACTGAACTTGTCATGTTTGGAGTTAAGAACTCGTCGCCAATTTCAAAGAACGGAGTTCAAAATTAATAATTGAATAGACATATTACAAAACCAGCCAGAAATAGATTCATGGAATAGAGACACATTTTGAAATATCATATCCATAAAAAATATACTATTTTTTCATCTCTATTCTAGAAAGAAAAAAAATATAATGACGTTTCTTCCTTGTCACTGAGATCTTTTATATAGCGATTGATTGATCATATCTCAGCAATGGTAGCACTGCCGAAATATACTTTAACCTCTTATTCTCTTGATACTTTAACCTCCTATTCTCTTGAAGAAAAAGCTTCATTCTCCAGATTCAAAAGGGAAGAGTGCTAACCTCCCTTGATCACTAGATTATATATAGGCAGGGGCGGATCTGGGGGGGGGGGGGGGGGGGGGGGCGGGGGGGGGCGCGAGCGGGAGGCCCGGCCCCCCTATGAAATCATGAACCAATATGTTAGCGAAAAAATAAGGTGATTTTGTTCGTTCGAAAAGTGATAAATATGATAAATTTGTAAGTATTTCACAAAGATTAGTATAGTCTAATGGTAAAGTTGTTGTTTGGAGATGAGAGGTCTTGAGTTCAAGACCCTCAACCCACATATTTTGATTATTTTTTTATTCCCCCCCCCCCCCCCCCCTATAAAATTCGGTCCCCCCTATATATGGATCCTGGATCCGCCCCTAATAGGGGGTCGGGTTATATAGGTAGAGTAGTTATGTAGATCGCCTAGTACTTCCCCCCAACATTCTTGTTAACGTAGATATGGTCTAACACCTTCAAAGTTAACACCATAGTTCTTAGAGTCGGAGTCGGAATCGGAATCGGCCGATGGCCGAAGAGTAATAGTCGGGTGAGTCGGATCGGAGAGTCGGATTTTGTGAAAATGTTGTCTTATTAATTAAAAAAATTTTAAAAAAATAACACAAATGCAACTTACATTATATTATATATAGTAATACTTAATTAACTAAAAAAATACATCATAAAATAAACTAGTGCCAAAAATTATAACCTGCTAAATTAAACAATCATGTAGCCACTGATTTTCTCTATCGTCAAGCAAACGATCTCCCGTTTCTCATTTCTTTTCTTATTTCGATTGGAACTTTGGGACAAGCCTTAGTGTCGCCCGCAATACCCGCTAAATATTTTTTACCGTGAAATATCCCTCCATGTAAAATTTTATTGCAATGTTTGCATTGTACTATTTTTTTTACCGGATCGAGATTATCAAAATGTTGCCATCCGATATCTTCTTCTCTGGCTTTGTCTTTGCCTTTGTCCTCCATATAATTTCTACAAAATAATAATAATAATTATTATTACATTTATTTCAATTTTACATAAAATTAAAACAATAAAATAAACAGAGTACATGAGAAACAAAATAAATTACCAACTTCTGGAAACCGATGAGGAAGATGAGGATATGTGAAATATTACAATGCTATTTATAGCCAAAAGATATCTTCAATAATTCATCGAATATATTCATAAAGTGATTTGTACAAGTTGTCTTTGAAAAAAACAGTGACACAGTCTATTTTCCTTCACAAAAAGTGACCCCTACAAAATGATAACGACCCCTATAAACTAGCGACCCCTATCAATTCACTACAACAGATGTTATCAGCGACGGGGCCAGCTCAGCACTTTCTGCGACGGGCTGACGCTATTCCTTCTTTTCCGACGGCACGTCGCTCCTCTATCCCGTCGCAAAAGGTCTTTTCCGACGGCCATCATTCCGTCGGCCCGTCGGTGAAAATAACACAATATTTCCTTCTCCAAATCATATTCTCATCTCTTCAAAGCTCGCCAGATGTGAAAAAATGGCAAAAATAAGCTGGAGCGGTGAAATCCGACCGGAATCGGCCCGGAATCGGATCGGCCACCACCGACTCCGACTCAAGTCGGGCGACTCCGTGCCTGAGTCGGCGATCCTGCGAACCATGGTTAACACACAAAAACATGATTTAACATCTTATTTGTGGTTTTATTATCTCAATTTATGATTAAACATATAATTAAGATGTTAAACTATGAATCCAAATGTTAAATTTTAAGGTGTTAAATCATATCCACGTCATCAAAGATGTTGGGAGAGAGGTGGGGGTATGTCCAACATTTTCCATATAGGTATATGACATAGTAGACATAAAGGATAAATTTAAAAGAAGAATTCTACTATGCCCCCCATTTCCTCCATTTCCCCCATTTCTCCTATTCCCTTTGGATTTTATTAAATTCAATATAAGTTCCATTTTTACCATTGTCATATGTTGCTGAACCTTACTCGCTGCACCTTACGGAGAGATTTAGGGTTTACGATTTCTAGTTTTTCTCTAATTAATCTTCCAATTTCTGTTTCATTTGGATGCGATCCAATTTCATTGAAGTATAAATGGTATGATCAGGTTCATACCCTAATTAATGGTCAATCATTTGAGTAATTAACAAAATAACACTCCATTAATAATTAATTAATATATAATTAAATTCTTAATTACTATTAATTTACTGTTAATCGGATGGTATAATTATCCTTTTGAATTTATTGTTCGCGCATTTGATCTCACCTATGCACCTGCTACATTTTGCACCTTGATGAACAAGCTATTGCATCTCGATGACATAGCAATGTTTTATGAAAATCGTATTCTGGCCTCGGCCTCATGTTGCTCTGCGTTGTCGAAGTGAATAATATATAGCACAGGTTATCCAATTCTATATTGGAGAATGCTCTTTTTTTTTTTTTTTTTTTTTTTTTTTTTTTTTTTTGAGATGGCAAGCAATTGCTTGCCTAGATTGAGATTAATAAATAAAGAGAAGGTTATTTACAATATGGCCCGCGTGAAAATTGGCCCTTACGACAAAAGTTTAAGAAAGAAAACAAAGTGAGTAACCCATATGAAACCCGATACAACCTAGAACTAAAAAACTAAGATTTTTTTTTTTTTTTTTTTTTTTTAAATTGTAAGAAGAACTAGGGTTCCTAGATTGTTAACCGCAGTTTTGCAACCACATGGTTGCGTCTTGGAGAGCCCTAGTAGCTGTTGTGGACGCTGGGTGTCTTTCTTCGTTGAAGATTCGGGCATTTCTTGATTTCCATGTGTTCCATAGTGTTGACATCCAAATGGTTGTCCATTTTTGGCCGTCTCCGGTGCCCAATTTGTTTGCCGCGTCTCCATTAATTTCCCAGAATCTTAGTTGGTTGGAGGCCCATTCGGGATGTCGGAGGCCGCACGCTGTTATCGTTTGACGCCATACCCGTATCGTGAACTCACAGTGTAAGAATAGATGGTTGTTGTCTTCGGAAGGGTGCGATGGGCACAACACGCATCCTCCTGAGTTAGGCCATCCTCGTTTTTGTAGTCTTTCCTGGGTTAGGAGTTTGTTTTCTAGGAGAAGCCAAATGAAAATTTTAACTTTTAGCGGAGCCTTCGCTTTCCAGAGATTTCGAGCCCATGGGGTTTTGACTCCGGTACTTGCTAGCATGGTGTATAGTCCTTTAGCCGAGAACTTATCTTGTTGTGAACCGCTTGGGTTTATACCCCATTTTACTGTGTCCGGCTCATCTGTGAGTTGTAGCGAGAGATTATGTGCTAGTGATGCAAGTTGCAGACGTGCCTCGGATGAAGAGTTTGATTTAAGAGGGATGCTTGCGATGCCCATGTCTAAGCATTGTTTCACTGTTGTGTTATTATTCCTTAAGAAAGGTGGGATTGCCGGATATGTTTTTGCTAGGGGTTCATTTTCATGCCAATGGTCGTACCAAAAGTTTGTGGACTTTCCATCCTTCACTTCGTGGCGGGTTCCCATGTCCGCTAGTTTCTCCACTTTTTGTAAGTCCCTTATGAAGTAAGACGCTTTGGAGATTTGAATGTCTTTAAGGTTGCGTTGTTTCCCGTAAATGTCTATAAACGTACTTTTCCATAGGCTTTGGCCTTGTTTCCGTAGAAGCCAAACCCATTTGGTGAGTAGGGCTAGATTTTGTAGTTGAAGGTCGATCACCCCTAGGCCCCCGCATGATTTTGGTTGGCATATTTTTTTCCAACTTATTAGATTTTTGCCGGCCTTGAATTTGGTCGCTACCTTGCCATAGAAAGTTTCGTCTCAGGGCATCGATTTTCTTAATGACCCAATTTGGCAATAAATTTGCTTGCATGAAATATAAAGGTGTCGACGAGAGTACAGAGTTGATCAATGTCAATCGACCCCCAAAGGATAAGAGGCGGGCGCTCCAGCCGTTGATACGAGTCCTAATATTTTCGATAAGATTTAGGTAGCATGATTTTGTTGGTCTTTTGATTGCTAGAGGGAGACCGAGATGGGTTATAGGGAATTTAGCTTCTTTGCAGTTGAGGATGTGTTCTACTGAGCGACCTAGGGATAGGGGCATGTTGATCATCACAAAGTTGCATTTTGTATCGTTTAGTTGTAGGCCAGTTATTTTGCACAGCGTGTTTGTTACTAGTTTTAGCATTTGCAAGTTATCACGCGAGGCTTCCGTGATAAGGATGGTATCATCCGCAAATTGGAGGCCCTGGGCCGGGAAGAAGATAGGTGATCGAACATAGGTTGCGAGTTTTTTAATGATATGCTGGAGGGTGTCTACTGCGATTACAAACAATAAAGGGGATAGAGGATCGCCTTGCCTTAGGCCTTTACCGTGGAAGAAGAATTCGCCTAGCTGAGAGTTTATTTTAACTGATGAACTGGAGGAAATGAATATATTCTTCAGCCAGGCGGTCCATGAGGGCGGGAAACCTCTGACTTGGAGTAGATTGAGAACATAACCCCACGAAATTGTGTCGAACGCTTTGTGGAAGTCTAGTTTGTATAAAATTGCCGGGGTTTTGTTTGTTTTGTAGTGGTTTATGATCTCTCTAGTTGCTACGAAGGAGTCTAGAATAAATCGTTCTTTGATGAAGGCGGTTTGTCGATAGCTTACCAGCTCGTCCATATAAGGCTGAAGACGGTTTGCAAGGATTTTGGTGAGTATTTTAACCGGGCAGTCCATTACACTTATTGGGCGGTAGTCTTGAGGGCCATTTGCGGCACTTTTCTTGGGGATGAGAGTTATGTGTGCTTTGTTGATGCGCCATAAGTCCAAGGTGTTAAGGTTAAAAGCGGAGCACAACCATATTAGGTCACCTTTGATTGTATCCCACATGGTTTGATAAAATTCAATTGGGATACCGTCAGGTCCCGATGCCTTCCCCTTCGCCATATGGAATACTGCCTCTTTTATTTCCTCCTGGGTAAAAGGTTCACCTATTTGGTCAAGACTAGTGGCTGGGGGAATGAGGTTAGTTAGGGGTGTGTTATGAGGGGTTCGGTCAGATAATGATGGTCCAAATATTCCTTTATAGTATGTGGTGAAGGTGCTTAGTATTTCTTTTGGATCGGTTATCGTACCGTTGGGCGTATGCAATGATGTTATGGTGCTGGCACTCCTATTGGCCGAGGCTACTGCATGAAAATATTTGGTATTATTGTCCCCTTGCTTGAGCCATCGACATCGCGATCGTTGTTTCCATCTCGATTCTTGGTTATTTGCCATTTTTTGCGCATGCACTTTTAGTGCGGTACGAGTTTTTTGTTCAACACTATTTAGTTGCCTGTATTCCTCTATTTTATCTAGGTGGTCTATAATGTACTTGCATCTTTGAAGGATGATGTTTGTGTTAGAGAACTTTTTTCTCGCCCATTCTTGCAGAGCTAGCCTTACTTTGTTGATTTTATAAGCGAAGTTTAGTGCCGGGTTTGTGGACGTAGGCTCGTTTCCCCATGCATTTGCTATTGTGGTTTTTGCTTCTTCGTATGATAGCCAATGTAGCTCGAGCTTGAACCTCGGTTTTTTCACCGTATTTGTGTTGTTTGTAATTTTCAATGCAATCGGGACATGGTCAGATGTCAAGGCTGCCAGTGGATTTAGAGAAAATATTTTATTTTGCGATAGCCAATGGTATGAGATTAAGGCCCTGTCAAGTTTTGAGAGTGTCGGTACTTCACGTTTGCTAGTCCATGTGAACTGACGATTTTTAAGAGGAATTTCATATGTGGCTAGTTGATCTATTGTTGCATTGAAAGAGAGCATCTCATTTGAGGATCTTTGATTACCATTTGTCTCTGATTGGTTCCTCAACATATTGAAATCACCAATAACAATCCACGGCAGGTCATTTTGGTTTCTAATATCGATTAATTCATCAAGGAAGGCTTGTTTTTGGTTGGTATCGGTTGGTCCGTATACCGAAGTTAGCATGAAGGATTCATTATTTGGTGTTATTAAAATTGCTGTGCATGAGAATGATTTGATGATTGAGTGTGTAAGTGTACAGAAAGATGACCAAGCTAACAGTATGCCACCTTTAGAGTTAAGTGCATCAAGAGTAATAGCATTTTTCAAATACGCAGGACAAACGGAAGATAATAAAAAAGAAGAATACTTATTCCATTTGGTTTCTTGTAGACATACAAGATTACATTTGGACTCTCTAATAGTATCCCTCACTACATTGCACTTATCAAGTGCGCCTAAGCCCCTAACGTTCCAAGAAAGTACATTAAAATTTGAACTAAACATAAAAGACATTTAAACGGATTGCGAGAAAATAAACACATCCAACTCCTAACACAAAAGAGCGGGGCTCAGGAAGAACTAGCTAACTATTCCTCCGAGGGATCCTCCTCAGAGAACCCCTCATCTTGCTCATGGACATCCATACAATCATCACCTCCTACATTAGGGCCATGGTCAATATTTATTTCATCATCAATTGGTGCTTCGTCATCATTAATACCATCACCCAAAATATTTTGGGGCCCATCATCGAGCAAGGTCGAGTCCAGGCCACAAAAAATAAGAGTCTCTTTTGCTTTCTTTTGGTCCATGGGGTTTTTAATCAAAGCATCCCAATCCAGACTTCTCAACATTTCTTCATGGGCTGCCGGCCCATTTTTATTGGCTTCTATCATTCCTCTTTTTGCAGCTCTAGTTTTAGGAGCCAATAATGCGGAGAAGTTTACTCGCTTTGCATTTCGAGCGCTTTTTCGTTGTGGGCCGATCTGAGATTGTATTTTGGTCTTTTTGCTGCTGCCCGGTGGCCTCCCAGCTCGTGGTTTAGTGGTCTGAGATGCGAGAGTTGGCTGACCCGCTCTTAAAAGTTCGTTTAGACTTGCCGCTTCATCGACGGTGGACGTGTTCGCTGTTGGGGGGACGGGTAATGGTTGGGGGTGGAGGCCATTAGTCGGCATTGTCTCCTTCACCGAATCCAGCTCATTGTTGAGTTTCGTGCTTGTCTTCCTATCTTTGGTGTATACTATGGAGAAGTCTTTGTCCAGAGATCTCTTCCTCGATGAGGAGCTTGTGAGTATTAATTTTTTTGAAGAGGACAATGGTGCTGGATCACGTGCCTCTCGCTCAGCGTCCTCTATCAAGAGCGCTTTGCCTTTATTTTGCGTGTGTTCGAGGGAGGGGGGTGCAACTTGCTGGGTGTCATTCTTTGGTTCAGCATCCTCTTTCGTGACTTCCACGTCCATGAACTGTTCTGCGCGCTGGTTCGAGGATTCTCCGAGAAGGATTTGGAGGCGATCTCTAGCCTGTGAGGGAGGTGCTGTACGGTACAGTTCGCGCAGAGTTCCTTCTCCGACCGGGATTTCCACACAATCTAAGTTGCATGATGAGTGAGAAGAGTGGGACGAATGGGATGGGGCCTTATCCTGCTCTAGTGCTGTCCGGGTTGTTTGGACGTGTCGCTGATAAATTTCGTTGGTGAGTTCGAAGAAGTTGGCAGGTGGAGTAGTGTCCGGCTCGGTTGGAACGTTCGGTGGTTGTCTAAGCCAGTTTATCACGCTAACCGGGACGACATGAGCTAGACCCCGATGTACCATCATGATGTTTCTAGGGATAGTAGCTGGGTTGTGTACTCTGATTAATAGCCAGGCCGCTGCCAGGGAGTCTAGGTTGTTGAGTGGGATATAGTCGAGGAGCTCACCAAAAGAGCTAACGGCTGTCCGCAAGAGTTCTAACCTCCACCCAATGGGTTGGAGATTTGAAAGCTCAAGCCAGACCAAGGCCGTGTGCGGGGCCGGGTTAGCGTCAATGCCGGTGCTCCACTTGTAGAGGACAATACCCCTTTGTTGCATCTCGTATATATAAGTGTTAATGAACATTTCAGGACTAATATGTGCGTTGGAATGCACTCATGTCTGAGAAAAGGCGCTATTTTGGGGATTTTAAGTTGTATCTGGGAAGTTGTTAAGTCCGTTCGAACGGACTCCTATGTGCGTTCGAACGCACACACAACTGAGAAGAGGCGCCAGAATATGAACCGGCGCGAGTGTAAGGGTTTGAAGTAGGTTCGCTGAATGAGGCATGTGCGTTCGGAACGCATTTAGTTGTTCGTTCGAACGCACTTGATCCTGGTAGGAAAATTAGATGGCGCCATAATTTAACTGTGACTTTGGATCTTATAGTCCAGTTGTCCGTTTCGAACGTATTTTAGTCCGTTCGAACGGACTTGAGGCTGTTAAGAGGGTATTTGGTGACTTCATTTGTCCGTTCCAAACGCACATGTTTTTCGTTCGAACGGACTGGTTCCTGAGATGTGATCACTGGACTGAAATCGTGATTTATTTACCGAGACAAGTGTTCTAATGTAATCCTCTATTAACACTTGTGATGTAGCTACATGAGACTCGACCAATTTGGCTAGAAATTAATTTAGCCCATTTCCTATACTCCCCTTACATATTTGGCTTAAGGTGTGGGATACTAAGGAGTATAGTGTTTCAAGTTAGGGCTCAAGCCCTAGGAGGTCCTATGCCGAAAGACGTAGATGGACCCATAGAGTGACGATCTTTACGCATCCATATTGAGTTTGATTTCAATTTTGGATTGCGAAGATCACAACCGTTTGAGACATGACCAATTTTGCAACAATAGTTACAAAATGCTACGGTGGGCTTATTTGTGGGTGTGGTACTCTTCACAAAATAGTCCGAGAGTTGATTTGGATTACTTCTCTTAGAAGTTATCGATTTTGGCATTTGATAAAGGTTATTTGATTTAAATTTATTTTGCTTAAAATTATTTTGTTTAAATTGTTTATGTGTGTTGGTGAAATGTTTGGGAGTCCCTTGTTGATATGAAGCTTCGGTGTAGTTTGTCACTTCATAGAAATACCCATTCGGTCCCCTTTTGAACAAACAATCAGTTCTTCCCAAATTAGTATGTCTAGGTTGTGAATTTTGTGTAAAATGATTGTTCCTATAATTATTATTTACACGTTTAGGTTGTTCATTTTTAGCAGATTTACCTTTGTTGTAGTCATGGTACATGAAAGCATTTCCATGACTACTTACTTTATTGTTTTCCCATTTAGATTTTTGATTTTGAGATATTGAAAAATCGGGTTTATTACCGTTATTTTTCTTATATCCTAAACCGGATTTGTCATTTGGCTTTTGTCCTATCAATGACGATCTTAAAACATCATCCAATGAAGGAGGACTCAATGCAATAGTTGCACATGCCTTTTTCAAGGATTCATTTTCAACTTTAAGAGTTTGAATTTCGACTTTTAAATGAGAAATCTCACATTTTAGGGTTTGACACTCACACTTTGAAAAACCTTTAAATTCATTTATTTGAGTTTTATATGCCAAAATGGATAGCTCAAGAGAAGCTACCTTATCCTTGAGAGCTTGTGTTGGGCTCTCAAGTTTACCCTCATTTAGTTGAGAGTTCCCTTCATCTCTAAGAAACTCGTCACAAGAGTCGAGTTCTAGTTCGAATGCGGGAGAAAATTTAGATTTATGTGTTGATTCTATGTCAAGCAGAGAGTATGTACGTACCTCATGACATTGGTCATGTGTTGAGCTGGTATTGGGAGTGGATGGTTCCGAGTCCACAACCATGGGCGTGTGATGTGTAGTAGTTAGACCTCGTTCAATACGAAGAGATTTGATGGCCGCTTCCACTGCGCTCATTAGTGGAGGATCGATCCTTACCATGAGTGCAAGGTTTGCGGTGTGTCGACTTGACGGACCATCCGGGTCGGATGATGAGCTTGATCCGTCCGTTTCTCCCCACCTACAATCGACGTTAGCTTTATATGCCTTTTTCTTATTGATTTCTTTACCTTTGTAGTTTTGACGATTTTCTCGCCCCTTGTCCTCGTATCTTGTTTCGTATCGGGGCTCTCGCCTTTCCCGATCCTTGTGGTCCTCATCTTTTTTGATCCACCTCGAATTTTCCGGATGGAGAGTCCAACATGACTCCATCATGTGTCCAATTTTCTTGCACCAAAAGCAATGGAGCTTTAGCCCCTTTTGTTTCCGATTCTCGTTGAATCGCTTCTCGTCCCTTTGCCACTCTAGGAGTCGCAACGTGAGATCATCCATTTCATTGTCGTCATTGCTTGCATTCACGGCGGGCAAAGCTACGGTTTTGGAGTGAGGAGAGGGCATGTAGATTCCTTGTTCTTCATCGAGTTGCTTGAGTCGAATCTCGAAATTTCGGAATTGACTTACCAATTCTTCAGGCGTGAGGTCGTGTGAAGCTACCGCTGTACCTAAAGCTACACGTAAAGATTCCCAACTACGGGGCATAGATTGAAGTAATCTAGCAATAATTCTATCATCAGTAAGAGGTGCATTTTGGGTGGCATATCGGGTTTTTAGTACATTAATTTTTGCCCAGATTTTATCAACGGACTCTCCCTCAATCATTCGGAGATTGTTGAATTCTTGTTCAAGTCCGATGATATTAGTTCTTCTCATTTGAGATGTACCCTCGTATCTCTCAATGAGCATACGCCACATTTCATATGAGTTTTCACAATGATCAACTAGCGATCCGATAGAACTAATTACGTTGTTCAGTATTAAGTTTTGAGCGTAAATGTCATTAGTTCTATCTTCCCTAGTTTGATCAGGGTATGTTACATTTCCGTCCGTGTCAACCTCTTGGGCCAAGACAAAACCTCGTAACACTACCTTGTCAAGTCCTTGGAGAGCGAATGTATTTAGCATGCATTTCTTCCAAGAACTCCAATTGGTTCCATCTAATTCACGTGAGTTTGATATATTTGATTTGGGTACGGTATTTATCGGATTTATCGATGAGTTTTGTACAATAGGATTAAGTTCGGCCATTTGATCGTTAAGTACAAGTTATCCCTAATACTCAAAGAGATGGTTAGTACCTTGCTCTGATACCAATTGTTGGTTAATTCTAACCTAGAGGGGGGTAAATTTGGTACTCTAACTTACACTTAGTTTAGATTTAAACCTAATTTACGATGCGGAATAAATAATAATTTAGATGATAAAGATGATACCGTACAAACACTTTGACACAAGATGTTTGTTTACGAAGTTCGGTAGGTGGTTGCTTTGTAGCTTTAACTCACCCTTTACTCGCTTAATTGACCGACTCAATTATTTGCGAGTACCTACGTCTCCGGGAATGCCTTGTGCCTCTTTTTGGCTTTCGATTGAATTCCAACTCAACTCGATTACAAGGATTTGCCTAGATCGATTTACACGCTTCTATCGATCTATAGCTTAGGCTCTTTACAATTTGTTGCACTAGCCTATTACACTTTTTCACTAATCGAGCTACAACGTGATCGGTCACGTGAGTGGGATACGATTAGTGGAGAATATCGAAAGTAGATCAACGATCTAAAGAGGTTTTCTCAAGCTTATCAATGGATATAGAAAATCACAGATTAGTGTTTCTCTCTTTTTAGGTTTGAATGTGAAAGTGAAGAGTTGGGAGAGAGAGACCCATGAAGGATTCTATTTATACTCTCTATAGAAATCCTTCAGAAAACTCGTAGTGCGTTCGAACGCATAAAGTCCGTTCAGAACGCACTTGCAGTTTGCACTAGCCGTTTCAAAATAACGTGCAAGTACATCTTGGGTCCGTTCGAACGGACAATGTCCGTTCGTAACGGACTCAATTATACATAGCATTTTGCGTTCACAGGAACAAGAGTCCGTTCAACGCACTGAAAAGTGGGTGAACGGATTCCAGGTTGTCCGTTCGAACGCACATGATTGTTCGTTCGAACGCACACATCCCTGTTACATTTTTCGTTCACAGGAAGGATTGTCCGTTCAACGCACTCAGAAGGTGAGTGAACGGATTCTAATTGTCCGTTCGAACGGACATCATTGTTCGTTCGAACGCACACATCCCTGTGACACGTTTGGTTCTAATCAAGGTTTAACGTTTTGATATGTGGCAAGTCCGTTCTGAACGGACTTTGAGTTCGTTCAGAACGCACTTCCTGCTTGACTGAACTCTTTGTTATTTTGAACATGATTTTACTTGAGTTCTACTAGGTTTGTACCTATGGTTTATTTGTGGCGTATCCCACTCACGGAAGGCTTCAACATCTTGATTCTTGATGTATTCCAATGGCCTTCCTTGTGTTCTTCTTTTCTTGTTTATCTTGAGACTTCATGTCCTGATTCTTGATGCTTGACATGAAATCCTCCTTCACAAGTCCTCCTTCATCTTCGTATCGTACCTATGTTATCCTGCACTTTTCTGGATGTATACATTAGTAATGACAGTGTTTTGAAATAATCAAACTATCAGGAAATTTGAACCAACAATTAGCGTATCCCTCATGAGTTCGAGCGAGTGGTGAGGGAGGAGTCTCGCATCGAGGATGACCCCTCGGTTAAGGCGCTCGAGGTCTCTTGCGATTGTGTTCGTATGGTCGATGAACCAGTGAATCATATCCGGGCGAATAGCCGGAAGATCAGCTTCACGCATATTGCCCCTAGGGTTATGTACTGTGTCCCTTCGACGCTGTGGTGCTGTGGGTATCTGTGGTTGCTGGGGAGTAGCTCTGCACCTTCTTGCTGTATGGCCGTCGCGGTGACAGATAACGCAGTGAGTTGGCTCTTGGCATTTGTTTGTAACATGACCAAGTTTGCAGCAATTATAACATCTATTGAACCAGACGGGATTTGACGGATCGGGTGGTAGGGGTAGAGAGCGTGGCCTGGAGTTGTTGGAGCGGGTAGGAGGACCCGGAGGAGGACGTTCCTGGTTGGTTACTCGAGTTGGAGGTGGCCTGTAAGATGGATCCGGAGGGTGGGAGAGCTGCTGGTTAGAACGTACCTGGCGATTTGTTGCAGTTACAGCAGCAGCGTATGTGGAGAAGGCCTGGGTGCGGGTCGTCACTAGGTTTGTTGCGTGCTGAGGTGGTGCAGCCGACCGAGATGGGCCCGCTACATTCGACCCCATGTGTGTCATACTAGCTTGGGTGATGCGTTGAAGGGGGGGGGTTGTTTGAGCTGAGGCGGTGTTGTGTGCGTGGATGCGTGCCGCCATGGCGATTGGTGGAAGCTAGGTGCCCCTGAGTGGAAGAGAGACGTTGTGGGGGTGGGTTCCTGAGTGGTTGGGTGCTGCTCGGGTTCACAACCAGTGGGGTTCCTTGTCGCTGGTTAGGGGCGGCCCTAGGCAGAGCCGCACCGGGTTGCTGCTGTTCATGCTCGTGCTCGATCTGACGGATCTCCTCCCTAGCTGACTGGGGGGTGTTCTTGTTAATCATTTTCTTCTCAGTGAAGGTTGCTTGTCTTGTTTGTTTTGAGTATTTTTGAAGCTGGTAGTCTGGTGTGGGTTTAAATGGTAGTATTTTTAGGGTTCTTGGTTGCATTGATGAGGAAGAAATAGCATGACAGGGTCTAGAAGAGTTTGCTTGCATGCTTATAGGTTCCAAGTTTGTGCAAGTAAACCTCGTAATCGTGTACCACCCGTTTCCCAAGGAGGTAAGCTTTCTTCTGGCCATGGCAGGAGAGCTTGGGAGGTTGCGAAGTTCCTCGGTTCTAGCAAGTCGCAGGTGAGGGATTCTGAGAATCGCTCTTTATCGCATTGGGAATCGCCCTTTAATTCAAATTCCTCTTTTTTGGAGTTCCTTCAAAAAAAGTTAATTTATTGGCTTCAACTGAATTTTAGTTGTTTAAATAAATTAAATAAAGTTAATTTATTGACGATAAAAATGTCAACTTAGAAGAATGAATTGAATGACAGTTAGCTGATATTAAAAAAAAAATTATTTTGCTCCAAGATATACCATAACATGATCTGTGTTCTAAGTTAATATATTTAATTAACATGATAACTAACACATGTTAGCTATTAATTTAATACGTTCATAAATTTGAATCAATATGAATGAATATTTTAATGATATGTTCTAATTATCACGTTAATTAAATGCAATAGTACAAATATGAAGAATACGGCAGGTACATTTTGGAGTTTCATAAAATTATATATTAAAAAAAAAATTTACTTTGCTCCAAAATGTACCATAACAGTTCTATGTTCTAAGTTAATATATTTAATTAACATGATAACTAACGCATGTTAGATTTTAATTTAATACGTAATTAACATTAGTTCGAATTCATAAATTTGAATAAATATTAATGAATATTTAATAGATATTAATTTAATACTATTTTACCGACATAAAATATATTGCTTATTTAATACGGGGTAAAATTGGAAAAGCAAAATTTAGTGATAATTAATAAAAATCTAACAAAAAGGGCATTCATGAAATTATAATAATTTTATAGGGGTATTTATGATATTTCATGTTTTGCAGGGGTATACGTGAAATTGTGAAAACTTGTAAGGGTAAAAATGAAATTTGGCCAACACAAAAAAAAAAAAAAAATTTATTTTACACGTGTCACTTTCTCCTCACATGTAGAAGATTAGGACTATTAAAGATTTCCCCTCTCAGTTATCCTTCTATCGTTTACTGTTCATCCCGGGGGGTACTGTTCATATCATTTACTGTTCATCTTGGGTACTGTTTATCCCGGTACTGTTCATCGTGATTTTTTTTTTTAATATGGAATTTTATTTTATTTGACATATGTCTTGTGTTCTAAATAAAATATTTGAATTTTTCATCGTATTAATAAATATAATTGACATATGTCTTGTGTTCTAAATAAAATATTTGAATTTTTCATCGTATTAATAAATATAATTTGTATACTATAATTTTACTGTTAATAAAATACTATTCACACAAATACTTTTTGTTAGCCTGAGCTGGTATTATTTTTTTTTTGTGTGCTTATTATAACAGTTTTGATTGGTACCAAGCTGCGTTTTTTTGTGCTTATTATAATATTTTTGATTGGTACCAAGCTGCGTCTTTTATTTTTTTTGTTTGTCTTTTTCAGAATTTTATTTTATTTGACATGTTTTGTATTCTAAATAAAACATTTGAATTTTTCTTTTGGAACATATGATATGTTTTGAGGAGGAAAAAAGTTTGCATTTATTGCATAATACTTCTGAGACTATTTAATATCAGATTTTTTTTTTAAATTAACATTTATGAAGATTACTTTTGTTTTGCATTTGTAACGTTTTAGATAAAATTATTATTATATGATCATAAAAGATTTTGAAAAATCGCAGCGAAGCGCGAGAAATATTTCTATTTTCTTATCAAATAATATATTCCGCAGCGAAATAATATATCAAATAATATATAAAATTATTACTTTTGCTTATTATATTATTTCTTATCAAATAATATATCCCGCAGCGAAGCGCGGGCTATTTTCCTAGTGTTACATAAAAAGAAGATATCTGGAATGTGCCCACATATGTAGTCAAAAGAGAGATTGCTTTGCACAATTTTTACTCTATAATTTATTATTGTTAGATCATTTGTGACTTCATAGCTCGTTTTATTTGTGACTTCTTTTCTCATATTACATAATTGGAAATAGCTCTTTTCTCATATTACATAATTGAAAATATGTTACATTTATAGATTTTCATACAATTTCTCAAATACAACTATTTATAATTTGAGTAAGATGTTCCTGCATTATACACTAATTCTTATTCATTCACGCACTAATTTTTTATACATACATTAATTTATTTATTACATGAAAATACATAAATTAAGATAAATAAAAAAAAAATTAATTTCAATATAGGTTCCTTAACTTGGAGATGACAAGTTGACTTTATTATCTACGACTAGATTTGGGCATGTGAATGTGAATTGGATGTGCCGCGTTTAATCCCTAAAGTAAGGAAGAGCAAAATTATTTGAATTTTGAAGATCCATTTTTAGCGGATACGTTCTTCTTTTGCATGTCTGAACTAGCAATTTACTTCAAGTTTTCATCAATCCAATGCTAACGGTTTCTTAAGAATGGCCAAATTTGACTTGATCTCAATCCGAAACTTCAATCAATTAGATATATTTTATGAAGCGTGACATCCAAATAATCCAAAATGTGTCTAATCTAAACTGCCCTGAGAGGAAATGAAAATTGAAACAAAACAGGAAATCAACCTAATTCCAAATTAATCCAATCCGAAGTTGACCGAAGCCGAGTTCAAAACTCAGCCAAGCCGATTCTTTTGAAAATAGACGAGGGACATACGAGCCCACTTTATAATAAAAGAAAAAGAAATTCACTGAAAGCTTGATCTTACTCCAGTTCGACTTGATAAAACCGATACGACGAGTTCTAATCGCCACCTCAGCTTTTCTCATGGAAGCACGCTATAAATAGACAAATAGGACCAGTGTCCTTGATCAAACTCCGAGCCTCATGACGCATCTTCTCCTTCTATTTCTTCTTGCATCTCTTACTTCCATATGCAAGTGTCTGTCTCTGATTAATTTTACATCAAAGTAATGCAGACTGCTAGAGTCATATTCTTTTGCAGCTGCACTAACCCCCATCAAATTTGTGTTTTATCTTTATTTTACATTATCTAGTTTCCTGTTTCACTTAACAACCGCATTAAATTTCTTTTGCAGCTGCAAGTAATCAATTTCTCGGAGTGAACTATGGCACGTCAGGCAACAATCTGCCTGCGCCTGATCATGCAATCAAACTAATCCAATCCATCAATGGTGGAGGCATTAGGATCTACGATTCAAATTCGACAATCCTTCAAGCCGCCTCCAGTGCTAAGCTGCGTATAGCCGTCTCAGTACCAAACGAACTGATTACCTCCATAGCATACAACCAAACAACTGCAAAAAACTGGATCAAAACCAATGTTCTCCCTTTCAAGAAACGTATTTCTTATATTTTTGTAGGAAATGAGGTTTTCTCTAACCTGACTGGTACCAACTCGACATGGCCTGCGCTGGTGCCTGCCATGGCAAATATTTACCATGCTTTGCTTGCAAAAAATCTAATAAAAATTTCAGTTAGTACTACCTTTGCAATGGATTGCATAGATACCATATATCCACCCTCTTCCGCAAAATTCCGCTCTGACATTCCTTATTCCAATATTACCTCACTTCTCAAATTTCTGAAGGACACTAATTCTTACTATTTTGTTAATGTGTATCCTTATGATGAATGGTCAAGAAATTATAAGACTATTAGTCTCGACTATGCTTTGTTCCAAGCGAAACAAAATAAGTATTATTTAGATTCAGGGACTAACTTAACATACACAAACTTACTCGACCAAATGCTTGACGCAGTTATATCTGCAACGACAAAATTAGGTTACAACAACATAAAATTAGGTATTTCTGAGACAGGCTGGCCAAATGCAGGTGATATAAGCCAAATCGGGGCAAGTGTCTACAATGCGGCCATGTACAATAGAAACTTGGCACGCATATTGAGATCGAGAAAGGGTACACCTTTGCGGCCTAAGATAGCAATGCCATCATTTGTTTTTGCCCTTTTCAATGAGAATTTGAGAGCTGGAGCCGGAACTGAGCGCCATTGGGGTTTGTTCTACCCGAATGAAACTGCTGTTTATCCTGTAAGTATAAAGTAAATTGAAAATAATTTAAAATTAAAATAATAGTTTCGTATGTCTGATCTACATTAAATTAAAAAAATATTACTCAGATGTGCTGAACACTTAACTAAAAATGATTAAATAACAATTGAATCCATCTAGAAATAAACTTATGCATAACCAAAAAAATCAAGAGAGTATAATAAAAATGTTTGTTGAAGTATGCACTAAAGATATTTGTTGTTGATTAAATATGAAATCGTCTCTTTTTGTATCGTATAACAAGGTGGATCTGTCAGGAAAGAAACCGCTGGGGTCATACCCTCCGATACCGTTACCAACAAACAACGAGCCTTACCCAGGGAAAATCTGGTGCGTCTTGACAAGTGACGAATCCAAACTTACTGACGATTTTTACAATTCGGAGGAGCAGAGACTATGTAATTTCGAAAATAACTATTGTGGAGACCTCATAAATCAAGTGTGTTTCTTAAGTGTGATGAATCCGCATGACCGTGGATTATTCATACGCTTTGATATGAACTATTTGTGGCAGCAGTTTAGAGACTCTGGCATGCCCTGCTACTTTGATGGATACGCAGAAGAAACAACTGTTGATCCTAGTAAGCATAAATAAAAACATTCAATTGCTATTCGAACATTATAATGCCGAAGGGAATTTACAGATGAAATTATCTCCGATTAAGTTCTAGTTCTGACAAAATTGCTATTTTTTGTTTTGTTTTGTAGGTATAAATACTTGTATTTTTACAGCACACTGAGCGTGTATCGCGGGCTGGAGCTAAAATCTGTTGAAAATTGCTGGAATAACATATGGTGAAATATAAAAGGAATTCCTTTACTTGTATACAGTTTTAAATATGAACTGGTAAAAATAAAATGATCATTGGAATAATAATTATGAAGAAAATAAATAATTTCCTCATTTGGAAATCTTTCCTCGGTAGAATCTCCAGATTTTTTATTTTCAGTTATTTTTTAAAAATGACGCGCATTAGCAACCCCAAGAAGGGTAAAAATGGTCAAATAATGTTTGACCGTCGAAGCGTATTTAATCTGTGCGATAAAATCAACAACTTATCAAAATTATCATATCGAACTAATTATCAAACAAGAAAACATTTATTGTATAAAACCGTCAAGCACCTGCATGCAAAGAACCAAGATTGTTGTCTTATTAAATATTGTAAACCCAAATAAAGCCAGAAAATATGATCCAAACAACAAATAAAGAAACAAAATGAACACCAAAATCAAATTGTTTAAATTGAACGCAAACAAATCAAAGAAATTGCAAATCAAAGCTCATATTGAACGATTATAACAAATAATGAAATTATAAATGAATTAACTATGTGCGACAGAGTAGACAGTGTAGTAGGTTTGCACAATAGTAAGGCCGATCAGGAGTATGCCCGCAACAACTGAGATCGAAGTCCACGGGTTTCTAAAGTAATCATGCATTAATCTTGCCTTGTATTTATGCCAAGCCAAATTACTATATTTTTGCACATGACTGATCAAAGTTTTGAAATAATGGTTTCCATGATCCAAAAAGTTATAATCAGCCAACTCATTAAAGAAGAATGCTACCTCTTTTTCATTCCTTAGGGTATGAACTAAGATATGGCGACGTTGTAATAGAACCACGTCTGCACTCGTATCTATTAATAAATCCATCAAAACAGCAAAACTCGTGAAGGTCCTGAATGAACTGGGTAGAGTTTGTTCAAAAGCAATAATATTCGTAAAGATCGTCCTCGAGGAATCGTTAATAATTATAAGAGGCATCTCGATTACTCCATTATTAAAGGTTATATCGAACATATTCTTAGGTTGTCTTTTCAAAAAGAACGTAACACCTGCCTCGTGAAGCTCGCTGGCACATGAGATTGTTTTCGGTATTATACGCGCTTGAGGCTTCTGAGAAGAACGCCAAGATTTATTTCTAAGCCAGGTCAAAATGTGACTTTTAAACGTGGTTATTTTGCGCAATTTACGTTCGCGAGATGTACTTGATTGAGGTGGCGGGGGTACTATGCTTGTGTGTAAGAGGTGGAGCAAATGATGAATAGCATTACACGATGGTATCGCAGAGTTCACTTGTAGTCTGTACGGAAAGAGCCTGTTAAAAAATAAATTTACGAATGAGTATGTTGCCCTAGAAGGAATTTCATTTAAAAGGGGATCAAATTTACAAATGCATTTCTTTTATGTTGAATAGTAACGAACGATAGATCAAATCTAAATGAACTGATTGATAGCGAAAATATATATGATATTTAAATAAAGTAAAATTGAAAATTATTATTTAAGTAAGGATAATTATACCATACCCCTCATTTCCCCCAACACATCTTCTATATCACCAATTAATCATTAATTGGTGATTAATTAGCATGGTAATTAACAAAAGTACATCCGATTAACGGTTAATTGATATTAATTAAGAAGTGTTAATATATATGTATTTTAATTATATATTATTAACTGTTAATGGAGTGTCTTTTTGTTAATTACTTCAATAATTAATCATTAATTAGGAAATAGAAGGTGTTGGGTATATGGCCTCAGTAAGTAAATGTGTATAAGTTGATGTTAGAAAATACATTGGCAGATGTATACAAATCTATTTAAATTTTTTTTAATTTTTGTTAATAAAAAAAAAGTATGATGAATTTTCTGAAAGGTATAATTCTAATAAAAAAAGATATAATAGTTATGTCAAAAGTTATTATGTTATTAAAAAAATATATATCACATATTTATTTATTTATTTTAAATGTATATTGCAGTTAAAATGTACTTCACACATTTAACAGGAGTCTGGCGTATCTAGAAAATTCTAGATGCATATATTTGAGAAGATACAAATAAATATGTATTGGTCTTAAAAAAAATATATCATACTCATACATATAAAAAACATAACACACAACTATAGAATTTACGTTGCATTTAAATAGATACATTATCAATTTTTAAAAGTTTCGGACCGATCTAAAAAAGATATGTTATTCATTTCTATATCTAAAAAATATACATTTTGAAATATATAAATCAAACATGTATTATATTTAAGAAAAATCTATTGTATATATATATAAGGGATAGATTTACCCAACTACAAAACTATTATACATCTAAAATGATCTATTTTAGAAGATTAACCAAACGATATTGTATTTTAAAAAAATATTATAATTAAAATAGATACACGCATCTAACGATATATTTTAGATGTTAACCAAAAATATATATATATATCGATCAAAAAACAGTATATGCTATACGAGTACTAGCGAGTACTAGTAAAAACAAAAAACAATAATTATAAACATAAACCTACTGTGCCCTTCAATTTTTCCACAAGAATCGTGATGACGTCACGATTCTTGATTAACATCTTAATTAACAAGGTGAATTAACGATTAATTATTAATTTGTGATTATTTAAGATTAATTGTTAAGAGACTGTAAGTACATATTAATTTTTTTATTAATCATAAATTAATCGTTAATCCATGTTAATTATTGAATTAATTCTTGTGTGGAAATGAGAGGTAGAATTAAGTTTTCCTCATAAATAATGGACAAAAATGACATAGTTACGAACCTCAACAATAGGCCTACTAAGAAACACTCCTCTTCAGAATGCATGATGGGGCCCAGGAGGATGCTTAGCAGCTTGTGGATTATAAAGAACGGAATTTGATTTTCCAACAACAGTAAATCGGATTTTATTGTTTCACCCCAACCCGAATCGAAAATGCGGTCAATATCATTGGATTTATGCTTTGAATCCAGAACACGGCCAATCTCGCCGGATTCGTCCTTTATAAAGAAATACTCAAGAATAAAACATCCATCTAGTAAAAGCATTAACACGAACTGATCCGTTTGAATATTTGCAATGCACTCACTATAACACCGGCGAGCTTCTGGCTCGAGCGATCTTATTTCCCGGAGATAGAAATCCATTCCTATCCCGGGATTCCGTTCTAGGAATTGACTAAGACATCGCCACTTGTACTCCTCCATGGAATTCAGATTGTCCTTGCCATGATAATAAGGTCCAATCGACACCATTTTTGGCTCGTAAAATGTTTTCTTTGCTGCGCGAAAGTACGCAGGGACTCGAAAAATAGTGGAATTTTGGGGATTGTGCGGATTTTGGGGTAACATTTCAAGCCTTTTGTGAACTAAGACTTCAAGGCGATCTTCCATGTTATCAGGCGGCCTCATTGAACCAGCAATGTCAGTCTAAAATGAATCCAATTAAGCAAAGATTAGAATCAGAATGAAGTAATTAATATGAATACATCTTTGTTAAGTTAGGATTACATGATGATGTGCCGAGTTTCTGTAATGAAGAGACCCCGAAGGTGCTTCGATGTCGATTAACGAATCTCCGATCTCTCGATTCATCTCTCCCTACTTTGAAATAACCTGGTTGAAAATGCCTTGGATTCATCGAGATTTTTTTTTTATGATGTGTTTTTTAATTAATTAATTTTTTTCTGCCATTTGACCAACACAAGAATAGTTTTTTTGAGTTTTGAAAGGGACAGAGAAGACTCACGCGATGGTATCGATGATGGATTGCTTGTTGCCACGTTATTATATTTAAAATGGATTATTAACAGTACTACAGATATGGAGATAGATTATAGACATTACAGGCCAAAAAATAATTATATTATAAAATATAATATTTTAGGGACCCTCTTTTCTGTTTTCTTGGAAGGAAAGATTGTAGAGGATCCACTATTTAAATCTGTAAAACAAATTATAAAACCCCTATTTTATCGGATAGATTATTCCCATTGTTTCCTAAATAGTCATCGATCGTCCGTATAAATGTCCTTTCAGGCATGAAAACTCTAATTATGAAAAAGAAGTGCATTTGCTACAAGTTCCAATTGGCCACAGTCGTACATACTTAATTCACGAAATTCTGATTTGAATAAAAAAATCTGATTTTATTATAATTTAAGGATATACACCTGCCCGTCCTCTATGCCTGTTTCGAAATGAATTAATGTGCTAAATGCAGTTATTTATGTTGTTAACAATGGTTTTAACCATAGCAACGTCATTTACATTGCTTTTGTTGCATTAAATGACCTTCTTATCGTCGCTTTCTTTTTAGAGTGGTGGTGACATGAAATCTTTTGGAAAGATCTCATTGTATCAATGAAATGTTATTTTTTCATTTAATGTTAAATGTGATGTTAAATGTGATAATAAACCAATATATATGATAAATAAGTAAATGAAACTGATTTAACACAAAAATCTATTTCAAACAAGTATACGATAAACAAAAATGTGAATATTAATAAAATGAATAAGTATATACTCATTTAATCCTAAATTACGATTGCACAAATGTCATTTGTCTTATTTAGCCACTCATATTATTTACCCACACTCTTAGTTTGGAATTAAGTTTGTGTAATTTTCTTATTCCACATCATCACATTTATTTCATCCATTGAATTATGATGTGTGACAAAATTTAGACCATTGCTTAATCATTCATTTGATATAATTATATTTTTTTTGTAAACATTTAAGTGTATATTATTTTACACATTGTTTTAAGGATTCTTAGAAATTCACATCATCCTATATAAATGACGTGAAATATTATTAGTATTAGATAGATTCATGATATACCAAGTCTATTCAATTGTTTATTATTTCACAAAAATTACACGATCAAATGTGAATATAATGAAAGATGAAAAATTTATATACGAAATATTAATAACTTAATATGTAATATTATAAAACATACATATATTAGTATTATTTTTAGAAATTTAATTTTAAGAATCCACCAAGTATATTCATTTTAATTTTCTTTTTATTTTGACATCCACTTTAGAATAGTACATACATACCATTTTTAATAATTTGAATTTATACAAGTATTATGTAAAAAAATGCATGTTTACATAATACAATTTAAAGTATTTTATTTACATTGTATAAATGGAAGATGAAAAATTTATATATGAAAATACTAATAACTTGATATTTAATATTATAAAACATACATATTTTAGTATTATTTTTAGAAATTTAATTTTAAAAATCCACCAAATATATTCATTTTAAGTTTCTTTTTATTTTGCATCTATATTAGCATAGTCCATATATACCATTTTTCTCAATTTACATTTATAAAAATATTGTGTAAAATAATACAATGAAAAAATGCATTTTTACATAATACAATTTAAAGTATTTTATTTACATAATAAAATTTTAAGTATTATTATTCGTATTTAAAAAATTATAAATATAAAAAACTCATATAATACTAAGTTGATTATATTTGTGTTTTTAATCAAATATTAATTTTTTTAAGAATTAGTACAAATTAACAAATAGTTTATCATCTAAATAACTTCTCAAACTTATAAACACCTATCAAATAGTATTGATATTTTTAAAAATATAATCTTATTAAAATCGTATGATATAAAGTAATTTATATTTATGTAAATGCTAAATTATTTTTTATATTATTTATGAAATTATTTTACTATTAAGTTTAATTTTCGTTGCATTTTGAATTATTGAAAAGTTATTAGTACTATATAATTAATTATGTGCTACTACATATATCGTATGATTCGTAATATATTGGATATTGTGTGATATATTATGAACAACATTGATATAATATTTGTTGTTATGTTACTATTTTATTAAAAAATGAGATTTTTTTTTGTTATTGTAAAATATATACATACTCATAGATAAATGAGTTCAATAACTTTATTAATAACTAATTTTAACAACATTATATGAAAATATGTATTTTATATTACAATGAAAAAAATAATTAACTTACTCACTGCGTGCGCGAGTATTCTCCGAGTTTGTTTGATTTTACAACTAATTGCCAACATATCAATTAGCGTGAGTGAATTTAAAGGGAAAAACACATAACTTCCAACTTTGTAACTTTGTATTCACCGAATTTGAGGTCTTCTCTCTCCTTGATTTTTGTGTTAAATCATACGCGCGCGTATATATATATATATATATATATATATATATATATATATATATATATATATATATATATATATATATACAAGAATCCAAAAAAAAATTCACTCAGACAAAATATACTAATAAAATTAGCAAAATATACTATTCAAATTAACAAAATATACTACTGAATCCAATATGTTAAATAGCTAAAATTAAGAATAAAATGATATATTTTCAACAGTATATTTTGTTAAATATAATAATATATACTTCTTATTTCAATAGTATATTTTTATCATTTGATTCTTTTTTGAATTTTTTTGTGGATTTTTGTTAGTATATATATATATATAACAGTCACAAAAAAGTTTAGGATTAATAATTTAAATACGTGTCTGCAAGTTATCCAACCAGCTATTCGTGTATATATATACCATTAATCACGAAGCACATGGTTTATTTATTTAAAATAAAACTTGAATATGTTTAATTGCAAGTCGCATTGCTCAGTTTTAGGCCCCCACGTGAGATCATATTGTGATATGGTTGTTTTAATCATCATATTTTATGAAATGGTTTCATCCCACCAATTTATTTTATCTTCGATCTTTCAATATTTATATTTTTATGTATTAGATTGTGTTAAATTTTCAATAACTATTAGATGTTGTGATGTTTTTTGTTCATAATAATTAACTATTTATTTTATTTTTGATCTTCTTAACAGCCAGTTTTTTACTTTCATTCTATTTTTATGTATTTTTTAATAGTCTCATGGTCTTTTATTCTTTAAATACTTTCGAGATATTTATTGTATTGTTTTTTATTTTATTATTATTTGATATTAGTTTTTCATTAAAAATAATAAATGAATATTAAAATTATATAAATACAACATATACTAAATTTTTTTAAAAATATGACATGTAACAAAAATTATACAGCTTTTAAAATGAATAAAAGAATAACGAAAAATAATTTTTTAATTATTAATTATAAAAATAAAATGAAATTTTGGTCCAAAAAATATTTATCACCAACCAACGTTGTATTTAACTCTTATAGGGTTACATGAAAATTAAATTTTTATTATCGGGATTCTTTTTTAAGTATCAAAAAGTGAGGATGTATTGAGAGAGAGAGAGAGAGAGAGAGAGAGAGAGGCTAACCTAATTAATTAAGTACAAGAATGTTGGTACTTCATGATTTTTCACCATTGGATTTGTATTGAGATTAGTGCATTTAAAGAAACACAAATCTCAATGCAAATTCAATGATTAAAAAACATTAAGTATCAAATTTCTTGTACTTAATTAAGTAGGTTAACCTTCCTCACACACACACACACACACACACACACACACACACACACACACACACACACACATATATATATATATATATATATAGGGATGCTAAACTACTTAATTAAGTACCAAAGATTTGGTAGTTAATGGTTTTTCACCATTACATTTGCATTGAGATTTGTGTTTCTTTATGATGATCATAAAAATTTGTGCAAATCATTAATTGCACAAATCCCAATACAAACCCAATGGTGAAAAACCATTAAGTACCAAATTTTTGATACTTAATTAAGTAGTTTAGTCCCCCTCATACTTGTATCCACCGTGAGTCGGAGGTCGTCGGTCGCGGGTGCAACTGCCTAGACGCTGCACCGGCGAACTTGCTTGATTAGATCGATTCTCTACACCGAGAAAAACTCCTTTTTCTCGATCTTTCTCTCTTCACACTCTTTCACTCTCTTGAAAGATGTCTCCTTATATTTCTGGATTATTCTGAATAATACCATAGATTGGTCTGAATGATCTGGTCCAGAGAGAGAGAGAGAGAGAAACATCATATTTATATCATATAGGATAAGGATGGGCCAAAAAGCATGTATATCCAATATACATTCTTTCACACAGAAAACTGCAGACACCCTTTCAGTATTCTGTTGAAACGAAAATATTAAATCGTCCCAACTGACTTTAAACATTGACGAAAGTGGTAGATAATCTTATTATCTTTCCAACCCAATTGGATCTGGCCCAATTGGAGTTCGGATGCGAAAGTTACGAACGTTTTACTAACTGTATGTCAAACTGTCATACCCTTTCGGTATTCCATTAAAACGACACTGATACTTTGCTCAAATGATTTTAGAGAATATCCAATATGCACGATCTACCTAAAAGGTACTCATGCATATCCAATATGCACGATTTTAGAGAATATAGCTCGCGTATCATATACCAAGCTACGCACATCTTATGTGCCAATTTTATAATCAAGCCCGACTTAGTACGACTCGTTTGTGACCATGTAGGTTCGGTTAACGATGGCAGTAGGCTGTTTCCAAAGCACTACAAGCCCATGAGCGGGATCTAGTCACTCCATCATGGCTACCCATGTTAACACGAAGAATGATTGTGATCATTGTGCCTATCTCGAATAGCAGTTATTAGTTCTCTTGTTAGCGATATTCGTTAATCAAAAGGCATGGTGGTAGTCATCCTTATATTTTGATTAACTATACTTTTCCTCGATTCCGAATTGAGTTAACAAATTTGAATCGATATTAACCGTTAATATCATTGACTGTGGCCACAGTTTTCGTTAATCAATTCATCGAGTGGCCAAAGAGATATCTCTTCCTTTCGGAATAAACAATTCCTATCTTGGAGACTCACATTGAATTCCGTGTTTCGGAGAATACCCATTGATGACCGTTTTAACTCCCTGTTACGGTGAGCGTAAGATCATATCAAAGCATTGTGTTACGCACGTAACACAATCAATGGTCCCCTCAAGTATGAAGAACCTAATACCCTACTCGTCGCAAGTCCATCTATAATGACTAAACCATGTCATGGTCTCGCGGCTTCGGTCATATCCAATATATGTCACCTAGCATATATCTACGTCCCTGATTCGACAAACGCCGTTGTCCTATGATTAGCAAAACATAATCATCTCCTCGGCTAACGTACTAGTGTACGCGTTCAGTCTATTCCCTTGTAATAGAAATGCTTCTCTCTTAAGCAAACTGACCCGAGACTAGGGATGTTTAGAAATGAAACTTTAGGTGTGACGGTTTTGCTGCACATAATCCTCAATTATGCCGGCGTCCACACAAGCTCAAATTAGGGTTCATGTAATCAAATTACACAACCCGCACACAGTTTTCATATAAGGTGAATGCATAAAAATTTAAGTAAACAAAATTTTTAAAAGGGATGCATTCATACGGATTAAGTATTTGGGCGATACAACGTTTACCTACGGGTATCTCCATACCCACAACCTGCGAGGACTATCATATTAGATAACTACACTCCACTCTCTTCTTCCTCCTCTAGGTATCTCATACCCATAGTCATTACATGACAGTCACGCGCGACTAGAAAGAGCGGTTTTGTAAACTGGTCCGCACGTTCCCGCTAGTGTTAATCTTTATCAGCTTTGGAACGTTTCCAATACCTACGATCACATCTTTTCACAAAATTTCATGGATCAAATGAAATTTTCTGAGTATTGGCTGAAAGTGGTTGTGACCTCGGCATTTTTGGCTTGTACTATTGCGTCTCACGCAATACACAACCATAAATCCGATAACTCGTGACTACTCGAGTTTGGTGATTAACGGGTTTTCAATCACTTTTAATTTGAGATATCGTTGTATGTGAAAACCAATTCAATCAACAAGTTTGAAAATATATGTGTATAGTGGAAATATACAAGTTCGTTCCACGAGGAGTATATGCGTCGAATAATGAATCAAAATGAGCCAAAAAGGCAGAAACTTTTTAATAGGCAGAAACTTAATCAAAACGAGTTAATTAAGGGCTAAAATGCAAGTAAAAAGAGAACAAAAAGATCAAGTAAAAGAGCAAGATTTAGAACAAAGATTCGATTCAAACAAGAATTCTTTACACAACCTCAAACAACATTCATCATACAAGAAAATTCAGAGACAAATCTCAGAATTAAGAGCAAAAAGATCAAGTATTCAAACAAGATTCTTTACACAACTTCAAACTTCAATTAACATACAAGAAAATTCAAGACATGAAAAAAAAACACCTAGAATGAGAGGTGAGCTTCGTCGTGTCAAGAGGAGCTTCGTTCTCGTCTAGTGCAATCAATCGAGGCTTGAGTCGCTAGGAAGCTAGGACAACTGAGTGAAGAAAGAACACAATTCAACCGAGGAAGGAGAGGTTACCGAGTGAAGAAAGCTTCGAGTTCGGTAATGGAGAAAGCTCCACTCGCAATTCCGATGAAGACCGGACGAAGAAAGCTTCAAGTCCGGTTGTGACGATGTATCCTTTGACTTGCTTTGATCGGATCGATTCACCGAGCGAAGAAAGCTTCGAGTCCGGCAAACAATCACTTGAGAATTCGAGTATTCTTGAAGGATTCTTGAATGATTCTTGGAAGTTCTTGGGAGTTCTTGGGAGAGAGAGAGAGAGAGAGAGAGAGAGAGAGAGAGAGAGAGAGAGAGAGAGAGAAAGGGAGTGAAAGAGTGTAAATCCTGCCCAAGGGCCTTGGGGTCTTATTTATAGTGCATTTGAAGCTCTCCCATTGACCAAGAGTTGGATGAGAGGATTGAGGGTAGTTTGGGGATTATATGTGAGGTAGGTGGCTGGATAGTGGGCTGGATAGTGGCTATGGTGTGAGTGATTTTCGTGTAGAATTTGGTGTAGACTCTTATGTTGAAGATTATTTGTCTCCTCCCTCATACGTGTACCGAAATGATCGGTATGATATACCGATTTCATCGGCTCGAGGAGAGGAAGACAACTACACTCTTGAAATGCCAAAAACTTTCGCCCAAAAACCTGAAATTATCAACAAAACACACTTAGTGAAGAATTTATTCTTGTAGTATCAAATATTAACAATTTTATACAGAAAGTTGAGATTTGAAAGGGCTAAAATCCCTAAATTAGATATCAAAAAGGTGCTTTATTTTCCTCTTATCAAATACCCCCACACTTAGCTTTTGTCGTCCTCGACAAAATAAAACGTAATAAAATATATTTTAAGCACAAAAAATACAAGTTAGGTTTTGTTGAATTTGTAATCACACTATCTCATAAATTTGAATTTCACAAGAAATATTTATACTCTCTTAATCATATGTTATTTCAAGAGGAACAAAATATCAAACTTCTATAATGAGGATTTTGCCAATTTTTAAGATATTTATTAAGAAATGATTTTCACTCGAAAAAGATAGTTAAACACCACATAATGAATGTAACACCACATAATTAAAGAGGAAAAATCTTTTAAAAGTATTAATAGAACCAATTTTTTCATTTTTGCAAAAGTTGACCTTAAATGTAAGTAATTCACTTTTATAACCGCTCGGTACGTAAGTACTTGGGTCCTCCTTAAATCCAACCAAATTTCCTTAAATTTTGCTCAAAAATATTATTTTATATTTTTCTTTTTTCCTTTTTCCTTTTTTTTTTATCTTTTTTTTTTTTTTTTTTTTTCTTTCTTTTCTTTCTTCTTTCATTGAAATATTTTTATATAAAATATTAATTCACAATGTTTCGAACCGATCATGAGTACGGTTCGCTCATGCCCGGCTTACTCCATTGCGAATTCTTTTTGAAAAAATCGTGAGCGCAATAAAATTCCGTTTGGTTGGAACATAAGTCGCCATGAACGGTTAGGATCCTTAAGTGTAAGTTGTCAAATTTTTAAACTAATGCAAAAACTACCAAAAATGGTTGAATAAAACTTTTTAGAATTTCTTAATTAAGAATGGGTTCTTATTCAAAAATGGTGTGCCACGTAAATCACAATAAAAATCATTTAAAATAAATACTTCTTTAAGCAAATCTTATTATAGACGGGATTGAATCCCAAATTTGTCTCATAAAAGACCGTTTATTGTTTTCTTTAATATTCATTTGAGAAAAAGAATATTCTTTTAGTTGATGGTGAAAATTCTTTTTAAGAAGATGTGTGATTGTTTAGACTTGATCGTGGAGAAAAACCGTTTCTTTAACAAGTATTTAAGTGCTTAAAAATCGAGGACGATTACGAAAAATTGATTTAAAATATGATATATACAATGGTGGTAGAATTTTTTAAATTTTTTAAATTCTAAATTTTCATAAAAGCAAAATAAAAGCGAATATATACAAAGGATTTCAATTTTCATACAAGCAAAATAAAAGCGAATATACACAAAGGAAATCCAAATATTATCCCCCCCACACTTATTTCCAAGCTTGTCCTCAAGCGAAAAGATACGAAAAAAATGTCGACAAAAATAGAAAAAAGATGGATAGATAAAACCTGAATTTTTTTTTTTGGTGCATGGGTTGCCTCCCAACTAGCGCTCTTGTTTAACGTCTTGAGCTCGACTTGGCCGAGCTTATCTCATTGTTGTTCGAATCGTTGCTCCTCCATCCAACCTTTTTCGAAGTTCGTGTGGAAATGCTTGAGTCGATGTCCATTCACCTTGAAGGTTTTGTTCGTTTCTTCGCTTTGGATTTCGACCACTCCAAATGTAGTCACATTGGTGACCACAAATGGACCGATCCATCTTGACCGGAGTTTTCCGGGAAAGAGCTTGAGTCGTGCGTTGAAGAGTAACACTCTTTCCCCAACACAAAATTCTTTTTTCTTTATCATTCTATCATGAAACGCTTTTGCTTTTGCCTTGCATAAACTCGAATTGTCATAGGCATTTTGTCGAAGTTCGTCCAATTCGAGCAATTGCAATTTACGAGCTGATGCGTCTTTTGGGTAATCGAGAGTAAATTGCTTAATGGCCCAAAATACCTTGTGTTCGATTTCCACCGGCAAATGGCACACCTTCCCATAAACCAATTTGAAAGGAGTCATACCTATAGGAGTTTTGAAAGCGGTACGGTACGCCCATAGAGCATCGCCTAGTCGAGAGCTCCAATCCTTTCTCGAAGGATTCACCACTTTCTCGAGGATAGACTTGATTTCTCGATTCGATACTTCGGCTTGCCCATTCGTTTGCGGGTGGTATGCGGTTGAAGTTCGGTGGCTCACATGGTACTTCTCGAGCAAGGTTTGGAGGCTCTTGTTGCAAAAATGCGTCCCTCGATCGCTTATCAAAACCTTCGGCACCCCGAATCTTTGGAAGACATTCTTTTTGAGAAATTCGCCCACCGTTTTCGAATCCGCGTTTCTTGTTGGTATTGTCTCCACCCATTTCGTCACGTAATCTACGGCAAGTAAAATGTAAGTGTATCCAAAGGACATAGGAAATGGACCCATAAAGTCAATGCCCCATGCATCAAATGGTTCACACATGTAAATGGATTGAAGGGGCATTTGATCTTTACGGCCCAAGTTTCCCGTCCTTTGGCAATTTTCTCAACTCTTCACAAAGCTTGAAGCATCTTTGTGAAGAGTTGGCCAATAGAATCCACATTCAAGTACCTTGTGGGCGGTACGAGTTATGCCAAAATGTCCACCGCATTGCAAATTATGACAAAAGGATAAGATAGATTGTACCTCATGTTGGTGAACACATTTTCGAATTACTTGATCGGGGCATACACGAAAGAGAATCGGGTCCTCCCAAATGTAAAAGCGGGCATTGCTTTTCATCTTATTCCGTTGAGCTTGCGAGAAATTCGGAGGGAATCGCTTCGTGACAATGTAGTTCACCAAGTCGGCGTACCAAGGTGTGTCGATTCTGGCTGCGAGGATATGTTCTTCGGGAAACTTGTCTCGAATCGGTACGTGATCGTCCTCCTTCAACGGGAGTCGGCTTAGGTGGTCCGCTACAAGATTCTCGCACCCCTTTTTATCCTTTATTTCGAGATCGAACTCTTGGAGCAATAAAATCCACCGAAGTAATCTCGGCTTACATTCCTTCTTTTTCATCAAATGCTTTAAAGCCCCGTGATCCGAGAACACTATTACCTTGGTACCTAAGAGGTACGATCGAAATTTCTCCAAGGCGAACACGATGGCAAGGAGCTCCTTTTCGGTTGTGGTGTAATTTCTTTGCGCATTGTCGAGGGTCTTCGAGGCGTATGCAATGACGTGAGGATCTTTACCTACCCTTTGGCCGAGGACCGCACCCACACTTGAATCGCTTGCATCGCACATGATCTCGAATGGAAGTTCCCAATTTGGAGGCTTGATGATTGGTGCTGAGCAAAGTTTCTCCTTGAGCATGTTGAATGCATTCTCACACTTCTTGTCGAACTCGAATTTTGCGTCTTTTTGAAGGAGTTGACACATTGGTTGAGATATCTTCGAAAAATCTTGAATGAACCGCCGATAAAAACCGGCATGGCCGAGAAAACACCTCACATCCTTCACCGTCTTTGGATAAGGGAGCGTTTTGATCACATCGATTTTCGCCTTGTCGACCTCCATTCCTTTTTTTGAGATGAGATGACCTAAAACAATTCCTTCGCTCACCATGAAGTGGCATTTCTCAAAATTTAAGACAAGGTTAGCTTCGATGCATTTTTCGAGTATTTGTGATAAATTGCCTAAGCAAGAATCGAAAGAATCTCCAAATACCGAAAAATCATCCATAAAAACTTCAATGAATTTAGAAATATAATCGGAGAAAATAGAAAACATACACCTTTGAAATGTGCCGGGAGCATTACATAGGCCGAATGGCATGCGTCGATAGGCGAAAGTTCCAAACGGACACGTGAAAGTCGTCTTCTCTTGATCTTCGGGTGCGATTGGAATTTGGAAGTACCCCGAGAATCCATCGAGGAAACAATAGTACGGTTTTCCCGCGAGTCTTTCGAGCATTTGATCGATGAATGGGAGAGAGAAATGGTCCTTCTTTGTCGCTTTGTTCAATTTTCGATAATCGATGCAATCCCTCCACCCATTTTGGATCCTTGTCGGCACTTGCTCGCCTTCTTCATTCTCAACAATCGTTATTCCCGTTTTCTTTGGTACCACATGAATTGGTGAGACCCATTTCGAGTCGGTAATAGGATAGATTATCCCCGCATCCAAAAGCTTGATTATTTCTTTCTTCACCACTTCCATCATGGGCAGATTGAGCCTTCGTTGAGGTTTCCTTGACGGTTTCGATTCGTCTTCGAGGAGGATTCGGTGCGTGCACATCGATGGGCTAATGCCGGGTATGTCGGAGAGAGTCCATCCAAACGCCTTCTTGTTTTTCTTGAGCACTTCAATTAGCTTTTCTTCTTCTTCTTTTGATAAACTCGAGGCGATTATTACCGGTAACGTCCCTCCTTCACCTAGAAAAACATATTTCAATCCATTCGGTAGCGGTTTTAATTCTAACCTTGGTGGTAGTTCGGTTGAAGGTGGCGTTCTTTGCATTGGAACCTCGAGCTCCCCCAAAGAAATAGCTTGGACTTCATTCTTTTCTTCTGCAAATTCCGGCTCGGTTTCGAAAAGTGGCTCATCGAATCCCTCGAGTTCTTCGAACAATGTGGTTGCGTGTTCTTGAGAATCTTGAAACATTTGAGTCGAAAGTTCTTGCACACATTCGTCGATCACATCAAGCGCGCTCAAGTTGAGTGTACCTTGCATTGGTTCTTTTAGTTTATCAAAAATATTGAATTTTATTAACTCATCATCGAACTCCATGGTGAGCTCTCCCGCGTGTACATCGATCTTTGTTCGAGCCGTTTTCACGAATGGTCTTCCAAGGAGAATTGGGGTCGAGTCGTTCTTGCCTTCGTTCATGTCTAACACGTAGAAATCTGCCGGAAAGAGCAATCCGTTCACCGTTACAAGCACGTCTTCGATTACCCCAACCGGTCTTGTCGTTGATCGATCGGCGAGTTGAATCACCACTTGGGTATCTTCGAGAGGGCCTAGATCGAGGGTGACATAAACCGAGTATGGCATAACATTGATTGAGGCGCCTAAATCGAGCATGCACTTTGGCAATTCGTGTTGCCCAATTTTGCATGGGATTGCGAACATCCCCGGATCCTTGTGTTTTTGCGGAAGCTTGAGAATTGCCGATACACTTTCCCCCATACTTATCGTTTCGTGTCCTTTAATTTTCCTCTTATTCGTGCAAAGCTCCTTGAGATATTTGGCTAATCTCGGTACCTCTTTAATAGCTTCAATGAGAGGGATATTAACTTCTACCTTTTTGAGGATCGCGAGTATATCGTTGTTCGATTCGACCGGCTTTGTTAGGCGATTCGGGAAGGGCGGCTTGACTTGAACCGCTATCTCGGGCTCCTTTGCTTGGATCGGAATTTCTCGGCTCGTTGAAGCTTGAGTTGGCCCTTCCTTTTGGACCGGTATCTCCAATTCTTTCTCTTCTTCCACCTCCCTTGCTTTCTTCGAGCTCGTACCTACTTCCTTACCGCTTCGAAGCGATATTGCATTCACGTGCCTTTGCTCGAGTGGTGCTAGACGTTGAGATTGTAATCGAGATGAACCATGAGTTTCGAGAACATTGACTCGAGTAGCTATTTGATTCAATTGGGTCTCCAAATTCCCCACATGGTGATTCGTGTTTGAGATTTCGTGCTTAAAGTCTTGCTTCAATTATTGCTTCATTGATGTCATCATACTCATCATTCCCTCCATCATCATCTTGAGATCTTGATTTGGGTCTTGATTTGGAAGCGATTTTTGAACCGCTTGTGTTGCATTTGGATGTTGGTACGTGGCCGGTTTTGCAACCGCTTGTCGATACGGATCGGGTTGAGCATTGTTGGGGTTTGACCAACTAAAGTTGGGATGGTTTCGGAGATTCGGGTTGTACGAGTTTGAGGCATCAAATTTCTTGTACATCGCACTCGCATTCTCTTCTATGACACTTGGGCATTCATCGGTATGGTGAGTTTTAGCGAGGCAAACCCCACACGATTTCGTTCCGTCTTTCCCCAAGGCTTTCATGATTATCTCGAGCTTGTTGTTTAACATGTCGACATTGAGGTCGCTACATGCATTTACTCGGAATTCGACGTTTCGTCTTGATTGAGAGTTAGTTGCCATTGCTTCGATGAGGTTCTTCACATCTTCTAATTCTTTGTTCGCGATGCTTCCTCCCGCGGAAGCATTGAGAAGTTGGCTTTCGCTATAGCTCAATCCTTGGATGAATTGGTCGAAGAGGTAGTGTTCTTCGACGTTGTGGCTTGGGCATTCTTCGCATAAACGGTTGAATCTCTCGTAATATTCATGAAGTGCTTCATTCGGCTTTTGCGTGATTGCCAATAGTTCGCGTCGAATTGCCGCCAATCTCGCATGAGGATAGTACTTGTCTTTGAATCGCCTCGCGACTTGGTTGAAGTCTAGATTTCCTCGAAGATTGTAGAACCAATCCTTTGGTCCTTCACCTAGAGAATAAGGAAAAATGAGAAGTAAGACATCATTGAATGCCTCATAACTTGCATAGATATTGCATTGCATTTTGAAATCTTTCAAGTGTTTATGTGGGTTTTCATTGACTTTTCCATTAAAGATAGGGAGAGAGTTTATAATGCTTGGATCGGCTTTAAAATTTGGAACGTTTGGCCTAATGAAATTATAGTTATCTTCTTCTACATTTGGGGCCACTAGTTCCCTTAAAGTCTTTGGCCTTGGTGCCCTAATTTCTTCACCCATATTAGAATTAAAAGGAGTAGAGAGAGAAGAAGATGTTTGATTTAGATTGAGATGCTCTTCTTGGTCTTCTTGGGTTGCTTTCTTGCTTTTCTTGGAGCTCTTGTTCTTTCTTTCGATTTCTTTTTCAAATGGAAGTAATTCGCCTTTTCTCGATCTTGTGTTGTGCATGTAGATCTTCCTTCACACCTAGAATGAGCACAAGAAAAGGCAAAGAGATGAGTAAATGAGATCTTGAATTAGAAATTTAAATTTTGATCAAAAATCTTGACTTAAACACCACTCCCCCGCAGCGGCGCCATTTGACTTAACATACAAGAAAATTCAAGACATGAAAAAAAAACACCTAGAATGAGAGGTGAGCTTCGTCGTGTCAAGAGGAGCTTCGTTCTCGTCTAGTGCAATCAATCGAGGCTTGAGTCGCTAGGAAGCTAGGACAACTGAGTGAAGAAAGAACACAATTCAACCGAGGAAGGAGAGGTTACCGAGTGAAGAAAGCTTCGAGTTCGGTAATGGAGAAAGCTCCACTCGCAATTCCGATGAAGACCGGACGAAGAAAGCTTCAAGTCCGGTTGTGACGATGTATCCTTTGACTTGCTTTGATCGGATCGATTCACCGGGCGAAGAAAGCTTCGAGTCCGGCAAACAATCACTTGAGAATTCGAGTATTCTTGAAGGATTCTTGAATGATTCTTGGAAGTTCTTGGGAGTTCTTGGGAGAGAGAGAGAGAGAGAGAGAGAGAGAGAGAGAGAGAGAGAGAGAGAAAGGGAGTGAAATAGTGTAAATCCTGCCCAAGGGCCTTGGAGTCTTATTTATAGTGCATTTGAAGCTCTCCCATTGGCCAAGAGTTGGATGAGAGGATTGAGGGTAGTTTGGGGATTATAGGTGAGGTAGGTGGCTGGATAGTGGGCTGGATAGTGGCTATGGTGTGAGTGATTTTCGTGTAGAATTTGGTGTAGACTCTTATGTTGAAGATTATTTGCCTCCTCCCTCATACGTGTACCGAAATGATCGGTATGATATACCGATTTCATCGGCTCGAGGAGAGGAAGACAACAACACTCTTGAAATGCCAAAAACTTTCGCCCAAAAACCTGAAATTATCAACAAAACACACTTAGTGAAGAATTTATTCTTGTAGTCTCAAATATGAACAATTTTATACACAAAGTTGAGATTTGAAAGGGCTAAAATCCCTAAATTAGATATAAAAAATGTGCTTTATTTTCCTCTTATCATTTGGTCATGTATCCTTGATCCACACCTCTTCCTTTTGCGATTAATAACCGCAATATACTCTCCTCCGTAAATAGAATAATAGATTATTGGTCGTGTGGAACTTTTCCACATAATCGAGTTTTTGTTTAAGCAAAATACGTACACACTTTGTGATCGAAAGTCGTGCTACATATTTGGACGTGCCATATTTGGAAACTGTTGTTATTATAACTCTTTATAACCAACACGTCCTCCACACCATTATAGATAAAATAAAATCCTGAATTCTTGTGCAAAGTATTCATGAATAACATTCACCGCTATCAATAAAAATTCCGATGGGTTTAAATAAACATAACCATTATGTATATATATATGTTTAACCATTATACATTCAAACTCGTGTGATTCCCATGGATTTTATTGATGGTGAACTAGACGCTCTATGTGTACGACGTATAGCCACATACATATCATGACAGATATAATAGATCCTCACATCAAATGTAAAGCATCATATTATTATTTTTCGCCCGTCTTGATGTCTCACATCGAGTCGTAGAAAATTTCTGTCATTCGACATTTCGATTTAACTCCTCCAAGGAGTTATATGTTGAAAACCATTTTCAACAATATGTCCATATACGTGTGCTAATATAGAACGAGGAACTTCTTAGATCTATCATATAGACCTTCACGCTTAATTCATAAGCGGCCTCGCCTAAATCTTTTGTCGTTACAAGAAATATAACGCGGCTCCCACTAACCTTCATGTTTACACAAAGTTTCCATTCATTCCGACAATGTTATAACAGTTTATAACTTCGTCAAAACGAATATTCCAATTCCGAGAAGCTTTCTCTAATCCATCATATGGATTGTTAAGCGTTCATATCCTATCCCCGATTCTTATGAATCGACAAAACCATAAGGTTGTGTCAAGTACACATCCTTTCATAAAAATTTCTGTCAAGAAATTCGGTTTTGACATCCATTTTGCCACATCACATAGTCATAATATGCGACCATGACAAGCAGAATTTTGAGAATGTGAAAGCATGGCAACATGCGAAAACGTTTCTTCATAGTCCAACTATGAATTACTTGAAACTCTTCGCTGCGAGCCTCGCTTTGTTATATGCGCATTCCTATCCGTGTCGGTTCTCATCTTGAAAACCATTGACATTTCACGGGTCTAACCCTGAAAGTAATGAAATCAAGTTCTAAACTTGATAATTTACACGGATCGAATCTCAGATTTCATGGCATCTTGCCATATGGAATCGTCATTTTCATAGGATCCTTGTAGGATATCGAATCATCATATGATTTCGATCTATCATTATTAGCCACGATAAATTCGTATTTACCGGCTTATGATATAGCCTACTTGATCTACGAAAAATTCCTTTGTGCGTCATGACGCACCATGTAATTTCTGCCAGATTTGCATAATCTTATTATGCATCCAATCGTTCCGACGAACACGTATGTTTGTCTACACTCATTTGTACATTCAACTAGTTGATCTGTAACTGTATTTCCTTCACCTATACCCGACCCGAACCCGACCCATTGACATCCCTAGCCATACCCCATGGGGCATGTATCTTTCTCACTGCTCTCTCTCTCTCTCTCATGATCGATCGGCACGCTACTTCTCTCGACGCGATCTCTCCGGCGATCCCATGCCACAAGCAAAGTGTTCTTTTTCTCGCCGCTCACCGTCTCAAGTTTCAAGTTCCCCCCATGGATTCCGCCGTTCGAACTCAACGCTTCTGGGCAGAACTCCAGACCGACCTACTTACCTCCATTGGCAACCTCCTCGACGCCGTCAGCTATCTCCGCTCCTCCGCCGTCTGCACTTCTTGGGCCTCCGCCCTCCACCCTAATCGCCCCAATCTCCCTCCTGTCCGCCCCAATCAATCCACTCCTTGGCTTCTTCTCTCCGCCGAAAACCTAGAAACCAACCCTACCAACACTCACTTCACATTCTACGATATCCTCACGCGCACTCGCTACAAAACCCCTATCCGTTCCCTCTCCGGCCAACACTGGCACTGCTAGCAAGAGAGAGAGCAAGAGCGGAATTTCAAGATTGGGAGAAGAAAGAAGAAGAGTTTCAGTTTCCAGATTAGGCTGCGCAAAGGACGTACAAAACCTATTGGTGTTCTTTCGAAGAATCTTAATTTCAGTGATGAATCTGATATCGAGTTGGACGAACCATGCACAGTCTTCAAGGGATTGACAATTAAAGAAATGGAAGAAATACGCGACGGCATTAGAATGCATCTGGATCTCGACACAGAAATCCCTCTACACATCGAGTATTGGGAGGCATTGATAGCGATATGTGACTGGGAATTACTCGAAGCACGAAAAAGAGACGTGTCAGACCGAGCTCGAGTCCGTGGCGAAGAACCTCGTGCTGGGATTTTCGCACAAGAAAGAGGTTTGCATTCGAGCATAGAATCTGACGTGAAGAAGCTTCTAGAAGGAAAGAATTCCGAAGAGCTCGTTGATATGCATACCCAAATCGAGTCTCAGATGCGGTCGGGCGCTGCCAAGGTGGTCGAGTATTGGGAAGCTGTTTTAAAACGCCTCTGCATCTATAAATCCAAGGCGCGATTAATTCTCTGTATTGTAAATCTAAGGCCATGGTGGAGAATATTATTAAGACGACCCGAGCTGTTTCCCGTCCCGAGTTGTAAAATAAAATTTGGAAATTGATTTGAACTTCTTATGAGTTGTAATATCTTGAAATTCTCTGAACAAAAATATCGTTTGTTTAATTATTCGTACGCCTTATTTGATTTCTGTAATTTCTTGTAGTTTTTGACTTCATGTATAATTAAAACTAAGTTTGTATCGAATAATTATACTTCTGATGCTTATAGGTACATTTAAGTAATTTCATGGTGGAGAAAAATTCATAACGATAAAGAAAAAAAAAGAAGAAGACCTAATTCATGTTTATATTTTTTTAAATTCTAACATATTCGAAAATACTATTAATAGTAAGAAATCTCATTTCTGGACAATATTCGAAAAAAAGAAGACCTAATTCATGCTAATAGGTACATTTAAGTAACAAATTCAACAATGCAAGACCAACGATTAAATTTAACATAATATATAATTGAATTTACTAAAATATAGTTAATTATCCGATGAATACTATCATTAATTTCATATAATTTAGAAAAATATATGATTGAATTTAGCAAAATGTATGATTAAATGTAACATAATATACGATTGAATTTACTAAAATATAGTTAATTATCCGATGAATACGATCATTAATTTCATATAATGTAGCAAAATATATGATTGAATTTAGTAAAATGTATGATTAAATTTAACAAAATATACGATTGAATTTACTAAAATATAGTTAATTATCCGATGAATACTATCATTAATTTCATATAATTTAGAAAAATATATGATTGAATTTAGCAAAATGTATGATTAAATGTAACAGAATATACGATTGAATTTACTAAAATATAGTTAATTATTCGATGAATACGATCATTAATTTCATATAATTCAGCAAAATATATGATTGAATTTAGCAAAATGTATGATTAAATTTAACAGAATATACGATTGAATTTACTAAAATATAGTTAATTATCTGATGAATACTATCATTAATTTCATATAATTTAGAAAAATATATGATTGAATTTAGCAAAATGTATGATTAAATGTAACAGAATATACGATTGAATTTACTAAAATATAGTTAATTATTCGATGAATACGATCATTAATTTCATATAATTCAGCAAAATATATGATTGAATTTAGCAAAATATATGATTAAATTTAACAGAATATACGATTGAATTTACTAAAATATAGTTAATTATCCGATGAATACTATCATTAATTTCATAAAATTTAGAAAAATATATGATTGAATTTAGCAAAAATGTATGATTAAATGTACCAGAATATATGATTGAATTTACTAAAATATAGTTAATTATCCGATGAATACGATCATTAATTTCATATAATTCAGCAAAATATATGATTACATTTAACATAATATATGATTAAATTTAACATAATATACGATTGAATTTACTAAAATATAGTTAATTATCCGATGAATACTATCATTAATTTCATATAATTTAGAAAAATATATGTTTAAATTGAGAAAAATGTATGATTAAATGTAACAGAATATACGATTGAATTTACTAAAATATAGTTAATTATCCGATGAATACGATCATTAATTTCATATAATTCAGCAAAATATATGATTACATTTAACATAATATATGATTAAATTTAACAGAATATACGATTGAATTTACTAAAATATAGTTAATTATCCGATGAATACTATCATTAATTTCATATAATTTAGAAAAATATATGTTTGAATTGAGAAAAATGTATGATTAAATGTAACAGAATATACGATTGAATTTACTAAAATATAGTTAATTATCCGATGAATACGATCATTAATTTCATATAATTCAGCAAAATATATGATTACATTTAACATAATATATGATTAAATTTAACAGAATATACGATTGAATTTACTAAAATATAGTTAATTATCCGATGAATACTATAATTAATTTCATATAATTTACAAAAATATATGATTGAATTTAGCAAAATGTATGATTAAATGTAACAGAATATACGATTGAATTTACTAAAATATAGTTAATTATCCGATGAATACGATCATGAATTTCATATAATTCAGCAAAATATATGATTACATTTAACAGAATATACGATTGAATATATTAAAATATAGTTAATTATCCGATGAATACGATCATTAATTTAATATAATCAGCAAAATATATTATTGAAATTAGCAAAATTTACGATTAAATTTAACAGAATATACGATTGAATTTACCAAAATATAGTTAATTATCTGATGAATATGATCATTAATTTTATATACTTCAGCAAAATATATTATTGAATTTAGCAAAATATACGATTAAATTTAACAGAATATACGATTGAATTTACTAAAATATAGTTAATTATCTGGTGAACACGATCATTAATTTCATATAATCAGCAAAATATATTATTGAATTTAGCAAAATATATGATTAAATTTAACAGAATATACGATTGAATTTAACAAAATATATTTTTGATTTCGTATAATATTTTAAAAAATGAGAAAAAACGAAATAAAAAAATCTGATGTGACGTGTAAAATAATCTCCGTAGACAATAATAAATTACATAATCCACAATAATACTATCTAAATTTTTCTAGACAATAATAAATCATACAAATGTTTTAAATACAAATTGTTCTAAATCATACTCTCCATTCTCTCGTAGCCCTAGCGCTCCATCCTCTCGTAACCCTAGCGGCACATAATCTCCATCCTATCCACTACACCCGTTAACCATTTCCTCGGTGTTCTTCGCGAGTTTCGAGATCCAGATGATTTTGAGAAGCCGTCTCAAAACCAACTCTGACGCGCCACAACCGTCTGGCCGGCACGGTACCGTACCAACCGTACTAGCTTTATAAGAACTACGAAGAACTTTCATTAACAAAACATAAATATGAAAAGTATAAACAAAATTTACTCAGAATCAACAATGGAGACAATGGAGTCGAGTTTTGGAATATCTAAATTCCCAAACATAAATTACATTTTTACTAGAAATATACAGTAAAAAACGAAATTCAAACAATTTCTCTGAATTAGGGAAGAACCACCAGAAACTGTAATTTTTATCTGCCTCCCCAGTTCACAAAAACAAATCAGTCTCATGAATATCTAAAAGTATATTTTGCATATATGAATATCTAAAAGTACATTTTGCATATATACCCTCCTAATATTCACTATTTCAACAATAATTTTTTTTAATATCTTCGAAAACTCCCAATTACGATCAGATTTTCTCTTTTAGTCCCTACAAAAGGAAAATTTCAAAATCTCAACCAATTAACTTTTTTTACAAATGTACCCCTCGTAAAAAAATACCAAATAAATTCTAAAAAAATTAAGTACAGTAAGGAAATTTCAGAAATTTATACCTTCATTGTGAATGAAGATGATGCTGGCCTTCACTGAATCCAGGCTCTTTTTCCACTTGTTTCAGAAAATTTCCCTATATACTATAACTATATTAGGGAAATTTACAGAAAAAAAAACTGCATTACGCAAAGTTGGCAAATGGAAGAGCATTTTCGCAAATTTACAGAAAAAAAATTTGCCCCCAATAATGGAGAAATAATCCATTTGTAAAATATCCTTGAACCAATGATCAAATTTAGGTTTCAGAAGGCTTCTCACACCGATTTTCCTATTTCTAGAAAAATTATTATTATTATTATTATTATTATTATTATTATTATTATTATTATTATTATTTTTGTTTCCACCGGGCATTGGTAACTGAACCACTTGTCTTTTAATTTGTGGTAAAGCAAGAGAAGCAATGTCTAACGGGTCGGGTTCGTTATCTTGTACTTCTACTTCATCCTTGTCTTCTACTTCATCCTCGTCATCGGAAAGGATAATTACGTTTTTACCCCTGGTGGTTGGAACTGTAACTTCGTTTGAACTTGAAGACTTGAAAAGTGGACGTTCAAGAAAGGGGGTTTGTTCATTTGGCTTTATCGATGGCTCTTGAAATGGTGCACTTCGAAGATTTGAAGCTTCTTCAATTAATTTCTCCATGTTTATAGGATCTGAAAATATTGATAATTAGACATGTTAAAATATGCTAATTTAGAGTTAAAACACTTAATCAGTATTCGATTAAATCAGTTCAATTGGGGTTTACTGAAACTCTAATTTACAATCTAGAAAAATATATTTCTTTTTTACTGACGA